>VZZY01019815.1:692799-761948 GCA_013400335.1 Eurystomus gularis | reverse complement strand
GCACTGGGATTGCTCAGTCTGGAAAAGAGAAGACTGGGAGGACCTTATAACTGTCTTCCAATACCTGAAGGGAACCTACAGGAAAGCTGGAGAGGGACTTTTCACAAAAGTGTCCAGCGACAGGACAAGGGGAAATAGTTTAAAATTGAAGGAGAATAGGTTTAGACTAGATCTTAGGAAGAAGCTCTTCAGTACGAGGGTGGCAAGACTCTGGAATAGATTGCCCGGAGAGGTTGTGGATGCCCCCTCCCTGGAGGTGTTCAAGGCCAGATTGGATGAGGCCTTGAGCAACCTAGTCTGGTTGAGAGGTGTCCCTGCCCATGGCGGGGAGGTTGGATTAGATGATTTCTAGAGTCCCTTCCAACTTAAGCCGTTCTATGGTTGTCGCATCTTGCTGCGAAGCTTAGTTTATGGGTATTGCCAAGTGAAACTTGCTTTTGTTATTCTTAATGTTCAAAATAACTAACTTCTGAAATTGTACAATTTTAGAAGAGGAAAATTTATCCTATAGAATGTTATCAAGAAATATTTGGTATTGAAAGAGAAATTTGTTTCTTCTGGTGTCTTTTTTTCCTAGTCTTCTGATCATGATGGACGCTTTTGTCTTAGGTTTTTTTCCTTCACTCATGGTTTCCTCCTTCTAGATAAAAGATTCTGTGTGTTAAAAAAAAGAAGCAAATGCTCAATATATTTTTAATTTATATCTTATCACAAAAAATGTCAGGGTGTACTGATATTGTCTTTATGCAAGCAAAAATATAGTAAATTCCATGAGTAGTAGGAGCAGCTGGGCCTTGTGGATAAGAAACTGGGTGCCAGTAGAGGGAGGAGAAGAAAGTACCTGTTTGCTTCCCACTGGGAACAGAAATGCGACTGAATCATCAACTAATCAAAAGTGATCTTAAGTCTTTGTTCATGTGGAGGCTGACAGATCCATCTCTCTTTGGGAATTTTTTCCCCCTCTGTGTTAATTGTAGAATTTTTCTGTTATAGGTAAAGAAACTGTCCACCTAAGGATGCATAGTAGGTAGTATCAGGACAAAAAGAAAAACCAAACCATACATTAATGGAGACTTAGGGATTATAGCAATGACTCAAGTCAGAATGAATATTTTAATATTTATGACTACAAAAATGTGTACTCTGATAGCCAGAGCATGAGTTTTGAATAGGTACTGTTATTAAGGTAGGGCAGTTGCAGAATTCTGTTGGTTTGTGTTAACTGCAACATACTTAGTCCTTTCTCTGAATTTCTTCCAGTTCAGTGTAGTAAGTTGTATTTTGACTTTCAGATTTCAGGGAACTTCAGAAGGTATTGTATTACCAGTGAATGTTGGTTTTTTGCAGGCACCAGCTGCCTTTGGCCTGGTTTCCTTCCTGATGCACGCTGGGCTGGAACGGAATCGAATTAGAAAACACTTGCTGGTGTTTGCGTTAGCAGCACCTGTTATGTCGATGGTGACATACTTGGGGCTAAGCAAGGTAGGTCTGTGATTTTGTCCTACCCAGAAATGTGACCTAGGGGTGGCTTTTGAGGAAAGGAATATTGTACGAGTTTCATAGAATGTAATTCCAAACTTCTTGAAAAATGTAGCAGAATGGAGATTAAAAAAAAAAATAAAAAAGATAGCAATATGAATGGGGGGGGCAAACCAAAACTATGCTTTTTATCAGAACCAGTGATATAACTTCTCTACAGAATTTTGTATAGCTTTTTTTAGAAGACTGATTTCTGTCTTTCTCCTTTCTGCTGCTCCCTGCTGAGAACAATTTACTCATATCCCAGATTTTATCTGATGACTATATAACTGAGCAATGTTCAGTGTTGCCACATGCATTTTTATTTTAATATGCAGGTAGAAAATAATCTTTGCTAGTTTCTCCCACCATCCCAGCATTGATCTTCTATATTCCAAGTCTTTTTCACACTGTGTCAGAATTTCCCCAGGTAGAACAGCCTTTTTGCCTCTCGTGCTCCTTAAAGTATAGTCTTGTTTTGGCTCTATACAAAAAATACCCTGTGAAATGGGCCACCACACATGAATTTATCACCTCTGTCCAAATTAAATGTTTCTGCCTCTCCAGAGCATTTCCTATGACACTCCTGTATTTCTAACTGCTGTGGCGCACGCTGGTGACACACGATGGGGTTGTGTTGTAAATAATCTAACATGTGACCTCATGAAACTCAAGGCACGAGAGGAAAGGTTAAGCAAATTATCTGGGCTAATCCCCTTGCTTGCTGGAAAGGAGTTACCTTTGACATTGCAGTGCAGGAGACAGCAGAAACGGTTGGGCTTGTAAATTGAAACGAGAATCCTGTTTGGGCGTTCTTTTGATGTAGGCTTGAAAGGAGTTGGGTCTGCATCTGTGCTTCAAGGAAGAACAGGGAATTGATAAGGCACAAGGGACGTCACAGTGGTTGTATAGTTCCGGAGCGGGTGACGTATCTCTGCTCTTTGGAAAAATAACCTGAGAGTACAAAAGTACATTGCACTTTAGTTGGAACTTGTTCAAGAAGCATTTTGGAACTGATAGGAGTGGGTTTGCGTTTCATTACATTTAGTGATGTGTAGCATGAACTTAATCCTAGTATGAATGTGAAGAGGTGCTCCGTTTTGATCCAGAAGATGCATTTCTTCATGAAGTTTGTGCGGAAATTCTGGAAAAATTTGGGGTATTTACTTGTACATACAAATGAAATACTGAATGAGTGATGGTTTGAGACTTAAATCTAGCAAATCTTGCTCTGACCAGCAGGGCACCAGATATTTGAAGGCTAGCATCTTACTTGAGGTTTTTGTTTAGAATAAGAAAAAAAACATCAGTCTTGAGTGTCCTTCGTAAAATTTGTGGCTTCGCAATCGGATCTTTTTTTTAGGCACATTTTGTCATTTTGACATTTTATTTGTTGCTGTGGGATGGTCAAACAAGATGCTTCTGCCCAAACTGACTTTTTTCTTCTATAAAGCTTCCTAGAAGCCTGGAGTGAATCAACTAGGATGAGAGGTGGCTTTCTGCCTCCCGCATCAACTTTAGAATGCCAGTTGCTACATGTAAGGTGCAAGACACTAAACACCACATTAAACCATTGCCATTGTAAGAGAATGAGAGTTGACAGAAATCCTACTCTGTTTGGACACTTACAGAATACTTTTATTGCTGATTGAAGAACTTCTGCTTATCCTTGTTTTTTCACTTTTTCTGTTTTTCTTTCCATTTCAGAGCAGCAAAGAAGCCCTTTCAGAAGTCAATGCCACCGGAGTTGCTATGCTGTTTTCTGCTGGGACTTTTCTTTATGTTGCTACAGTTCATGTCCTCCCAGAAGTAGGAGGAATTGCTCATAGCCACAAACCCGAATCAACTGGAGGAAAAGGACTCAGTCGTCTGGAGGTGGCAGCCCTAGTATTAGGATGCCTTATTCCTCTAGTTTTGTCCATTGGACACCATCACTAAACGCTCAAATTTTAGCGTTCTACTCCTCAATCTGACATGAGCAGTAAATGTCAGCTGCTCCCTTTATCATTGTCTCTTATGCATCATCCATCCCATCCACTTTATGGAGTTCAGAAGGAACGTTGATTGCAAAATGAGGAATACTGGGCAAGTTTTTAGTGTAGCAAAATGTACTTTGGCAGCCGGACGTAAATTCTGTGTAACTTTCTTTTCTGAAGACATTTGCTGTTTGTTACTTCTGGCCCTATTCTCAGGGAAGATGGAATTTGGAGTTTAAGAAAGATGAACAGGGAAGAACATAGCAACTCATCACAAAGTTGCGATCACCAAAGTATCCTGCAATCCAGCTTTCACAGCTGAGAGCAAAAACAAAGGATGGCTGCCTTGTGAGAGGCTGAAGTCTTACTGATGAAGAAGGGGGCTCTCCCCCACCAGTTCTGTGTTGTCTTGACTGGTCCTTGTGATGTTTGTCACTAATTGTATCGGAAAAATGGGCTACACTTGGAACTCTGGACAGCACTGCTATTGTCACAGAAGTGTCACTGATGGGAAAGATATGATATAGACAAAGTATAGCATTAGAGTAGGAAATCAGCTGGTTAAGAAAGTGCAAATGAATTTTGGAGTGTATCCCATTATTTAAGACAAAGGGATAGGAGCAAGGAGAATAGTGTTTTGATTGTTTATGCAATTGTTAATACATTTTTAAAAGGCAGTGTTTCCTGGGACATGGTTTTCTGCCAAGTCAGTAAAGTGCAGGCACCAAAAACGTTACCAGGAATTAGGTGTTGGGTTCTGTGATTGCACTACTGCTACTATCAAGAGATACACCCAGAGTGCCCTTTGAAATGGAGCTGTGCTGGCTCTGAGGAGTAGAAATCTGGTGGATACAGCTGTTGAGAGACCAGAGAACTTTACTAGCTCATTGTCAAAAGTCTGAACTGAAACCAGTGGGAGGACATGTGACTTTTCATTAAATAAAAGGCTAACAAAATGTTTAGTTAAATATTTATGCTGCAGATAGAGTACAAAGTGTTTCTAAAGCAGTTCTGAACAAAATAACCCAACAAACAAAAACCCAAACCGATGCTTCCCAGGGGACCTGTTAGGGATTTTGCTTTTCCTTTGGAAATGCGCGTTCACCTCTTAAGCATTAGTTTTGGTGTATCTGCTGGAGGACGTTGCCAACTGCTGATGCCTCTCACTGCCGAAGAGAAAGAAAAGATCTCTCCTTTCCCAAGGCACAGCCTTCTCTTGTCAGGCACCGTTTCTCTTATGCGAAATCTATTACACTCTAATAATGGTAGTGCATTGAAAAGTCAGGAATGCTTGATGTGCGCAGGCTCAACATCAAATTCTTTCTTTAGGGGAAAACTTTTTAATGCCGTACCCTTTTTAAGCTATACTCTGTCCGCACTTTTTAAAGTTAGCATTGCCAAATATATTTTTCTTTTGATTGTTTTTTTTGTTGTTTGTAATGGATTTTCAAGGCTTGAAATATCTTCTTAACTGAAGTGCTTCTTGTTTCCGTTGAATACATGTGTCTGTTTCTCATGTGTTTGTTACTTATACTACACAGGCCATTGTGCTTCTTATGTTCTTTACATTTTTGTCTTCATTCTGTTTGTCTACTAGTTCACTAGTGGGTATGGCCTGGCTTTGTCTGTTGGCTTTGTAACAGCACAGGTATATCCCAGGATTGAACTTAGTATTGATCTCCAGGAGCACTTGTTCATATGTGCATTTTAATGTGTAAAATCAATGCAAAATTATTAGAAATCCTCTTTTTCTACAAGACAGTATTCTCAGATAGAATTAGTGTATCAGGCATTTTTGACATTAGAACTTCAAAAGTAAATTCTGTTCTGAGAAGCCACTGCAAAATCAGTGATGTGGACCAGATCTTCTTCTGCACATTCTTAATTTTCTTTTTTTACAATATATGCAACTAGTAAATTACCTGCTTAAAAAATTCAGTGATACATGTTACCAACACAAGTGAATGATACCCAGGGATGTTTACGCCAGAGCTCCTGGTGTTCTTCCTGATTTCCCTTTAGTTACCTTCTTCCTTGATGATCTGACTATTTTACCTTGCTTATCTTTCCGTATAACAGTTTCCAAGAGCTGGAGAGTTTGCAAGGTCAGCAGCAGCAGCAGGAGATAGCTTAGTGCAGCACCAGGTGCTTATCTTTTGTACAACAGTAAGTTTTTGGGTTTTTTTTAAGCTTTAAGCTGTCATCTGTCACTTGCATGTGCAGCCCATCCCACTGTTTGAAGTGGCATCTTGACCGTGTTCCACTTCAGCCTCATTTTGTGTATAATAATAGCAGTGGTTTAGGGAGGTGTGTAGGTGAGGTCTCGTTTCATGCTTCTTATTCCAGTGTTGGAGCATGTGGATAGTACCACCTTCTCTGGCTCCGGTGTGTTGGTGAGGATGTGGCAGCCAGCCTTCTCACTGCTGATGTCACTTCTGACCTAGCAGTCGTAAAAGGTGCCACTGCTGAGAGGGCTTGTCTGTCCACTCCTGTCATCTTTCTAATTCCTGGGGCAGCCACCAGAAACGGTGATACTCAGTTTAATGGTTCATGAACTGTAGAGGATGAGTTACAGCAGCAGGTAAGGGATTTTAAATGAAAATATTGGCAATTTAAAATTGGCACAAAACTACCGATAACGTGTAATTTTCATTTTGGCACTTAGTTAAGTGGTAGAAGACTTCTGTGATTTTGTTATTCCCCCCCCCCATTTAGAAGCATCAACAGCATTTTCTTTTGGCTGCCTCTATCTCCACATTGAACTATTGTTTTCAATTCTGTAGCTGAAAACAGTGACTAAGGAAGCTTTTGGTTATGTGGTAAAGAGAACATAAAATTTAAAATGATCAAATCTTTTCAAATTTTTAGTTCCACATAGAGGATTATTTTCTTGAAGCAGAGTATTTTAATTAGTTAAATAAAATGTTCCATTTTATCATAGCCCCTTCTTTTTTGCCTCTCTCCCCATCTGTCGCAGTAAATCCAAGCACTGCATGTAGTCAAGACCATCTGGTAGCATTTTTTACTCCTCAGGGGAACTTGGTACAAACAAATTCCTCTCACCCTCTCTGTAGCAGCCACCTCTGCCTGTGTTTTTTACGGTGAGGTCAGTGGCAACATGTCCAGCAAGTAACACTTTAACCACATGCGAGGCATGTCCCCCTTTCCTTCTGTAAATTTCTCTGGGAAATCCATAATCTTCTCATCAGCTGTTTGGTTTTGTTGTTTTGGTTTTTTTTTTCCCCAGTTCATTATTTCTTAATTGGTGAGAGGAGTTGGACTAAAGCTGTTTCTGTTGATCTCTGTGTCTTCAGGTACGTTCCCTACTAATTCTCTCACTGCTCCTTATATGAAGAAGGGAAATATTTATTTTTCAGCACCAGAGGACAGATGCAGAAACCATGCTGACATTAAGTGAGGATGGCAGAGCTGTCACACCAAGACAGGAATTTTTGATACCTGTGGCATGTCAGCTGGCCAGGTGTTAAACACAGAAACCCACTGTCGACCTCAAAGTTTCAAAGAACCATTTCCAGGTGGATTGTGTAGAAAGCTGAAGGTATCCAAAAGACCCAGGAAAGCTCCAGTGGTTATTTAGGAGCTAGTTCAGAGTCCTCGGGAAGCTTTTGACAGTAGCAGATGTGTCCATGTGGTATCAGCTCTGTGCAGAATGAGAGATGCTGTGGAATAAATGTTGCTGCTGCTCCCTTCCCGTTCTGTGCTGGGACTTAGGGTGAAGAGGAGGGAAGTGTATTTGTGTTCTTTAGGGGTGGAGGGAGGAGGAGTGATTGCAGTATGGTGGGAAAGTTTATGATGAATTTCAGATTCCTGTTCACGTCAAACTACTTTTAAAAATAAATCTTTTTTTCTTACTATCCTTTTCTAACATCCTTTAGCAGCCTTGGCTTTCCAGGGAAAAACACTGCGTGGTCATTGCTGTTTACCTGACTCCGTGTATGGAACTGTAACTTTAATGTCTCTTTTCCAAACCATTTGTACACAAAATCATTCCATGAATGGCTGCCTTATGATTTTTCCACTTTAATTGTGAATGGTTAAAATAATGTTGCTGTTTTCAATTTGTTTTATTATATTAAATTTTTACTAGGTGCAGTGCTTTGGAGTTGGCTTCTCATTTACTGCAGGGGGGCTTGTGGCAGCTCCGATAAAGAAATGAAAGTCTTAAATGTGATGCAAGTACTGCAGAGGACAGCAGGTTTTGTGTTTTGTAAGTGTTTGCTGCATTTCTTTATAATGTCTGAGCACCTCCTGGAAACCCGAAGTGTGAAACTGCATGTTGGGAGGCGGTCTAGCAGATGGATTTGGACATGGGTCTAGCAGTATAAATACAGAAGTGATTTGACAGCTCTGCCTGAGCGGAATTTGACAACGTCTGTCTCCCACAGAGCGTTTAGAAGTTGGCATTGCCCTGTAGCTGTCTCTTCCCCCACCCCAGGGAAATCTCTGAAGCTTGCAAGGCAGAGACCTCTTTGGAAGGCCACAAGGACATGATTGGCTCAAGATTGCTCCAGGCCACTGTTAAAAGGCTGGAGGACACCTTGGGGCTAAAGAAAATTGAGAGCACAGAAGGGAGTGAAGACAAGCTTGTCAGCCCCAAACCCAAAATGCAAACACTAAGTCCCTCTAGTCTTTTTGGAGACTTTGTCACAAAGTAGACTGTCCTGTATACCATAGAATCATAGAATGGTTTGGGTTGGAAGGGACCTTTAAAGGTCATCTAGTTCCAACCCTTGTCCTTGTTCCATGTCCTTGTTCCATCTAGTTCCATGTCCTTGCCATGGGCAGGGACACCTCCAACTAGACCAGGTTGCTCAAAGCCCCATCCAACCTAGTTTTGAACACATCCAGTGTTGGGGCATCTACAACCTTGCTGGGCAAACTATTCCACCCTAATATATATGTGTGCCTCTGTGTGATTTGGACTAAAAGTCAACTTTAAATATGCATGCAAGGATGTGAAGGAAACCCCAGCTTGCTTTTTGACTTTGTGTTACGGGGGAAAACTGCTGCTGAAATCTTTCTTGCCACTTTTTGGTGGTTTGTTTCTTTTCCTTCCATCTTCTTGCTGTTTTCAAGCACCAAGTCATAGCCCAGTTTTCCTTGTGACTGCCGTGATCCTGCTGCTTTACCTGTTCCCAGCTCTTCAGCATTGCTCCCAAGTCTTCCCTATCAACATATTTTTTCTGGCAGGCAGCTTTCCTTCTTCCTGCCGCATACAGCGAAGTGAAAGCCTGTGTCAAGCCATAGCTACTGAAGTTTTCTTTCTAGTGCTAGTTGTGGTGGTCATTGTAACTGATTGAGTCTATGATACGATGCTCAAGGATGTGGTGTAGAACTGAGCTGGTAGAGATAGGTAACGGTTGGACTTGATGATCTTAAAGGTCTTTTCCAACCATAGTGATTCTGTGTTCTTGCCCTAAAGAGAAAACTGTCTTCTCAGCCTCCTGAATTTCTCTGGAATAATTCTGTTTGCCTCTGACATAATTTTGAGTTGCAAAGAATAGTTGGAAATTCAATTTTAGTAGCGATCTGAGAGGTGCTCAGGCAGGGGATATGAGGAGAGCTTTGAAAATTAATCCTGTTGTGTTATCTGAGCAAAAACTTGCAGGACAGTCTTTTTTTTCTCTAGGATGCTTTAGGGCATGTTTTTAGGGTTTGCAGGTTTTATCAAAAGATTCTGAAACTCCAATGAGATGCACGTTGCATGCTGTGACTGTAGATGGGGCAAACTTTGCATATAAAACACTGAAATTCTTTTAGAAAAAGATGCAACTTCAAAAACAATGGCCACAGTTAGACACCTCTAACTACAGGCTTACCTAACATCTCATCACTTTAACAGTTAGTGTTTCAGCTCTTTCACTCCAGCAATCTCAGCTAATTGCTTACTTTTGACTTTTCTGGTAGCTCACAGGACTTGTGTGGTTAGGGAAAAGTGTAATCTCTTTATACAGGCTTTTAATCACAAGAGAGTGTGATTAAGGTCAGTGGGAGAACTGAAACAAATGACAGGGTTGCTATTACAGCGAGCACAGGCAGATGCAAGGCTCTAAGGATGGGAAGCCAATATTTTGCCAGATGGGCTCTTGTTTTTTCAGCAAATAAAATTAATTTTTAATGGTGAAGCATTACATGCTATATTAGTGTTGTTTTTAGTGCATTTAATAAAAATGTCGCCTTGGTAACTAGAGGCTTAACCGCTGCAGTCTGTTGTAAATCCTTTCGGAGATGTGAGGAAGTGCTTTTGGTTCATTTATGTTACAAGAGTTACCGCTGAAAACTTAATTGTTGAGGAGCTGTGGTGTTGCAGGCTTCCTGATGATGGCTGTAGAGTGTTCCTTCATTTGTTAAGGAAAAAAATTTTTTCATCAGCATTTTTATCAGAGCTTCATTAGGGATGAGCACAGCAGAAAGAAAATGAGCTGTCATCTATTGTTCCAGCTTACAAATTAAGCCATTCTGCTACTGGTTTGTTCAAGCTTTATCCAAATATCCCTGCAGGCAGAGTTGCACAAGGTTCCACCCTCCTTATCACAGCACTTCTCCCTCTTGTCTGGCATGTCTAGAGATTAGCAAACCCTTACAGTGGATGAGGGTTTAAGAAAAATGCCTCATTCAGAAAACTTGTAGAGCTAATTAATAGTAAGCTGTATCATGGTGACTGACACCAAAACCATTTCATATTTATAAAACCTAAAAGCAGAGGTGGAATTATTAGAAAGGGGAAAACTGCTTGTTCTGGACCTGCATGCCCATCCAGTAGTAATTACTTTGTGATGTGTGATCATAGTTATACTGGAGTCTATGGAAGTTAATGGGCCTCTACTGTCTGAAGAAGCACTTTAAATGAGAGACTCGTGGTTATAATGGTGCCAAAAACCCTGCCTAGAAGCCTTAGTACTAATCTGAAAGACTGCTAACTGTCACACCTCTTAGTCAAGCTTTTCTTGCTTGCCTCCAGAGAGGGAAGCTTAAAGTAGAATGAGTTTTGTTGTAGGACTGCAATGGATCTCCTGTGTTCTGTTTTCTTTCTTCGACAGAAAAACTGAGAGATGACTGATCTTGAGCAAAACTTTGTCTCCCTGGTGTCTGCTCTGTGCAGATGCTTCACGTGAGTGTGATTTGGTGCACATGGAGGGCTAAGCAATGGGACTTCCTGGGAGTTTTTCTGTGTTTATCCCTGCAGCCTGGACTTCAGCCGTTTGAAGGAAGCCTCATCTACGCTTTCCTGGGCAGCCTGTTCTAGGGCTTGATAACCCTTTTGGTGAAGAAACTCATTCCTAATGTTCAATCTAAACCTCCCCTGGTGCAACTTGCGGCCGTTTCCTCTTGTCCAATCGCTCGTTACTTGGGAGAAGAGACCAACCCCCACCTCGCTACAACCTCCTTTCAGGGAGTTGTAGAGAGTGACAAGGTTTCCCCAGGGCCTCCTTTTCTCCAGGCTAAAAAACCCTGGGTCCCTCAGGTGCTCCTCATAAGACATGTTATCTAGACCTTTCACCAGCTTTGTTGCCCTTCTTTGGACATGCTCCAGCCCCTTGATGTCTTTGTAGAGAGGGGCCCAAAACTGAACACAGTTCCCTGTTTACATAGAACATAGAATCATAGAATGTTTTAGGCTGGAAGGGACCTCTACAGGTCATCTGGTCCAACCTCCCTACATGAGTAGGGACATCTCTATCTAGGTCAGGTTACTCAGAGCCTTGACCTTGAATGACTCCAGGGATGGGGCCTCCACTACCTCTCTGGGCAGCCTATTCCAGTGCTCTATCACCCTCATGTTAAAGAACTTTTTCCTAATATCCAGCCTAAATCTATCCTTTCCTAGCTTAAAACCGTTACTCTTTGTCCTATCACTACAAACCCTTTTAAATAGACCTTCCCCTGCCTTCCTGTAGGCCCTCTTCAGGTACTGGAAGGTCACTGGTAAGGTCTCCCCAGAGCCTTCTCTTCTCCAGGCTGAACAGCCCCAACTCTCTCAGTCTGTCTTCACACAAGAGATGCTCCATTCCACTGATCATTTTGGTGGCTCTCCTCTGGACACACTCCAATATGTCCACATCCTTCTTGTGCTGGGGGCTCCAGAACTGGACACAATACTCCAGGTGAGGTCTCATGTGATTCTTTGTGGTATTTAGGCTTGATGGGGAGGAAAAACTGGTGTGTTGCAGGAAGCCTATGGGCTATCTTCTGGAGGAAGCTTTTTCAAATGTAGCTGGACACCGATATATTCTGAAGTCCTTAAAAAATGCCTTTTTAGCAGAAACTTTTTTTAAAATGTACAACCCCCAACAGAATGAATGGGTCTTCTTCCAGAAGAGATCTCATAAGAAGACTAAAAAACAAACAAAAAAAGAAACTCTCTTCTTTAGAAGAGAGAGAAGTGGTCATTGACGGTGATGTCAGTGTCCGAGCAAGCCACCCTCAAAGCCACACTGTGAGTGCTTGCTGTCCAGCTCTTGAACTGGCTGTTTGCTATCAAATCCCTTTGCTTCAGTAAACTGGCATCTTATTTTCTGTCTTCCTGTAAGTGACCTGAAGTAGTGCTATATGCACAGCTAACAGTCAGATCACTGACTCATGGGTCATTCAGCCTGGATCTGGATGGGTTTGAAGGGCCAGGACTGGAAGGCTTTTTCTGGAACAGGGCACTGAGACCACATAATTTTCAAGGGATGATGGCAGGTGGGGTTATACACCTACAAAGGCTCTTCACTGTAATGCCCATTTTTTTGAGTTCTGCAGGACAACTTTGACTTCCCATCTGACATAAATTTAATCACGTGCTAAAGAAACAATCTGTCCATGTATCACACCAGAGATGGATTGATGGTGGTGGCTTTTGCTCTACTTAAAATAGCCTCCCCATATAACTGTACATCTGGAAACCTGGAGCATCATTTTGATAGGTACTTGTGACATTTTATCTTTGCAAGAATGATACATCGTAATTGCAACATGAGAAGGACTTTCTTTTTATTTCTCCACATTGTTCCAGGTACCTGCTAATACCTCACATAGTTGCTAATGGTTCTCTGGATTGAAAATGGCTGCGGGGCCAATCAGAAGCTGTAAGAGGGAAGGGAATCTGTACTGGAAGGCAAGATCTGAATCTTTCCAGCTCTGCAGCAGCTCTGATCCAAATCTTGACTTTTTGGCCCCAGCTCAATAATTAGTTTGTTCTTTTCTGCATGAAGTTGGACTTGATGACCCTGGAGGTCCTTTCCAACCATAACAATTCTGTGAAGTATTCTTGTAAGGCTGCGCAGGACATTATAACTTTTCTCTTAAAAACAATTAAAAAGTCTTGTTATCAGCTGCAGTTAGCCATTATGTAGATCCTTAAACTGGAAAGGAGCATCTTCCAGCTGGAGGATCACCTCTGATGATGGAGTGTTACTTCTGTACTAGCTTGCACTGCTCTCTGCTTCAGAGGGGTTTTTTTGAGAAAAAAAAATTATCGACTTGATGTGTAGGAAAACCAGATAATTTAGCAAAATAATTCTTGTACGGTACAGCCTGTTTCCCTGCAGGAAGGTTTTCTGAGTAAAGCTCCAGTGCTTTCTCTCTAGGATGTACAGCTATCTTTCCACTATGAGCCATCAAGAATGAAACATCCATCTAAAATCTTTAAATTACTATTCTGGAACAAAAATGTTTCTGAGGAAGCAAGTGAGCCTACTCTGTTTCTCCTGGAAGGTCTGGCCACCTCAAGTTGCTGTGCACATAACAGATCCGACCAAGTAACGGCTTTTTGCCTCTGCTACTCTTGTTGCAAGGCAATTCCACACCTCCCTTCCTGTGATGGCTACACACCTTCTCCATTATTCATGGCCAATTTGGATTGTTGCAAACATCAGCCTTTACCAATACATTAAGAGTGAAACAATGCCTGAAACTAGTCCAACATTCTCCTTCATTCTCTTTTAAACAAGTGAAGTCCTTTTGGTCTCCTGTCATACTATGGGTTAGCTAGACCCATGATCATCCCTCAAGTCCTTTTCTGCATCTCTTCAGGACCAGAACTGTACAGAAGGGATCATGCATGGGTATGGTACAAGGGCTTATATCTGCCTTCACTTCTAATGCAGACCACGACTGCATCTTTCTTTGAGCACTGGTGGCACACAATTGTCCTGCTAAGGTCTTGCACGCTCAGGTCTCCCCCCTCTGCTCTTATTAAATGATGAGCTTCCAGGTTAAATGCAAATTATCTCTGTATAAACGTCTATGTGCTTTTGGGTTGTTAGGTTTCACCAAGAGCTCGCAGCAAAAGGAAGTCTGCTTGTGCTTTCCTAAGATTTTCTGTCCCCTGGGATTTGGAGAAGGCACTTCTGCAGGACCCAGCTCCCCCTACTCATCCTGTGGTGGACCCTTTTCTCCTGGACAGGTTTTATGATGCTTTTCTCTTGATCACAAAGTTCCTGGCCAGTGGAAGTAAGTTTTGCATCTAACAGAAGTAACATTGAAGAGCCTTTAAGCTGGCCCTTAAGCTGTTACTTTCTGTTTGAGAAGCAAGTTGCTTAGACCTGTTGGGTTGCTCTCGTGCTCTTTCCTTCACATAGGCCCACAATTTATTTAGATTAGTACACACATAAAGGAAATCTTGACATAACCACTGTTACTACAAATTACTTTGTCCAGATATCAGCAGTAACAAAATTCACCCTGCTGCTATTTACTGCCCCAGTATTGCTGGCACCTGCCCATGCTTGTCTCTTGGTCACTTGACAAAACCAGGTCACTCTTTCCTTCTCCTGGAGCTGCCCACTCTAAAGAATTTGATGTGACCGCTCAGTCCCTTGCTTGTCCTAAAGGTCTCCAGAGGAAACTGTCTCATTTTTTTAATGTTTGAAGCTAAAGACCTCTTTTCTTTCTTGGCCTGTGCAAGACAAAAATAAGTAAAGAAGCAAAGGATAAAAATGTGCTTCTCCTCACTGCAGGTCACTGCTGTCAGATCTCTGCATCGCTGTGCAGTACAACGGCAGGGGCACTGAACCACCCTTATGTGGGAGCTCTGTGGCTTGGCACTGGACACTTATAAATCAAGGTGATGCTGTTGGTCCCAGAATCCTTTTCTCCCTTTGTGCAACATAATTCCAGGGAAACTTTTCCCTCTCCTGGTTATGAGTAGTGTTTCCTTCTCAGTGCCATGTGTGGAGTGGTCACTACAGCAGTAATACTTCTGTTCTGCTATGGAGTGTTGTATAGAGGGTTGGGGCTCAGGTGAGATGGAGGCAGCATCTGCTGCTCGCCCCTGTTCTCCACCCTCTCCCTTAACGTTGCTCCAAGGTGGGCTTTGATGCTGCTTGGGACGTGTCCTGTTTGGGACCAAAAGGCCAGTCAAAGCCAGGGTGAGAGAAAGTAACAAAGCATTGGGTTTGACTTTCATCTAGCAATCAATAGTGACTTTTATCAGGGGCCCGCATCTGTGATGTCTCTGATACCACGTGCAGGCTGTGAGCTCGAGGCAGGCTGTCTGCAGTGCCTCTGTTTAAGATGCTTTGCAAGCGCCTGTGACCGTATAGCGCGAAGTGAGCCGGTGTCCAAGGCTGTGATCCAGCCTGTGGCACGCCCCAGGTTTCTAATCTCCAGCAATGAGAAAGGACCATGTGTCTGCAGCGTGTCACTTCTGAATGACCGCACTGGGAAGGGCTGACATTCAGCTATTACAGCATCCAAATCGAGTCACAGAGGGTGGTGTGGGTTAAAAGAGGAGCAGATGCCTCACAGCATGTGTGTGTCTGTACTGGTTATATGATACCCCAAAACTCCAGATGTTTTCCCAGGCACAGTGCAGGCTGTTCTTCCCCAAATCCTAATCCTGGAGGGAAGGAAGGATGCAGGAAGGAACAATACACTAACGTGCTTTCGTGTGGGCATTACAGAAGATGGGTTCTTTTGGGGGGCCGTGTTTCTGTCTCTGCACGGAGGGAGGGTTTAAAGAGAGTAGCAAAGACTTAAGGAACCAGAATAAAAAGCTTATTGTGGACAACTAAATAGATGAGTGGAGACTCACCTGAGCTGTGTGACATATTCCTGTGTCTCTGTGCTGTGGCCAAGAAGCTGGTACCTCAGAGGCAGGGCAGGGGCTGTGCTTGCCACATCTCCAAGAGGCAGGCAGAGGTTTATGCTCCAGCCTTGATCAGCAGTGGCCCTTTAAGGCTGAGCAAGGCGTGCAGCACGGACACTGCCCAGTCCAAACCCAGCAGCCACGTGAACGGTACCCGGGTGGGCAGTGCCAGGCTGGCACAGCAAAAGCCTCCCTGCGCAGAGGGAATCTGAACTTGCTGGCTCTCACCCACCCTGCTCCCTTTTCCTCAGGACGTGAGAAGGACCTGTCTCCAAGCACAGGATTTTTAGGGTATGTGTCAGAGTAAGAGATGCCTGACACCAAAACATCCATCTTGCCCAGAGTTCTGCTTGGGATGCTGCAATGTCGAGTGAAATAACCTTCCAAGCTGGCTCTGGTGCAGAGGTATTTTGGCGTATGTTATTGCTGGGAGCTTTCTCTCTGATGAGCTCTTTCTGCTGCTCTCTGTTCCTGATCTCTGGCTCTCCTTGTTCTCTTTTTTTAACTTGGGCTGGGTTGTGTGCTGTCTGTAATGCATCAGGAAGTAATACGCAATGAGGAAACTCTCATCATCCATGCATCAGGGAGAGAATTATTGACTGAGTGCTGAGCAGTCAAGTTATTGATTCAAACCATAGCCCAGTCTCTCTGTCTGCTGTTTGGAGTGACTGGTTACGTCCTTCTGGTTCATTGCATTTAATCGGATTCCCTGAGCTGCTGCGTGGAGGGGGACAGTTAGAACCAGATCCATCTATAATGTTCGCTTCAAAATCCAGTTCCGTATCCCCTTCTCCATCCATGGAGCAGGCAGATTCAGATGCTCTGGACATCAGCACCAAAGTGCAGCTGTATGGCGTGCTCTGGAAGAGACCCTTCGGGAGGCAGTCGGCCAAATGGTCCAGGAGGTAAGCCACAGTTGGGTAGGGATGCTCAGGTGAAATACAAAGCCTGAGGGTGCTGGGTAAGTTAGAGCCTGAGTGCTTGGCTCTTCAAATGCAGCTAGCCAGGCAGAGACCAGGGGTAAAACTTCGGGCTTGGTTTCCCTGCTGTTCTGAGTCTGTTTTACACACGTGGCACCCCATTGTGCTTTCTTCTCTATCTACCCAGACCCTGTGCTACCCGCACTTCAGGGTGGGAATAGGCACTAGCTGCCTTCTCTGGATAATTGTTCTGCCATCATTTAATGAAAGAGGAAGAATCAGCTCATAGATTTTTGCCCCCAAACTGCTTCACTTTGTTCATTAGCATTTGTTAAAGCTCTTTGAGCCCTTTGGGTGCGAGGTGGCTAGGCTGAACGGGCCGTGCGTGGGGGACTGTCTGTGCATGCGTACGGTGCGCAGGGGTCTGTGGACCAGCATCAGTGCTGCTGTGCTGGCGACAGCAATGGCATGCTTGGATCAGCACGTGCAGACTCTCTTCCCTGGGGGGAAGGTGGCTCTGAATTCTCTCCCATCTGGTGCTAGGGAGCTGTAAGCTGCTCTGTGTTGTGTATCAGCAGCCAAGAAATTTGGAGCTGGGAAGCGTTTGCTATATGATCTTTTTACCAAGGACAGAAGTATGTCCTGTAACACTGAAGTGATGGGTCAGCGTGAGCTTTAAAGTGGGTGTAGTTTTATGTGAATCACAGAATCTCACATGAGAGTTTTCCACTGGTTGTCAAATGATGAGACTCAACTGTTAATGGATGGTACTCCCACGGAAACACGGTATAGCTCTTTCTCATTGCTCACTGGGGGTACATGATCCAATGGATTAAGCCTTCCAGCATTCCTGGATGGCAGATGAACGTCACTGCTGATAGACGTCATTGGCAAACGATTCAGTTAGAAGACTAGCAGCTGAGAAACTTGCATTTTCACCCTACCACTGCCAGAGATCTGTTTTGTGACCCAGTATATGTTGTCATGATCTATTAAAGAATGAAGGGATACACCTCAGGGATACCACACATAGAAGTATTTACCCACCTGTAGTGGTTTGGTATCTGCAGCTGGAGAAAGGCTGCTAGAGAAGCAAAGTAACGTTGTTTTCTGGTGCCCTCTCAACTTTCCACTGGGGAAGGGCACAAATGAGCCACTAACAAAAGGCAGCACAGGAGGCCTGAGCTACCTCTGGAGGTGAAAGGCCGTTTTGTAGCCTTTGTAGCACAGTGTGTCTCAGGCTTTCTGGAGGAATAATTAAACCTGCACATGAGCAATGCCTGTCGGCTACATCTGGTACTAACCTTTTGTGGGTAAATTTTTGTTGTGGTCTGCAGTGCAGACACATCAAATCCATCTCCAAACGCAGCTTTCCCAGTTTTGCTTTGTGTGGTAACAACAGTGATGTCCAGTCTACACCTGTGAAGAGGGCATGGCCTGAAAAATAGTGAAAGGTTGCGTGGGAAGCAGTTTTGTGTTTGTAGCCATTTTTGACCTGCGTGCAGGTTTTGTTCTGTACCTCCCTCCCCTGCCCCCTGAAAACAATGGCCTTTTTTCACCCAAGAGAGAATTTGTGCTGATGCTCACTACTTAGCTCCCAAACATTGACATTTAAATGACTTATGCCTGAAAACTAATGTGACTATGTTATGGAAAAGAAGCGGACAGAATAACGACGGGGAAGGTAATTTGCCATGGAGAAGATATTCTTAAAAGGCTTTCTTCTTCCTAGTCAAAATTTCTTGCAGGCAAATGGCCCATTTCTGCTTTCTCATTATTTATTTAGTGCTTTTCTATTCCTAGAAGTCAGCCCCATTTTCAGCAAGTGGTAAATATTTTAGTGATAGCAGGTGAGAAGAGATGGGGAGTTGACCATGGAGCAGGGGTGATGTGGAAGGTTAGCTGCAGGCATGGCAGCTGAGAGTCCTGGGGGACCACAGGCAGGTCAGTGGGAAATGAATATGGGAAATCTGTAGGGTTTGCCAGAGTAAAAGTTTCAGATGACTGGAAACTTGCCGATGTGACGCCCATCTACAAGAAGAGCAGGAAGGAGGATCCGGAGAACTACAAGCCTGTCAGCCTGACCTCGGTACTGGGGAAGATTATGGAGATGTTCATCTTGGATGTGTTCATGTGGCAAATGCAGGACAACCAGGTGATCAGGCCCAGCCAGCATGGGTTCATGAAGGGCAGGTCCTGTTTGACCAACCTGATCTCCTTCTATGACCAGGTGACCTGCCTTGTGGAGGAGGGCAAGGCAGTGGATGTTGTCATCTGGACTTCAGTCAGGGATTTGACTCCATCTCCCACAGCATCCTGTTGAACAAGCTGGTGGCTCACAGTCTAGACAGGTGGATTCTTCACTGCGTTAAAAACTGACTGGATGGCCAAGCCCAGAGGGTTGTGGTGAATGGAGTTAAATCCAATTGGTGGCTGGTCACAAGCGGCGTCCCTCAGGTCTCAGTTCTGGGGCCAGTCCTGTTTAATATCTTTGTCAATGACCTGGATGAGGGATTGAGTGCTCCCTCAGTAAATTTGCAGATGACACGAAATTAAGCAGGAGTGTCGATCTGCTTAAGGGTAGGAAGGCCCTGCAAGGAGATCTGGACAGGCTGGATCAATGGGCTGAGGCCGGTTGTATGAGGTTTAACAAAGCCAAGTGCCGGGTCCTGCACGTCAGTCACAACAACCCCCAGCAAGGCTTGGGGAAGAGTGGCTGGAAAGCTGCCTGGTGGAAAAGGACCTGGGGGTGCTGGTGGACAGCCAGCTGAACATGAGCCAGCAGTGTGCCCAGGTGGCCAAGAAGGCCAACAGCATCCTCACTTATATCAGAAATAGTGTGACCAGCAGGAGCAGGGAGGTGATTGTGCCCCTGTACTCGGCACTCGTGAGACCGCACCTTGAGTGCTGTGTCCAGTTTTGGGCACCACAGTACAAGAAGGACATTGAGGTGCTGGAGCAGGTGCAGAGAAGGGCAACAAACCTAGTGAGGGGTCTGGAGAATATGTTGTAGAGGAGAGCCTGAGGGACTGAGGATTGTTTAGTCTGGAGAAGAGGAGGCTGAGGGGAGACCTCCTTGTTCTCTACAACTACCTGAAAGGAGGTTGTAGTGAGGCTGGTGCTGGTCTCCTCTCCTGGGTAACTAATGAAAGGACAAGAGGTAATGGCCTCAGGTTGCACCAGGGGAGGTTTACATTGGATATCAGGAAGAAGTTCTTTACTGAAAGAGCGATTAGCCATTGGAACAGGCTGCCCAGGCAGGTGGGGGAGTCACCATCCCTGGACATGTTCAAAAACCAGGTAGATGTGGCGCTTTGAGACATAGTCCAGGGGTTAGAGAGATGTTCAAAGAAGGTTGGACTAGATGATCCTAGGGGCCTTTTCCAACCTCAATGTTTCTGTGATTCTGTGAAAAGGACTGGAGGAGGAGGAGGAATGATAAGATTTTTTTTTTTTCGCAGGAGAGATTTGCCCTTTTTTTTTTTTAATCTTGCATGTTATTTTAAGTCAGTCATTATGGGGGGATAAGGTTCAATTCATCCATTCTCTCACCTACTCCCCATACCCAGCAAGACACAACTGGTCAAGTGCATTGTTTTATAAAAAGGAGATAAGATGTTTCCCGCTCCAGTTAAACTGAGAGGAAAAGACAAGATTATTGCTAGATACATTTGAGGATTGGATCTCTGAGCAATGTAGATTTCATCCTGCAGTCTTGGATTACTACTTTTTATTTCTTTGGTATTTACAGGTAGTACTTTTGCTGTGAAGTAATTCTGCACTGGACAATAGTACTTCTCTCTGTCTTGAGGAAAGTCTTCCCAAGCTAAGGGAAATAAACCAGCCTGTAGCTGGAGGATTGATCACATCAGTTCATCAGCCATGCACGTGGCTCTGTGTGGCTGTTAAGAGATACATGGCACTCAGTCCTTGACTTATGGCCCTCCTCTTCCCACCAAGCTGCCCACCATTCTTCCTTCCAATTAACAACAAGCAGTTTAGTCTCTTCCCTGCTACAAAAGTTGTTCTGGTTAACGGCATCAGCCTGGCATGGAGTCTGGAATGAAATGCATGAGGTACGTACCTGCCCTGGATGTGGCATGGATGTAACAAATGCAGCTTTGCAGATAGGAAGTGGCACATCCATCTCTGCTGTAAATAATCCCAGCCCCATATAGAAATGTCAGGCTCTCGACTGACTGTCACCATCCAGGTGTGAGACTTTGGGGCTAAAGGGGGCAGTTCCAGGAGGGCATGTGCTCAGTGGTCAGCTAGAGTCAGAAAAGCAAGGTGGAATATGAGGAACAGAAAAGACTAGGTAGCAAAATAACAAAGTATGATTAGACCTCTGAGTAAATCCATTGGAGATTCCAGGTTCCTGCTAGAAGGAAGGGAACACAGCACAGTTAAGAGAGAAATTTTACTTTCTTTTGGGCCAGTCCTGGCTGTGACACTGCAAAGCAGGCACGTAACCTTGTTTTCCAGCATGGTGGCTACCACAGTCACTGGATGTGGTCACAGATGGGAAGGATAATTCTTTAGGACTGTTTTCTGCTCTAGAAAAACCTAGAAAGCGCGCAGCGGCAGAGCAGAGAGTGTGTGCAGCGCAGGGCAGCAGGGCCGTGAGTCAGGCTGTGTGCTTCCCTCTCCTCCCACGCTTCCCCTGGGCTGGCTGCTGTCAGGAAGCATCCACCTCTTCCCGATCCCTGCCCGGCAGGGTGCCAGGGCAGAAGGCAGGCAGGAAAGTCTGGAGACATCAGGAGAAGAAGAGTGAGGGACAGGTACTGCTGATGTGCTGATAAAGATCATTCCCCCATCGTGTTCTGAACTGTCTGCAGGGAGAGAGATCTGGGCTGATCTAGTAGCTGGGATTCTCTGCCTGTGCTCCTGGAGCGGTGCCCAGAAAACACCACTGGAAGGAAGAACCACTGAGACTGCTGCAGTTTTATACTGTAAATACTTAACATGGGCCATTGTCACTTCAAAACCTTTTACAAAGATTAGCTAATTAAATCTTGTTAGCCCTCTGTGACACAGAGAAAGCTTTATTCCCAGAGATCAGGTATGTCCACTTGTCCAGTATAGAGCTGTTAGGTCTAATAACCATCACCTCTCTGGCTTTACATCCACGTCACTCAGGTTGTGACAGTTCCTCTGCTATTTCAGTTTAATTACCCTGTGGTTTCAGTGGCTTCTTAGTGCAGGATCTAGCAACAGGGAACGGGTGACCCAAAGTAGGTGACCATGTATGAATGACTCTTGTATTACTTATCTGCATGTTTGTACCAGGTCTTCTCACCTTTGCTGCTGCTCTCCAGGCTTTCTGAATGCTGCTCTATTTTAAAATCTTTTTTGTTTTTTGGTTTCTTGTTTGCATTCAGAATCTTCCTCCATCTTTGCAAGACTCCCTTTTCTTCTACTGGCACATCTGTGCCTAATTCAGATGTGTGTTCGGTGTCTCCAGCCCCTCAGTCGCAGTCCTTAGTGGGTGTCTCTAGCCGTTCTCCCTTGGTCATCTTTTCCCTTTCTGCTCTTGCTCACCTGGCTGCTGCTTCAGCCTTCAACTTGCTCTTGAGTCTTGTAACGCTTTCTCCTCTGTTCCTTCACCTCATCCCTCTTTTTGTCATGCTGCATCAATTATCCTTGAATTGTTCTATGAAAACTTTGTCCTGAAAGTCAAAGTGGTGATCTTAGTTGCTTAGGTGTTGCCTTCCAGGCAAGGATAGATGGGGGAATATAATCTGAGCACTAATACATTATGCCCATCAGCTAACCAGATTTTCAATGTTTTTTCTTGATTACTTGCTGTGGGGTTTTGTTGTTGTTTTTTAAACTCTTATTTTGTACATTTTCATTCCACAGATTCTCTCCACATCTGTGAGGTCAGGGATCTAAAAGTTCATTAATCTGCCAGAGGCACAGAAATTCTCAGGGATCTGTGCTATGCTTTGTACTTGTTTTGGTTTCTGCTGGAGCATGATCTATAATATGGGGATTATCAGGAGCACTGAGCAGATGAGAAGTATGTAACAAACTAAAGCCTGGCTTTAACTGAGGGTTAGCATTTATATTTAAAATCACACATAGTTAAAGATTAGCATCTTTAAATGTCTTGCAAATGTTTCTCAAGGTTGTTCAAACTGAAATGACTGATGGTGATGAATAGACTTCTCCATTCCATGTGGTGTGTTGGTTTTTTATTCCTTAGTCTCCTATTTGTGCCCACAGTATCTGGTTCACTCTGACCCAGTGGACCAAGTACAGGCCATTGGCCAGGCAGCAACGTTCTCTGAAGATGTTATTTCTGTATTTATTGTGCAGATGAGGTAACACACCCCTCTAGTCAAGTCCTTGTTGAACTAAGCATTAGAGATAGAAAGTGAAGAGGTAGCTACTCATAAGAAAACTTTCTTACAGGGTTAATGACGAGGTGGGAGGAAAAATGAAACAGGAAGGCAAAAGGTGGCTGCTCACAGGGGTGATGTGGAGAGGAAGAACCAGAAACAAGCTCTGTCTGCTCTGTGGAGGTGCCTCTGCTACCTGTCTTGGCCAGGGTCAGCTCTGAGCCTGCTGCAGGGGTCATGGCTGCCTTTGCCGTTAATGCAAATATATCCGAAAATACCAATCCTTGTTTCACACAGAGGTGAGACCTTGATGAATGCACTTTATCAGCAATGTGTCCCACAGAGATATGCCTAATGCATCTGCTAAATGAGCCAGTGTCTCAAAGTTGGGTGAGCAGTTCAGTCCCCCACCTTCTCTGGGATGCTTCTTCGCATCCATGCCTACTGCAAGGAAACCATTCTGGTCCCTGATCTGTGATGCTGGGAAGAAATTTAGGATGGAGATTCCCATCACAGGGAAAGTAAGTTGTGCCCCATGGACAGTCCATCCCCCTGTCCATCTTAGGCACCTCTTACAATCGTACAGAGAGAGTATGGACAGCCACTACAGGTCAGGTCACACATTGCTTTCCCAGCTGGGTGGTTATTAGATGCAGCTTCTCTTGGAGGTGCACTGGGACATGAGCTCAAGCTGGAAGGGAGATGGTGCCCTGGGTAGAAGATGAATAGTAATTGCTCCTACTCAGATACCTTGCTGGACAGGCTGCACTGTGGATAAGCACCTTTTCGGTCCTCTACCATCTAAATGAGCTCAGCGCAGAAGAGTGATTTTTGCAGTCATGCTGTTCTGCTTGGAGAGACTTTGCCAGGCTTTGGTCAGGAATGAGAGGTGAGGTTAGGCAGTCGACCATGATGTTCCCAGAGTATCAAATCAGACAACAGTGTCCTGCTGAGGAAACAAGCTGGCTTCTTCTCCCCACCTCTGATGTCAACATGAACATGTATAGATTAGTGGGCAAGGAGAAAAAAAAAAAAATTGGGGGCACAATAATTGCTGCTGGTGTTCCTATGTTCTGAAGATTCCTAGATGTAAATGTGCACGTTTCAATGACTGTCACTTTTAAACATTTTGGAGCAGGCAGACAGTAGGTCCAGAGCTTGAGCTTGCTGCAGGCATTCAGAAATTTAACCTTATTCTTTGCTTTTTTCTGGTCCCTCTTTTTCCAACCTATGTCGCCAAAGCCATGGCAGAATAGCATGAGATGTGAGCTGATGGAATTGGTAAAGCTTTCCTCTGAGTATATTAATGATAAATATTATTAATAATAATACTATCATATTATAATGATATATGACGATGATGACTCTCCACTGGCTTCAACTTCTCTTCAGCTTTAGGAACTAAACTGGCACCAAACTGCTGTGCTCATCTGTACTGGAGGCAGTGCTTGTCTCTGACAGGCCCTCTGCTTCATGAGAGGACTGGGGTGGGGTGGGCACGTGGAGGTATTAGAATTGCTCTTGTGGATCAGAGCTCTAGGCCTGTAGCCCATCACTAATGATGGCTTCAGAAGAAGGTCCAGGAATCCACAGGCTGCACAACTGCAAAGTTTTGCCCGAAGTCTCTTCCTGATCCCTCTCAGCGGAGGCTTTCTGCCCAGAAGCAGGCGGGTTTCCTGGAGATGTTCTCATTATTCACAGAAATGCCTTATCCTTTCCAGATTCCTCATGAGCTCTTGTCCTTGGGACCACATGAAAGTGAATTACAAAGCAGTGTTTTATGCAGTGTAAAAAAGGCATTCTTTCTTAATTTTCAGCTTATTGCCTTTCATTTTCTTTCCAAATCCCTCTTTTCTCATATCAGAAAATACGTACAGAACAGTGCGACACATTTTTCCTTTGTTATTTACTCTTTTGAAACCTCCCTACTAAACTCATCCCCATTTTTTTCAGCTGCTCTTTAGCATTTTCGAGTGCTGCAGAGATTTAGACTGAATTTAAGCTAAGTCAGATATCTCTCCCCTGTACCACTGGGTGCAGGGTAAATTCTACCCCAGTTTTCAGAGAAGAGGGACTCTCCCAGGGGCATTTTGAACATTCAAATAAGCTAAAATTGGCACTCCTTTTAATCACAAATTTGAGGACATGCTCCAGTAAATTAGAAGCTTAGTTTGCAGAAGCTGGGATATTTTGTGGCTGCTGTATAGTGTTCATCGGAGCATACCTAAGGCTAACGGAGCAGAACAAGGCACACTTTAATGTGATGCATAGGAGAAAAAATGAATTCAATTTCCTTTGTATTTACAAAGGTCAATGACAAGAGACTTTGCCAGGAGCTCTGCTTAAAAATATCTCTAAAACTTATTTCTGAGTGCTCTTGTGGCCAGTTTTTTGCCTCGAGAGTTGTCTGGGGATGCCAGCCTCCGACTCTCCCTGCCATACAACTCTGTTGCAGTAGAAATGCTCCCCTTCTGGCTTATGCTGAGACAGGAGGAAAGAGGGTGGCAGGGAGTAGACTGCAAAAAGAAGCTTTTAATTGCTCTTAGCCCATGTGAGAGAGACTCTTCAAAAAAGGAGCAGATCTCTTCCAATAGGTAGACTCCAGCACCTGGGCTAGATAGGGTGCACAGGTAGAGATGCCAAAAGGCTTTGGCTCGGTTCCTGTCTTGGACATAGACCTCCATCCCATTCCCTGCGAGTAAATGGTGCTGTGGTTTGCCTTCAACACTGGTGTGCGCAAGCTGTGGTGAACTGCAAGTGTAAAGCTCTTGAACTTTGCACTTGGTGTTAAGCACTAGCTCTTGGCAATGAGCACAAGTGAGGTACTGCATCTCAGGCTTAGATGGGACTAGTAAACTCTTCTGCTCAGGAAGCAGCTTTGGTTAGGTGGGGATTTTCTTGTGCTGCAAACCATGACCTCTGTTCCAGCTTAATTTACTTCTTTCTCTGTTTCAAAGGTTCTTCATCATTAAGGAAAGTTTCCTGCTCTACTATGCTGAGAATGAGAAGAAGAATTTTGAAAGCAATAAATACTTCAACATCCACCCCAAGGTGAGCAGCCTTTGCATGAGAGAGGGAGATACTGTTTCTAGCTTCCTCTCATCCACGGGCCCAGCAAGTGAAGAAGAGGTAAGTCACAAACTTCTCGCAGATCCAGGGAAGCCTCAAAAAAAGCAAGAACTATGTCAGTACCTCTTCAAACTCCTTAATGGTCCAGCAGGTATATGACCTGACAGTAGATGTATTCCCTTGTTTTCATGATGTTCTAATCAACCAATTTTGTGGTGATGAGGATACTGTTGGCCAAGCCAGTGGTGGGTCTAACAGCTTTGATTGTTGCTTGTTCCTAGCCTGTTGCAGCCAGCTCCTGCTAACCCATGTGCCTTGAGAGCCAGCCTCCATAGGCTCTGCTGCCTGGAGCTCTCACAGCAGGGCTCAGTGCTCCAAATCTGCTTTTATTTTCTGTAGTCACTGGAGATGGCTGAAGCACATGTGCTTCCAAAGGTGCTGATTTCAACCAGCCTGGTTAGGGGCAACAGGCCAGACATCCATCCCCACACAAGACATGTGAGATGGTGACCTACTGGTGGTGACTGTAATGGATGCACAGCCTCTCTCATGGTACCCACACTGTGAATCTGCAATGTCTGCCCCTGTCGGGAGATCCTCCTTGATAAAAGAGCTCCCACTTCATGTTCTAGCTAGCAGCCTTCTCTCCAAGCCTAATGCAGGAGAGTCATCTTTACCCCCTTTCAGATACCAATTTGGTGGTCTCTGAAAGGTCTGCTGGTGGTGGTGGCAGTCCCTCTGCTTTTCAGGAATTGCGTGCATTACCCCTCCTGGGATAGCCAAGGCAGGGCAGGGGCCCACAAGTGACCAAGGGTGGAAGTTCAGCTCCTAGTTACTTAATAGTTATACCTGATTTTGCTGACTGATTGGAAGGTTCTGGTTTCTCCCCAGGGTGTTATACCCCTGGGAGGCTGCATCGTGGAGCCCAAAGAGGAGCCCAACATGCCTTATGCCATAAAGATCTCTCATGAAGACTTCCATGTAAGTAGACTTCTTTTCTTCTTAAAAAAATCCAAACACAACAACACATGTTATTGCTGACATGCAGAGCTGCACTGGCAATCTTTCCCACCCCACCAAAGTATGCCTACCCTCTCTGGGCAGACTGTCCTGAGAGAGAGGGTGGGTTAGCATCCTAAGTCCCCTCAAGGCTTTGCTGCTGCTCCTGCTTTGACAACTAACAACTTGCTCTCTCTGACAGCAGATCTTATGATGCTAGCAGCCCAGTAGACACACATTTGGGAGCCTTAGAGCTCATGTCGCCCTAGCATTTTATTCCTACCACGACCACTTGCTGTGCGTGTCTCTTTCCAATGTGTCATAGCCCGTGGTGGGCTCTCCATCTACCATAGCTGTGCTGGCTGTGCCCAGTTCATGCCCTGAGCACACAGAGGTGTGTAAGGCACCAGCCTCTCTAATCTGGGTTTTTTTTCCTCCTCTCCCATTTTCTAGGGTAACATTGTTCTAGCAGCTGAATCAGAGTTTGAGCAGGCTCAGTGGCTGGAGATGCTACAGGAGTCTGGAAAAGTGTAAGCTCCTTTCTATTCCTTATTCTTTTTGATCTGCTCTGTAGATGTGTAAAGGGTAAAGAGGAATAAGCCTGACTAGGACTATGGGGAGGCAGACAAGCTCCACAAGACTAGTAAGAGCTTCACTTGCCTCCTGGAAACCATCCTTTCCCTAAATAGAAGTGCTCTAAAATTGACACAGAGCTTCCCACCTTGGTGTTCAGTGTGGTATGCAATATGGCTCTTTGCTAACAACCCCATGCTGTCATCTGTCAAATGCTGATATATAGTGAAAGGCATCTGCTGTCCCTGTCTCTTGCCTCAGAGAGGTGGGACCTGGGACTGAATGGGAGGTCTCCTGCTCTGTTTTGTGTAGGAAGCAAGGTCCATGGGCTTCACAAAGGTCAGAGAACCTCCCTACACTGCAGATGTATGAATTTGAGGCATGGTAAGAGCAGAATGGGCAAGGCACAAAGCTATCCATGTGGCTCTACACCCTGCTCCTGCTGGTGAGGTAACTGAGAGGTCACAAACAGCCCCGAAGTAATTGTATGACCATGGGGTGAGCGGAAAATCTGCTCTGCCCAGATCCCAGGGCACTCAGGACACACAGCACCAGGATTTGGCCTCTCGAGACAGTCTAATTCTGAAAGGTGTAGGCAGGTTAAATCCCAAGGGAGGAGGTGTTAGCAAAGCATTTCCAGCCCACCCATGGGGGTGAGAGGGTTTGATTGCTGTATGCGTATTCTGTTGAGTTCACAGAATCACAGAATTATTGAGGCTGGAATAGACCTCCAAAATCATCAAGTCCAGCCTATGACCAAACACCATGACATCAGTTAGACCATGTCACTGAGTGCCTCATCCAATCTTTCCTTAAACACCTCCAGGGATGGCTACTCCACCACCTCCCTGGACAGTCCATTCCAGTGTCTAATCACCCTTTCCATGAGGAAGTGCTTCCTGATATCCAACCTAAACCTCCCCTGCTGCAGCTTCAGGCTGTGCCCTCTCATCCTGTCACTAGTTGCCTGGGAGAAGAGCCTGACCCCCACCTGACTACAACTTCCTTTCAGGTAGTTCATAGTCTGCTGAGAATGCTGGAGAAATTTGGTTTGTTGGCCACCAGCTCTGCAATTGCTCAGCACCCAGCAGCCTGACAGTACGATGAGCAGCTCTCCTGCAAAACCAGACCAAGCTTTTTCTAAATATCAGCAGATGTGTAGGAAGAAGTGACACATAAACAGAGATTTGACTTTCCCAAGCCAGGTAGAAACTTCTAAAATCTGTAGAACAGAGCCTAGTTTTGAGCTCTGAGGCTTAAAGCAATGAGCACTTTGCCCTTCCTGGCTGTGTTAGAACACGTGTATGTGGTCTCTTCTAACTGGAGGGACAAAAGCTGCTCTTTCAGGCAAGTTTAACTTGTAATACCTGTGTGTGCATGGCAAAGGCAGTATCTCAGTTATTTCCAGTGCTATGAGGCTGAAAATGTTCATTTGTAATGAATAAGGGAACACGGTGTTCTGGTGGATCAGCCCAAGCCGAGCTCTGTGCTGCCGCAGTGAGCCCGGCTTTGGTGCTGGAGCAAGCTGTCACCTCCATGGCACTGTAAGAATGGCAGCACAAAGCTGTCCGTTAAAGCTTCATGGGGGCAGGAGCCCCATGGGACACAAGACCCAAGGCAGAGTTTGTTACCCACCCAGAATGAGAATGGCCACTGCAGCGGAGGAAGGACGTGGATTTTGCCCTTGAGTAGTCTGGAGTTTTTTCTCCAATAGTGCAGGTCTGCACTTGCCTTCACTGATGTTAAACTTTACTGTTGCCAAGGGCAATGATTTGGGGGCCAAATTCATCTTTCAGGTGTGCATGGGAGGGAAGGAGCATGGTTGCACAGCGCAGGAGGGCTTCTCACAAGCAAGCCCTGGGCAGCTGCTTATTCCACAGAGCCAGCCTGTTCTCTAGTCCTTGCTTCAATATTCCAGCACGAGCGTTTAAAACGGGAGCTAGATAGTGGCTAGATACAGCAGACTGAAGACCAACAGAGCTGAAAATCTGCCTCAGACCCCCTCCTTCCCTTCCCTCCCCTCTCTGCTTTCTGTTCTTGCATTGAAGGGCAGCAATGAAGTTCCAGTGCTGGCCTAATCAGAGCCTTGCCTGTGAGGAAAGCACAGATTACGTGATTTGTGTCAGCAGGGTCAGGCTGGGAGCTAAGCAGCAGCCTGAAAGGCGCAGCATGGGCCAGTAAATTGATCTGCAATGAACAGGGAAACTAAAAGAACACAGCTGAAATCTTCTAGGCAACCTGTTTTAGTGCCCTGCTGTTCCTAGAGGGAGATTGTGCTGCCCGTGGCACTGCAGCAGTTTATCCTTGTTATTTAAAACCAACCAAAACACTACCTTCAAAAAAAACCCCAAACAAACACCACCAGCAAAAAGCCAGCTCCATAGACTGAGATTCTGTTAGATAGGGGAGAGGGGAAAAAATGAGCCCAGGATGGGAAGTGTTCTCTATCCTGTCTCCTTTGTTTAAATTTTGCCTGCTGCCTGCACCACTGCTTGGTACCTCCACCATCACAGCCTGCTCAGTGATGCCTTCAGCTTTTCGCTCCTTTCCAACCCTCCCAGTTTGATAGGGAAACCACTTACTGTGGAGGGGAGTTGATGGTCTCTCCACCCTTCTAATGTGTTGTGGCTTGGACTTACTACACTTGTCAGATCTTGAAAGCTTTTTGGAAATGCACAAAGCCCTGACTCTAGCTGGCCAAGCTCTCTTCCCACCCAGAGAAGCTTTTGCTGCTGCTGGTAGGGGAGAGGGGCACACATACACTCTGTCCATAGCAGCATTCCTGGCACTGGTTAAAAGTAGACTTGGTGGGCAACGGGAAAAACACCACAGGTAACATAGTATGTATGTCCTGTGGTCCAAGAAGTGCGAAGTGTCTCCAAAAATTTGTTGTGGATGCTCCAGAGAAAGGTAAAATGGAGGCAAAGCTAAGAGAGGTGTTCTCAGTGCTGCAAGAGGACTGGAATAGACTAAGCCGTATAGCAAATGGAGGTACTATACAGCTTTGGGGTTTTTTCCAAAGTATATTATAAGGTCACTTTCTACTTGTCCCAAGACCCTTCCTGACCCTGTGCTTTTGAGCACTTTAGGCAGTGTGGCTTTTTCTGATTAAAATTCATCTGGTAAGAAGTACAAAATAAAGCAAGCACTTGCTTGCCCCATCTGCTGAAGTCCTAGCCCATACCTCCCCACTGCTGCAGTTACACACCAGCACTGGTTCCAGCAGAGAAAGGGAATAAAAGCTTAAATGCCACACAGTGATATTGGTGCTTCTTCCAAGTTACACAGCAGTGGGTGCAGTAACCTTTGATTTACAGGGAAACTTCTTGTTAGGCTGGGGAAGAGAAGGAGCACTGGAAAAGTGAATCTAATAAACAGACACCTGAAAGGCTACAGCTGTTTTGAAACCCTCCAAGTCATCATATGATAAACTCTGTTGTTCCCCCTGCCCCCTTGGGCTGTTTGCTGTTGGTTTCTCTGGGATCATCCTGTATTACAGAACGTTAGTGGAAAAAACACATTCACACCCACATGTTCTCACTCAGGATGAAGATGTCGACCTGTGGGCAAAACATCACCTTTTTAATTAGCATTCTAATTTCCTCTGCACTTTAGAAATATCCTGGATGCTCATTAGCTGACAAGAAACCCAGCGCCTGCAAAGAGCACAAGGCAGCGCCTGGGCTGCTGGAGCTGTGAGCTGACTGGTCCCTGGGGTGATGTGTTTAATATAATTGTCTGGCTTTTGTAAGAGACGAAGTACAGGTTGCCTTGAAATTGTTTTGTAAGGGGTTGCCAACTTAACGGTTTCCGAAAAGCTACAATTTCAAATGGCTCACAAAGAGGCCTGGCACAGGAAGGCTAACAGGTTTTAAATATTAATAAGCTGCCTTAGGTTTTAACAAAGATGGCAAAATTTCTGGGCAGCAATTGCTGTTCCTGTACATGCATCTATATAAATAGATTGGGATGAATTTTACGTATGTATTTTATGTGTGTTGATATTTTTTTCTCCTAATAGAACATGAATAGAAGTGAGCAGCAAACTCCATTTCTGGTTCTGTTTTTGATTCGTGTATCCTTGTCCTTGGTATTTAATATTTGTATTAAAGCCTAACCTGTCCATCAACTGAATCAGTAATGGACATCTCCACGGGCTTTTTTACAGCCTCATTTCATAATGTGTTCAAGATACCTTGAGATCCTCTGGCCAGTGGTCATACAATAACCCAAGGTATTCTTTGAATATGCCTGCCTCCTTTAACTCTACCTTCTTGCCACATCTTATCTGGCTTTTATCTCTGGTTCTCCTTTGTTTTTACAGAGAGAGGCACTTAACTTACCATGTAGGGCCAGACACCAAATCCTAGTGGCTTACAAGTTTAGCAGAGGAGGGATTGCTTGGTTCCAGGATGGATACCAGAAAGGCTGAAGATAGAAGGCTGTGGGAGTCAATAAATAGTTAAGATTTGAAGAGGAAGGGTGGCTATAGAAGTAAAATATTGGTAAAGGCTGCAGAAGACAATGTCACTGGTAGATGGGACATTAGTTGAGTTAAAAACTAAAATCCGGTTCTAAAGGCTATTGGGATCCATTTGACGGGTTCAAGGTACATCCTGTTGCAGTTGGAGGCTGTGCATGTGCTGGGTTGGTCTGAAGAGCCCTTAAGACTAAGCTCAGTATAGAAATCTCCAAAACACTGGAAAAAAAAAATGTTTGAATAGCTGTGGTGTTAACATACAGCTCCTGTACTAAAACAAACAAACAAAAATAATAATTACTGAATGTCAGGGAAATTTCTTCAGTTCATTTGTAAAGAAAAATTCAGAGAATCGCTGTCCCAGCTGATGACAGTCTGTGTGTTTGTGTTCATTAGTAGGTTGCTAGGCTGAGTCCCCCGCCTTGCCCTGTGGGACCCTTGGCTCTCTTACATTGTCTGCTTTGTGTCTGGTCTCTCTAGGACATGGAAGAATGCCCAGCTGGGAGAAGCCATGATTGAGAGCCTGGAAGCCCAAGGACTACAGCTGGCCAAGGAGAAACAGGAGTATTTAGGTATGGCTTACTTCAAAAAGCCATAAACCCCAAAATAGCCATTTTGCTTTTCTGGAGCTGTCAGTGTGGTCAAGCCAAGCAGCTACAGATTTTTTCACTATTGACTTTTCCTGGATGAAGCTTTTGAGTAGTCAGCAGGTGAAATTCATGTTTTGAAGGGAGTCAAACCATGGAAATGTTAAGGTATGATCTGGACATCTGTGTGGAGCATGAAAGGAAGAGCACGCTTTGGCCGGCTTGCTGCAGTCCTGCAGCTCCTCATGGCTGGACTGTAGAAATTTTTGCTGCCCCTGAGAAGTTCAGGTGTGCTGATTTCAGCTGCTCACCAGGCAAACAGCCAGTACTTTTGTCTCCCTGAATCACACAGGACTAGTACTTCTGAGGCTGATCACAGCTTTTTGCGTGTGAGTTTTCCTTCTCTAGCTGGTTTTTTTTTTTTTGGTGGTACTTGGTCTTTCTATTTGCTCACACAACGTTCATATTGAAAGTGGGAGCATTTATATGGGCTTGAGGTGTCTAACGGCAGTGGCTAATTTGTCATTGCTCTCTGTGGGCAACAGAGAGACAACAGTTGCTCCAGATGAACATAGAATAATTTAGGTTGGAAGAGACTTCTGGAGGTTATCTAGTCCAATCCCCTACTCAGAAACCAGCCTCTGAAGCAGTACCTTGGGTGCTCTGACTGCCTAGGAGGTTCAGCTGTCTCTTCCCCACATTGCCTATAGCATGAGCCAAGGGAGAGTAGCTTTTTAAACACAGGTGCCTCCTAACCTAGTGCAGTCCCTTCCAACCCAACACAACCCAAGACAATTCCACAAGGTGCAAGAGCCCTACTGATGGGGGGGGTGCTGGTGACGTGTGAGTGCAGTGACTTGTCTGGACAGTCATCTGCTGTAAACAAGCTAGCAGCAACTTTGGGTGCTTCAGGTTGGTGATGCCTTGAGCAGGGGCTTGTGGTATCTACTCCTAATCATCAAGCTACTGGAGGAATCTTGAAGAGCCTTTTTCTGCATCCATGCTGATCAGGGCTGATCTCATTATATGGTCTCACATGTAACAGTGACCATAATTTAAGTATCAAGGTACATCCATTCTGGCCACCTAAGTGCTGTTCACATGTGAGCTGATGGATGGACTCCTGTGTGAGGCAGGCAGGGAGGAGAGGTTCTACACCTGACAAAGCAATAACAGGGAGTGCTGAGAGAATGACCTGGAGAGACAGGAGTAAAATTAGAAAGAGGAAAGTTCTGTCAAAACATTATTTTGCAACCACCAGAGCAGACTAAAGAGCCTATGAGACTAGAGGGCTGCAAGTATGATACAAGACAAGGTGACAGAGGACATGTTCTGTGGCAAACAGGAGATATTTGGAATATAAAAATATATATTTCACTGGGTTCTTTGCTCCATGACAAGAACATTCAGAGCTAGTCAATTGTCACAGTTGGTTACTTCCTTTTGACAGCAATTGTCTATTTATTCCTACAAAACTGGTGAGGCTTCTGGCTCATTTGCCCTACCTTCAATGATCTGTGTCCATCCTGTAGTTAAGCTGTGAAGTCAGGCACTGCTCCTGGCAGCAGGTCAAGGCTCTCTGCAGGAAGCAAACACTGCACTGGGGAATTCCCTGAATCTCCCCAGAATTACCTTCTACCTACCCCTCACCCAGCTGGGATCCAGTTTTCTCTCTCAGGCAGGGACTTACAGAAGCCCATCAAGCCCTGGGCTTGGCCCCACCAGGAGAAGCAGAAGAGTGAAGGTGGCAGAGCCTCTGTGTAGTTGTGCTGGGTCCTGGCAAGGAGGAAGAAGGTGAGAGTGGGAGGGAGAGGCAGCAGTGGTGGCCAGCAGAGCTTTAGTAATGCAGCACTTCTGCTCTGGCACCAGGAGTCCTTCTGTGGGCAGGAGGTAGACGTCTGCATTCCTCCTAGCAATAGTAATCCTGCCAGCAGTAGTAATCTCTTCAGGTCCCCAGTACAAAGGAAACCAGTAGCATCCTCCTCACCTGATATGGAGAAGACTTAGCCATAAAGTGCCACAGTGAATCTGCTGCTGCTGACACAGTGGCTGGGTGGCAGAGCTGAGAGCTAGACGCTAGGCTTAGCTACAAGGAATGTGTTTCTGTTTCCTGTAAGCGTGACTAAGAGCTGCTTAACCTCTTTAAGGTTAGAGCGTAGCACAATGTAGGTGCATCAGGCCACAGTGTGAGGCTCAGGGCAGAGTCTCTGGTGGGCATGTGTCCTTCTCAGTAGGCAAGAGCAATTGATGTTGAAGGGAACTATCCTTAACAGCTAAAAGTTTTGTGGCTAAATTAGGGGATGGATTTCTGGGCTTGGCTGGGATATCCCAAGGTGACAGTGGGGAGCTGGCAGTGATGCCCAGGGGGCTGAAGGAGAGGGGGATGAGGCAGTGAGCTGCAGGAGAACTGGCTGCTGCTATGCGGTGTGTGACCCTGTGCGCCCACTTAACCTTTCTATGCCTTTGTTTCCTCATGTGTGAAGCAGAGATAAGAATATTTTCCTGACTCAGCTGGAGGACAGCGAAGGTTAGTTTGTTAATGGTCTTTAGGAACATTGAGAGGAAACCTTAGAAGGAGTACAAAGCAATTTGGTTGTTTAGTTTATTAAGTTATTTGGCAGGAGGGAAAATACGGAATATCCCATTAGCGTCATCTCAGCCTTCGGACCCTCCTAGATGCACACAGAGCAATAGGGAATGCTGCATTTTCAAGCTTTAAACAGCCAGTGTTTCATGCTCATAAATATCCACAGGATATAAATTGCTTTTCTCTTTCTTTGCGTGTGTGTTTGCAGATAAGCTAATGGAAGAAACAGAAGAGCTGTGTCTGCAGAGGGAGCAGAAAGAGGTGAGTGTTCATCACACGCCAATTTCCTTCAGCTTCCATGTGGCAGGACTGGGAGGTTGGGAGTTGTTGGTTTGAAGGCATGTCAAGGCTCAGGGAGGGAGACTGTAGAGCCAAAAGTGTCTCCAGCCAACCTCTGGGCCCTGTGGATGAAGAAAGTAATAAGAACCATGCCATGGGATGGGTCCTGGAGGTGTATCCCTGCTCCCCTTCCCAGGCACTTTCCATGCAGTGTGCTTGTGATTGTTTCCAGGAGGATAAGGGAGGAAGCTCAGATTAAATTCATATTCATTGGGTTGAATTATACACCTGTTACTTGGCAGACTCAAGAAGACTGTGGCAATCAACTTGTCTGTCTCCATAGTCAGAAAGGAAATAAACAGACGTGACATTGTTCTAGCGTGGAGGTACAGTTGTGAGAAACAAGGAGCAGCAAAAAGCAATGTGGTTTGTTCTTTGGATGGGGGGAAAACTCAAGAGCGCACCCCCTTAGATATGGCTGTTATACTTTATTTTAAGTTCATTACTGTTTTGCAAACTATTCCTAACCTATATTTGCTTAATGTAATAAAAGTAGCCCATTCTCATATTTACCCCAAATCTGTATCATCTTTCTATAGCACCATCATAAAGTTATTGCAAGACAAATGGGTTGCCCTATTACATGGTAGGAAAGCCTGCATGGGTGTAGACCACCAGATTGCATCTTGCACACTGCCACATGCTCTGTTTTTCCAGCTAATCCAAAATGACTGTCACCCCTTGTTAGTAAAAGACAGCAATGCTGGCCTTAGGCTTCCAGGCCTGTGTTTTTTCTGCATACATTTCTGCAGACCTAAAGTCCAAAGGTGGCTTGGATGCTCCTTTAGGGCCAAGCTACTTCTACCTTTGCAGGGTGATGTATCTTCCTGGTGAGGTAGCCTGCTGCACAGCCCACGCCATAGCGAGGGAAACGCCCTTGGCTAAAGACCATGCGTGGCTTTGTAAGAGCAGAGCTTTGTTCCAGGGTATCTCCATTGTCCAGAGCAGATGGGGCCAGGTGAGTTTGAAGGAGTTTGGTGCTGATGAAGGAATGAATATATAGCTCGTGGAGCTGTGCTGGTCCGATCTGCTGTGAGCCTTCATGTTTCAGAGCAAGATATTGGGAAAGCAGCTCGAACCATGTATCGGCACCATGGAGCAAGGGTCTTGTTATGAGTTTATCTGGTGTCAGTGCTGTTGTGTGACCTGCCTGGGCCTGCAGCAGGAGTTCTGCCTAGCAGCTGAGGCTGCAAGGCAACCTGACCAGGAGCTGTATTTTGTCTGCTCCCTCCATCTGCAGCAGGTCTAGGTACAACTGCCCCCTCTAGACTAGGGGAAGAGACTGAGGATAGCTTGTGGTATTCAGTGCTCTTTAAGCATGCTTTTATTAGCACAAAGATCGTGGCAGGCTGATTAAACTGTGCAAAGCTGTGACTGTGCAGTGTGTTTTCCTGTCCTGGTGGGGATGGGAAGCAAGGCTGAGGTAGCAGAAATATCACCCTTCAGTGCTGGGGCTGTCACATTCCTGTCTGGACTTTCTGTACCTGCACATGTGGGTGCCTGGAAATGGTACAAGCACGTTGAGTCCAGCTTTCCCAGGGAGCTTTGAACCTTTGTGTATGTGCACCAGAGCTGCTCAGTGCAGGGAGCATGCCTGGGATTTCCCAGTGCCTAATAACCTGGCTGGGACTTCTGGATGTCTGGAAATCCTCAACCAACCTTCAAGACCTTCTAATTGCCCCTGGACAAAAGTGTTGTGGAATAGGACACCTTGCAGCTCTATAGCTCAGGTTAAAAGTCCCAGGTATCACTAACAGGGAAGCCTTTCCTTAATTGTAAGTGTGTCAGCAGAGTTCCTGTCTTCTCTTTCGGTCCAGGAACTTGAGCGTCTGAACCAGGTCCTGGAAGAGGAGAAGCACCAGTTTGAAGAGGTGGTACGGGAGCTGCGGCTGGAGCAGGAGCAGATCAGACGGTAAGGTGGCAAACTGTGCAGGGTGGGAAAAGGACACAAACTTGCACACAGGGTAGAAGTGCTGCTGTGGTGGCATGTCAAAATGGTTCGTAAAATCCACCTATTTTATGCACATAGGAAGGAGAGAAATGTTATATTGACCAAGCCAGGAACAGTTGAGATCTGCTGACCTGAATTTGCTATCACTTGTGTGACCAATAGATAGAGCTTGGTTTCATTTTGCATTCCAGCAACTTCATTTTCAAAGAGCTGGGACATGATCAAACCCCAGGTTAGGTGGGGTAGCACGGTAATGGACAGGTGTGAGAGGATTTCAGAGAGGCAATTAGATTGACTGACCAGCCGTGTGGGCTCCAGACATCTGAATCTGGTTTTCCACCATCAGCTGAATGACACTAGGTGGATGATGAAGTTGCCTCACCAAGAATAATTTTGTCATTTTAAGAGTTACACAATACTATATAAAAACAGTAAATGTATTTCGAAAGGGAAGGATCCAAGTGCTTTGCCCTGTGTGTTGAAAGGGCATGTTTTGCCATCGCCCTCTTCTTTTCTTTTCTCTCCCTGAATAACATTTCAGAAAAGCCAGTGTGATTTTGCAGCCGTTTTTGTTTTCATAGTTCCTGTATCTGACCACTCTGCCTGAGCTCTTCCCATTGGCAACCATAACCCTGCCCTAGCTAGAGAAGCACGCTAACAGTTGGGTTTGGTGTGATGATTGGGAGGTACAGTGACATTTCTGGGTGCCCGTAGTGTGTTCAAGGTGTGATGCTTCCTGGCAAGCTCCTGGCTCTGCAGGGCTGCCTGTACCTGCCACTGGTTGCAGGTTCTGCACCAAGAGATCTACAGCCTGTGCAGTCTGAGCGTGGTCTGTGGGGCTAGTGCTCCCCTGCAAAAGCTGTCACCCTTTTTGCTTCTTTAGGGAGCTAGAGCTCACAGCCCGCTCCCTTAAAGGAGTGGAGGAAGAAAAGAAAGAGTTGCGAAGCCTGACACAGTCCTTACAGAAAACCCTAGAGGTGAGTGACCCCTTCTCCCCTCTGAGTGACAGCATTTTGGGAAGGATCCATGAGAGCTGACCGTGGCTGAAAGCAATGCTGTCTGTGGAAAGAATCGAACATCCACTAGTGCCGGAGTTAAGTCCTGTGCAGATGAACAGGTTCATTCAGTAGCTGGTATGAAAGACAAAATCCCCCGTAGAAAAGGACTGGAAGTGATGTGCAGTCCAGCAGAACCAGACTTTTCTTAGCAGTACCAGGTGATGTGATGTAGGACAACAGCCGTAAGTTGCAGTTTGGGAAGCTCAAGTTGAACAGTAGGGAAAGATTTTTCACCAGACAAGTAGGCAGGCAGTGGGAGAGGCTGAGAAACCTCCATCGTGGAAGGTTTTCACAACTTGATGGTAGAAAGCCACAGCTGACCTTATCTTGCTCTGACAGACCAGCTCTGAACAGGAGGCTGGCTATAGAGGTGTGAAAGCTTTCCCTTTTCTTTTTTTTCTTTTTCTTTTTCTTTTTTTTTTTTTTTTCAACTGCAGCTCCCTAAGTCCTAGTAGGATCTGGAGCAGCAGAGAGGCATTCCTTGATTCCCTGGGAACCATACTCCCTTCTGTCAATGTGTACTACACATGAATTTAGGAAACAGAGCATTGATGTATTAAACACTTTCCTTACTTGGTATCGCTCTGGATTGGTGGAAAGTGGCTTTTCTAGGTGCCACTTGTGGCATTTATGTAAAATTTCCACACAGCCAGCCTTCTGAAGCCTCAATGTTGTCCTTAATGGTTGTGTCAGATCCTGCAAGCTTGTCCAAAAATCTGTTGCTGGTGTTCCTTCGAGCTCTTCTCCTTGTTCACAGTTATGGGTATGAATAAAAAACTGGAAAGCTAGGGAAGGACTGTTCATGCCCTAGTTGCATGCTGGACCAAACACTTCACAGAAAACCAGCATGATATGTCCTATTGCCCTGCAGTTAGAAGTACTACAGAGAGGATGCCTCAAATTCATGCTGAGGAGCAAGGTGAGGAGGGAAGGCAGGGAAACTGCCTGCATCAGTGATGCACTAAGGAAGCACAAGGCTCCAGTCCCTGAGCTGGATCCTTACTAGCACATCATGTCAAAGGAGCCTGCAGGTTCTTACCCCTTTGCATAGCAAAAGCTTGCTCCTCATGAGGCAGGTATGAAGTAGAAACCAGATTTTGTTGTTCTTGTTTTTAACCTGAACGAGGCATGTGGATGTAAGGATGGAGGGGCTCAACAGGGAGGAGTCAGACAGGAACAGAAATGTTAGACTTGGCTGATACAAGCTTTGTCCTTCTTCAAGGAGCTCTCCCTGGAAAAGCAGCAAATGCTGGAGATGCTGGAAGAAAATGAGAGCCAGCTCCCACCTCCAACCAGCCCCAGCAAGGAGCAAAGCCCCATTTGGGGGCTGCACTTCAGCCTGCAACAGATTGAAGAGAAGATGCAGCAACTTCTGGAGGAGAAACTACTGGCAGAGAAGAGGTGAAGTGGGGACAGGGGCTCTTACGGTGGTGCCAGAGGCAGGGATGTGGGACAAGATGCAATCCAATGTGAAGAGGATGGTGAGAAAAGAGGTAGTTTTCCCCCTTGCAGGTGGAAGGTTATCAGAAAGGGCATGGCTAAATATTTCCAGGCTTAAAATTAGGATAACTTCAAAACTGTTCCCTTGTTTATCCTGAGACCTGCAGAGAGGCAGGAACCTTTGTAATTTCCATTGTTGGCTGCAGTAAAGGGAAGAGAACACTTCTGCCCTGCTCAAGCTTAGTGGTGCTAAATGATGTGACTGTCTGCTGACTTGCTTTTTGGTTGCCAACACAAGACAAGTCTGGAAGCTTTTCTGGTTGCCGTGGCAGGAGTTCAGGTTATAAACACTTCAGAGGGAACAGAGTGCGGCAGGGCAGCTGAACTCCTGCTGCCACTTGGGCCTGCTCCTTTCAAATCAGGATTTAGACATGTGAATCCATTGGGTGTTCATGGACTTGTCTGCAAGAAGTGTTTAGTGGTCCTGAACCTCATCTAGGGGTTGATAATGTTCTATTCAAGAATAGTCCACCTGGCTTTCTCCAGCAATGCCTGTGTTATTGAATTGAGAGTGTTCTCGTTAGCACATCTTTGCTCAGGGCAGCCAGATAATTAAGGATGCTCCATCACAATACTGAGCCCCTTCATTTCTGTGAGTTGTGCTGGGGTGGGAATGGTCATCTTCCTTTGCTGTGCTGAACCCTAGAATGAAGGAGAATGAGGAGAGGTCCCGAGCACTGGAGGAGGAGCGGGAGTTCTACTCCTCCCAGTCACAAGCGCTGCAGAACTCGCTCTTGGAGCTGACTGCGGAGAAGCAGCAGACAGAGAGAGACCTCAAGGTATCCCCTGCATATGTCACATATCGCTGTCTCTGGGCCCAGAGTTCTCTTGTTTTCCCTTTCAGTTCATCCCCTATCAAGTGGGAGACTTGGTTTTTTTTTGTTTCCATTTTGTGGTCACAAATCTTCATTTGCTGTGCTTCATATCACGGTAACACGTGAAGTTGCCATGTTGTATCTATGTAGCACTACTATTTATTTTCTCATTCCGAGGCCTGATTAACCTATTCAGTAAAGGTCTTTTCATTTGCTACTGTGAGGGCATCACCTAAAGATGGAGGGACGAAAAAAAAAGTAAGAGAGGAAAGTAGACACAATCAAGAGTAAAAGTTATTTCAAATAAATGCTAATATGGACATTGCAGAACTGAGCAGAAATCTTCCCTTCTCACTTGTGCTCAGAGAATCAATCTTAAAACTTGTAAATCTTGAGGAACCTCTGCATGAACTTGCATTCAAAAGTAGAGGAATGCAGGTGAGGTACCAGCCCTCCTTTGTTATCCCAGTAATGGAAGATACTGTAATCTATGCAAAGGTAATTGGACAAAGTATGTCATTTTATTTTAATCTAAATTATGTAAAGGGTATGCTGCTTATTGGTTGTTTGACACTCAACATCCTTCTACAAATATTTTATCAGAAAAACCCCCAATTCTTCTTTTTCCTGCACCTCCAAGATTTTCTTATCCTTCCACTAGGCCAAACTAAAGCTAAGCTGACCTAAAATGTATTAGTTATTTGCTGAGCTACTACTGACATTATCCTTCCTTTCTAAGTCTTGTGTTTTGTTTCTGAGATTAAGTACTGTACATTCCCTTGTGGGAATGGACTGCCTTTATCTCAGGTCCATCTCAGTTCCTGCTCCTGCTCAGCTGCAAGTGCTTGCATAAGCACAAATTCATGTGTTTAAATACTGTCTCTGATTCCACATGGCTCATACAATGAGAGGGAAGTGGTGAAGATGAAAGCCAGGCTAAAGGAGTATTACTAAAATAATCCAGACTTCAAATTCAGGTTCTGTCTGAAGACATGAGGAACAACTTTTATGTTGTCTTACAATACTTCTATTGGTTTCCCTTACCGTTGTCTTTTCATTTTCATCTGCTTGGTGGGTGCCTCACAAACCTGTGAGTTAGCAGGATGGTTATTGAGACACAGGCTGTTTTTCAGCAAAGCATATTCTCTTCCTCAGGCTGAGGTGAAGGTGCGCATGGATCTCGAGAAGAGATTGAGAGAAGCTGAGGAAGCATTGCAGAGCTTGGAGCAAGGCTTAAATTCTCTGGATTGCAACAAGGAGAAAGAGGAGAAGATGAAAGCAGATGTCGGTAACTTGAGAAGTAAGTCAGTCATCCATCCTCTCCACTAATGAGGAAGCTGTGAAAGGAAATATTTCTCCCCATCTTCCCAAACACAAAAAGAACATCCCAAATTAGCAAAGCTGCATGTAATGTGCTTTCCCAACACCTTGTGTGACAACCATACCTCCCTTTTGTGGAATCAGAACATGTTATTCAGGCACTTGGTGTTTTGCCCTCAAAGGAGAGCAAAATTATCCCAGCCTTCCCCGTTGGGGGGGGGGCAGAGATGAGCAAACGCTTTCCAAAACGTCAAACAGAGAAGCTGTGGCAGAGCTGTAAAGACTGACTAGGCCCAAGTTATAAAGAGTATTCTGATTCCCCTCAAAAGCACTTTTTTCTCAGCCTCAGTTCTGAGAACATCAGTTTTAGGAGGACCACGGTTGCTGTAGCAACATGCTGGTAGGTGACCCAGCAGGTGAAGTTTGGATCCTTACTCAGAGCTGAATCATTGCATCAGCCCATGTGCTGTGCTGGATCACAGCAGTCCACAGGTCAGGTGTAAGGCTTGAGTTCCTCGGGGCTTATCCCTATTTCTTTGCCTTGTTTTTAGTTTTTTGTAAGATGAGACATTACCCTAACATCTGGCTTGAGCTAGGTTTGGGAATTGACATTAAAAGGTTCAGCTGGTAAAGTTTTGCTTGTTTTCTATCCTCAACTATAGTTCAGGGGGAAACTGTTGTGAAGGTGCTGTATCTGGCTTTATTTCAGTGAAAGGTGGATGTATTGGGCCAATACAGAAAAGCCAAGAAGTCCTGTGGCATTCTGAGCACTGTTATTTACATAAGTTTAAATACACGTATAAATAACTTACATATATATATCCATGTTTATAATTTGTAGAATAAAATAAGTATTATTCAGTAGTTTCTACATCAGATTTCTAAACTGAGACGAAAGGGCATGATTCTAAACTGTCTCAGAGCCATGGTAAGAAAACAGAGCTGAAGTGGATGATGAGCTCAGCATCCAACTAGAGCTGAGCTACCTGCACAGGGCATAAGGGAGTAACTTCTGGCACTGAATATCTCCTGATATTCACTTCCAATCTTGGATTTTGAGGGATGTTTTCTTCAAAAGCAGAAAAATTCAGTTATGAGCAAAACAATAGAGGTAGTGAGGGACCCTTTCATGTAAAAGTTGGGGCACATTAACATGAGCCTTGTGAACAGCAAGGTCGCAAGACTGGAATGGCAGAAGATACGCTGCTTAGACCATAAGAGGGAAAACGGGCCAGGAAAAGCAGCTTGTGTGGCAGATCAGCACAGAGCAACGTCAGAGTTTGGACATGTGGCTTCGTGTGAAGTCTGTAATGTATGTCTGTATGTGCTATGTTGTTAAGAAACCCTTGGTGATGCATGGCCCTGGTGTGTGTGCCTGTGTCAGTGTTGCCAACACCTCCCTTTCTGCAGTTAGACTTGACTGGTTTTAGTAGTCCTTCAATGAAAGGGCAATGAGGAAGTCTTCAGACCCCTCTGTTGCAAGAAAGTTGAGAAGTTTTATCATAATATTGGAGGCTTTTGGCAGTGACTCATGAGCCGTTGTGGGAATGATTGATGGGGAATGGATGGCTGCAGTTCTTTCTATAATTGGAGTATGCATTTGTTGGGGACTGGAGATTTTTGTCACTTTGAATATGTCCATTCTGATGATATTCTGGAGCTTCATGGGTTGTTGTTTGTGAAGATCATAAACTGGCTCAGCCCATCAGCCAGTGCAGTCCTTTGTGACTGGATCTTTGCTTGAAGTTTCTCTCCCGTCACTGCTCACAGTGGTGTCTTCTCAGAGTTCTTTGAAGAGTGCATCCGCAATGCCGAGCTGGAGGCCAAGAGGCCTGTGATCATGAAGAACTCTGTGTACATCCACAAGGCTGCTACTCGCCGCATAAAGAGCTGCCGCTTCCACCGCCGGAGAGCCAGTACTTCATGGAATGACTGTAGGTATCAGGAAGCTTCTTACTCTGTGTCCTGCAGGAGCAGATATGTGCAGATGGGGCTGACAGAGCAGTAAGATCTGCAAATGTGGTTCATATTTCATATTCCCTAGTAGTAGAATGGAGGTACAGAGAAACTTGGAGCTTCCTTACCCAGAGCGCAGGCACTGAGTCTGGGTACTGGTTGCCTATCTCATCATGTAAGTTGGAAGGTAACTGCTGTGATGGTCCTGGGCCCCTAAAAGAGCATGCTCAAAGCTGACTTTGAATGCTTAATCATAGACTGAGTTATGTTGGAGGCGATACTTCAGAGTGGCTACCTGCAAGGTTAGATCACGTTCTACGTAGAACCCTAAACAAGAGGCAGTGTGTTTTCATGCTGTCAACATTTTCCTCCTCTGGAAACAGTATGGTGAAGCTGTTAAAGTACAATAATTAACTCATCCCTTGCCAGGCTCTCGGTCGCGTAGCTTGTGTGTTCTAGCAAAACTTTGTCTTGAGTTTGTGTCCCTGCTGGAGAGTGCTGACCTTTCTGTGCTGCTCTTGTTTCAGTGAAGCAGTCCCAGTCCTTCATCTTCTCGCACGCAGAAGCTGAAAACATTGAGGAGCTGAAAGAAGCAGCCAAAAGACTGAGCCGGGACCAGCACTTCAGGGAAACTCTCTATCAAATCATGAGGTCGCAAAAGGATTCTGCTTCGGGGGATGAAAAGTGACTCTTGTTGAGAGGGGGCTTCTGGTCTCAACTTGCCATTCAGCTCCACAAAAGCTATGCCACTGGGCACTAGGGTCAGGAGGGAGATTTGCCCTTTGGTGGGGAAAGTGGGGGAAAGTTGCGTGTAGGCAGTTCCCCCAAGTAGAGGCTTTGCTTTAGTTTGAATGCTCCCTGTAGCCTGACAGACCTTTCTCTGCTGATCACTCCAGGTCTCTTTGCTTCAGCTGCTTATGTTAAGCCATGTTTTGCCAAGATACCATGGTTGGTGTTAAGGTGAACCACAGATCGTTGCTTAGGAAGTGCCTCTTCTTTCCTTTCCTGTCTAGTCTGTCTGCCAGACACAAGTGCTTCTGAGAAAGCCCTTAATGTTCAGCTAGTGTAACCTCCCCAGCTGGACACAGCTTACCCTGTTCTGCCTGATCCCCTCTAGGAAATTGCTCCTGTGCACCCCCAGTCAATCAGCACTTTGGTGGGGCACCTTTCCTGGCATGTTTCCTGAAGACCGCAGCAGTCCCAACCTCCCAAGCACAGGCAATACTATCAAATGCAGGGCAACCTCTTGATGCTACAGCATTTCAAGCAAACCTGAGGTTGCTGTGGATTTGGCTCCAAGGAGGATCATGTGCAGAGAAGAGCTTATAGGTAAATCAGTGGCATCAGTGTAAGCTGGAGGGAGGGTTGCATTGTGTTGACTATGGGCAGAACCTCCTGGAGCCATCTTTGCACTCCTTTTGCACTGGGACATTTGGTTGTATGACTGCTAGGAGGAGGAGCAGAGCTACGTGCTGCAGAAGGTGTTATCCACAGGCATATTCAGTGCAGAGGAGCTTTTGACTCAGCTCTGATGGCTTCCTCATCACCTCTGTAGAACAAGCTGGCAGATAAGTGAGTGAGGAGTGTCCAGTGACAAAACCCACTACCACTGGAGAGCTAAAAGTTGTCAGCAGCAAGCTGTCAGGACAGTGGAGGTGGGGAAAGTCATCTCTGTATGTGCTGCAGTGAATAGCCTGTATCCAAGGCTTTCTATTGCTCTCTACCCGTCCTCTTAATTGTAATCCAGGCTGTCCAGGCTGACTTGATGAGACTGGGACCTCTGACAAGTCAAGGCTGGCTTGGGAGAGGTGCTGTGGACAGCCCATTCAGAGGTGGGCTTCTGGCTGGCCCCTGTCCCTTCCCAAGCAGGCACCATGTGGTGACTGCAGGGGAGGATTTCCCCTGCATGTGGTCATCTTGTATGTTACAGGAGAGGAATCGTTGTGGTGGGAACCTTGCAGCCTCCTCCACCTATTTTAAGCAAGCAGCTGGCTTAATAATTACCCATCTATAGTAATGGCACTACCTGATGTTTACAGAGCATGTGAAAAACACACTCAGAGTGACACTGGTATAAACTGGGAAACAAAGGAATAAACAATACAAAGGTGAGCAAAGTTAGCAGCAGGGGTACAGTTAGGGCTCAGGGGATCTTAAGTGCAGATTTACTGGGGCTTTTGGGGCCCGCAGGGGTACCTCTGGGTATTACATACGTCCAGTGACCCCGGGGTAGGTGCTTACCTGTTCCATGCAGGCTGTGACACTGTCCAGTCCCAGGCTTTGGCTTCTGGCCACCTAAGTCATTCCCTACCAGTTCAGTGCTGTTTCTAGGGAGAAGTCAGGGATGAGGCTGGGAAGGAAGCTCTGGCTTGCCAGCCGGAGGAGAGGCATTGGTGCTGGGTGGAGGAGCATACTGGGAGGGTGTGATGCTCCTGGAGGGAGTCACTCTGGTGTGACCAGAGGAAAAACATTGAAGGCACAGCCTGTACTTTCCATTTCAGGCAGTTACTGACCAGTACTCTTCTGCCAGGCAATGGGAGGTTTTATACAGTCAGAGGATCCAGCACTGAAGGCTGATGGTTTTGCGATGACAAAACCCCCCTCGCAGGTAGGAGACCATCAAAAAGGGTACGGCTAAATATTTCCAGGCTTGTGATGAGAGGTGATGCGATGGGAAAAGAGAATTTGCATCCCTCCTTAGCCTACCTGATCCTTCTGTGTTTTTTCCACTTGTGCTTGCGTGCTAGAAAGCCACAAATGAATTCTTGCTCCTACAAGGCTGAAGGGCTGTGAGAAAGCAATACAGAGCTGGTTTTCCCCTTTATGCTGTCCTCACGTAATCTCTGGTTATTTTCCAGTTACAAGGTCTGTGTCATGTGATGTGGGCAAGGAGGGAAAACAGGACAGCCAGGGAGCATATCTGTAATTCAGGCAGTTAGGAAAATCACCCTGTGGCTTGCAAATGCAGCACTTTTGGTCTGTTACCATCAAAAGCCACAATATCAGACTTTACAGATGTATTATACTCAGGAGGTAGCCACATCGGGTCTTCCTTTACTGTGCATATTGACAGCAATAAATAAATAAAAGTTACGCTGACACTAGAGTGAATTCCTGTGTGTTCTTGGTACGCTGTCACTGAAACGATGTTAAATTGCCTCTGCAGGAGTTGAGACAAATCATTGTGACACGCTCGTTTACTGCCAGCGCGCTTCCTCTGCTTCACTGAGATGTTGTGTTACGTCCTTAACATCACCTCTTTAAAGGACTGGCTGTACGTAAAACGCTTTCACCCTTGCTACTCACTTCTACTTTTTAAATGTGTGCAAGCTAAAGCCAGGTTGTATCAAATCTGAAGAAGACATCTCCCACTTGCCTACCTGCAGCTCGTGAGCAGCAGCCCTCTGTGTAACCAGCAAGGCATGTCCTGAGCCACCTGCAATGAGGTGCTTGCCATCAGTCATTCCTTACTGCAGATGCTAGTTCTGCAGAGGAAGCCACTACCCTGTAAGCTCCCCGGCAGAGTCAGTATGGAGCTGGGTCTATGCACCACAGCATCTTGTCTGTCTCCTTATTCTGCTTGAAAGGACACAGAATTACTGATTTCAGTGTTACCTGTGTATTTTTAATGCGATGCAGATGGCTTAGGGAGCAACCCACCTCAGTTCAAATAACCTCCACTAGTAAGCCTGGGTCAGATTGCTTCCTGCTACCGGGAAACCCATGAATGAGATGAGATCTCCCTCCACTGAGGAGAGTTCCCTGAATTGTTCCCTTGTGTCCAAGGATAGCAGAAGAAATAGGATGGTTTGCACCTCTAAGATTTCTCTTAGCTGTTGCAGAACAGCTAGACGGGCTCTGAAAAGCCTTTGGCCATTCTTCTACCACCCCCACCTTTAGGAACTTCTCTTTCCTCTGAAGACTTTTCCTTGTTGTCCCCTTCAGAGACACTTTAAAATATGGTTTCATTGGCAGACACTGCCCAGCGTGAAGTCTGCTGATCCTCCTCTGCTTGTCGTACCAACATTTCACAGTGTGAATGGCCAATTGAAGGGTTAATTTCGTCCTCCATATAAGATGCATGAAACCTCCAGGCTGTTTCAGTCCCTGGCAGAAGAGTGGTTCCTGCTGAAGGACAGGGCTTGGGCAGCTCTGCTGGTGCTCGCTGCCCCAAGGCTTTGCTCTTGCATGGAAGTAAATGGCAGGGAAAGGAAGGCAGCGGCAGCCCCGCTGCCTCCATATGTGCTGCTTCTAAAGCAGAGAAAGTGGACAAGAAATGGAAACTGCCCTCGGGGTCAGAAGTCCATAATAAAGGATAAATGGCTGCTGGTGCGTGTTATGCATCACTGTGCAGGACACACAAGTGACACAGGCTGGTAGCAATTCTCAGCTACAGAGTATGGCTTCTTTTTATCTCTAGATGGTAAGCAGGCTGTCTGCTTCGGACGTTAGTGTAACGTTAGCGTATGTCTTTGGAAAGAAGATGACAGTTTTTCACAGAAATAGTCTGTTTTGAACACAGTCAATTTTTTTGTGGTTACTATAGGGACAGAAGATGGCTCATATTGCGTCTAGTAAGGAGAAGTTTGCTCCCAGGAAGCTGGCCACTTTCTGGAAGTTTTGTCCAAGGCTTAGCTTCAGGCAGGTGCTGGGGCTTTCCTGGACACGCAGTGCTCCTTTGAGCTGGTTTGACTGAAGGATGCCATTATCTTTAGCATCCTTCACCTGATGCAGCTGGTACAAGGACAATTCTGTTTTTCACCTAGACCATGCACAATTTGTCATCCACCTCATTTGAACATGGCCGTGAATGGGAGAAATGGCCAAGCCAGAGGAATTGGCTGTAGTCAGACACCTGAGAGCTGGGTCTAGGGTGGCAGTCACCATGAGTGGGGCTGGGTGGGACCATGAGCTTTGCAAACAGACATGGTTTATTGAAAAAGCTGCAGTGCCTTTCTGCCCGCTGAGATAACACCCTGTATTAAAGTAACATTTTTACTTTTTACTGCAGGCTTAACTCCAAAACCAAAATGGAGAAAGACCCAGCTGACTACTCAGTCAGGTCTATGAGTCCTGTCTGCTCCTTTTTGCCACCATTAGTAAGAGCAGGATATGCTGTAGCGCTGGAATCAACTTGCCCCCACCAATGTTGACAGATCTGGCACTTCAGAGGAGGAAAAATTATAAAGGCCATTTTGTAGGGGTAGCAGAGGCACCTTTTGCTAAATCAGAGGTGTTGCAATAAATAACTTGGCAGGGTCATGTGTTCTCATTTTGCTCTATTGTGACAAGTGCAAACTTTGCATTCCTTAAAATAACATGAACTCCACTTACCCTTGGGTTCTTCTTGACTGCACCTCTGCCTCAAACCTCTCAATGGAAAACACCCAAGAGTGGAGGAACAGGTCCTCTCCTAGAGCTACTGCTCCCATCGGTTTCTTCATCATCTGCCCTGGGGGCAAGAAAGTGCTCCTGTTTTCTTCCACACCTCAGCAGCTGCCTGCAGGAGATTCCAACCCCTGCTCCTCCGGCACAAGGAAAACAGGTTCTGTTTTTTGCTGTGGGTTTTTTTTTTGTTGTTCTAAGCTCTGCAAAATAGGAGTAAATATTTTTAGCATCCCCATTTTAATAAGAAGGCTTGAAAAATAGCTGTTCATGGTGGGTGTGAGAAAATTAACTTGCTGCAATGGGATAGGGCTCTGTTCAGAAAAGGTGCTGGCTCTCTCAGCCTTGATGTTAGAGTCGCTGCTGAAAGCACAGCCGCGAACAGGCTGATAGCATGTGCAGTAGAGCTCTGTCTTTGGGATGGTTCACAAGCACTCGGTGACTCTGGGTGACAGAGGTGGGCTGTGCTCTTAGGTGCACTTATCTCAGCAGCATGCAAGGCTGGGAGAAGAATTAAAACCACATGGCAAGAAGGTGGGGATGGCTGTGGGGGACACTGCTCTATCTTGATTTTGTGGCAAGATAGAGGAGCAGGTTTACTGCAAGTATTGCCAGAGAGAATGAATTGTAATTCACTTGGGAGGAGCCACTGCTTTAATATCTTGTTTCCTTTCCTGATTCTGATGGAGGCACAACACTCATGCTTGCTGCGGGTGAGGAGAAGGTGAGGAAGCTTCACTGGGAATGAGACTGAAAGGTAGGAGCACAGCAGATGTGACTAAAAACTAGAGCACTGCTGATAGTGGGTTGGTGTGTTTAAAAAACAACCAAACCAAAGTGCGTGCTATGGTGAGTACATCTCAATAAGCAAAAGATGTTACTGTTTCCGAGTAAGCAAAAACCAACTGGAGTCCAGTCCCAGGTGCGCAGAGAAAAGGGGTCTGCAGCTAAGGCCCTCTTTTCCTCTCCTCAACTTACTGCTGCTGAGCAAGATAGGGCAAAAAAACACAGCCAAGCTTGCACTGGCATGGTCCAGCTGAGTGACGCAGGGATGTGGCTTTTGGTTACTCTCCTTTGCAGGTAGCTGTATGTGTGCAGTGGTTGCTTAGGAGAGCAAAAGTGAGTCTTTTGGTGCTGGAAAGGTGTTGAGTATCTAAATACTGACTGGAAGAGGCTGGGAATTCCTGCAACTCTCAGTGGATTTGGATGTTCAGAATCTCCTTCAACCTGGAGCAGCAGCCCTCTAGATCCCTCTCTGATCCAGTGTGCAGTACTTCAGGCAGAGGCTCCAACCCATGAAAGGATGGGGGGAATAGCAGTGAAGCCAGGTACTCTCTTTTTCTTTCTACTTCTGATCCTAAATTTCTCTTGTAGTTTCTCCCTGCACAGAAATACAGAGCAGGTGTGATTTAATGTGGAGCTTATTTTAGATTAAGAGAAACAATGTGCAGGCAGAGCTGGCTTTCCTCCCTATGTAGGGGGAATGTGGGCTCCAAAATGAGGACAGAAAATTCCCAGCCATCCAAAGGTATCAGAAATGGGTAAAGTAAGTGTGCTTACCACGTGTGCCAAGCTTGGATGGGGAGTAGCAGGACACACTCTATTTAAAGTTTGAAGTCAGCCTGCAGTAAGGGAAAATGAGTTTGTCTGAAGGAGGTGTTTTAGCCCCTTGCTTTGACTGATGCTGAAGGAGCCAGAAGAGAATGTGCCCACTAGGTCCATGTTCTTCTTTTAGCTTGTAGCTGCCTCCTGGAGCTCGCATAGGGTTAGGCTTGGTGGCTGCTCACTACACAGAAAACCCCTCTAGCTGTGACCATTTAGCTCTGAAGTGCAGTGCAGAGAGGATCCAGAGGCTGGCTGTCAGAGGAGCTGCATATGGGCTCTCCTTCATTCCCAGACCAGGGCAAGAGAGAAAGGGAAGGGAGAACAGTTGCTTTCCAGGTGAGTTGGAAGGAGAGAGGAGACCTAGCAGGGAAGCAAAGAACAGCTGTTGTGGATAGCACCCTGCAAAGGAATAAAGCATCCTGATAATCTTTTCCTTGTCCAGATGGGAAGGAGCAGATCTGAAAGATGTTTCTGGGCCTTGGTTCTGATACATTCTCTGTACTAAGAGTTTTGGTCCCATCTGTACTTGAAGAGGATCACAAAGTTAGCAAACAAGCGTTGCTTTACATGAGGAACATCCTCTCCTTCTCCCTCCCTGCCTGTTCAGCTCTCCCCAGCTCTGAAAGGGATTGCAAACTGGCTTCTTCCCACCTTCCCCTCCAGCCCACTCCCTCAGCTTTGTTTGTTCTTCTTCGGCTAATTGTGGCTTTCTCCCCGAGGTGGAGATTGGCATCACCCCAGCAGGCTGCAAGGCACCCAGGACTGGTGGGTGGATGGTGCTGTCCCAGGTGGAGGAGAAGCCCACCCTGCCATGGTGGGACTGGAGAGCCGCTCCCCTTGGAGAGTGCAAAGGAGGTGAGATGTGGCTTGCAGATGATCGTAGCTGCTCATGCCTTTTTCATAACTCTGGCTTTCTGCCTAGAAAATATTATTCATCCTACCCGCAAAGTCTTTCAGACTTGAGCATTTCATGCAGAAAATACATAGAGATGGGCAGTGAACACCTCGGGCTGTTAACCAGGCACCTTCCTTCCCCACTTCACAGCCCACCTCATATGTGGCTTTGGGTCAAGCTCTGTGGGTGCAAGGGTGGGCAGGAAGGTGCCTGGTCCCCCTTCACCTTGCATCCTCCAGCGTAGGCCCTTTCAGGGTCTGCACCAGCTCCTGTCCAAGAGTGTTTCACAGGGTAAGGGGCAGGCTGAGGAACCACTGCCTCCACCAAAACACTATGACCCTCCACTGGGAGGCTCAGTGGGCCTGTTCTTTAGCCAGTTGGCTGGTGTGGTGTGTCCCTTGCAAGCTGCTAACAAGCACTGAATCTGACTCACCTCTCCCCCACCATGTATTCATACATAGTGGACGTATATGTGCACGTGCATGCATATATATACACGCACATAAAAAGATTGTGTCTTAAATACATATCTCAAATATGTCATCTGTCAAAAGAAGTATTTCATAATGAGGTGTGGGTTTTAAATTTTTTCTTGTTTTGCCTGAAAATAATTCCTGATTTTTCCTCTGATTTTTCTTTCCTCATAGGCAGAGAGCAGACAAGGAAGATTCACTTTCAGGTGAAACATGATGTACTTTATAGCTGAAGGTCATCCTGGAGACTGTGCCTCTCCTGTAGCTGCCATTGCCAGAGCCACAGAGGAAGCCACACGTGGGCAAACAGCCCTGGCAAGGACAGGAGCCTGTTAATCCTGCATGTAAGGACATTTATGCTCCTCCACCTTGCAGCATCTAGGTCAACTGTGGCCTCAGATTTTCCAAGCCTTTGAGTGACCTGCTCAAGACACGCAGCTGAGCATCCTCCCAGCTCCCTGGATGAAGGTGGGTGGTAGCAGCTCTGTGGTAGTTCCTGTGTGCAGAGTGGTGCTGGTGAAGGGGACAAGCAGCTTGTCCTAGGGCAGGGGCTGGGGCATGAGCTCGGGGCTAACACCAGTTTTGAAGTTAGCATACAGGAAGCCTGATGTGCCCTTTTCCTTGCTGCTGCCTTTCTCTGGATAAATAGTCTCAAATCGTGAGGGAGATAAAACCAGCACATTTCCTAGCCCCAGTATCATGTAAATAAGCCAGGTCAGACAGCTGGCATGCCAGAAATTTTGTCAACATTTTCTTATCCACATGATTTAACAAAATACAGCTATATCCTAAAAGCCCTGGAAATGCATCCCTCTTGCATGCATTGGGGATGTTTTAAGTATCTCTGAATGTCACAGAAAAGGAAATAAGTAACTGTTTCCTTTGAGGAGGTGGTGTGTGTGTGTCCCAGGCAGTGGGCTCATGGGAAAGATGGAGGGAGGGAGCTGTGGAGTTCCTGCAGTGCAGCAGGGAAGTGGAGGTGTTATAAAAAAAGATTTCCTGATTTAAGGCACTGAATACATTTGAATTGTTTTGCAGAATAATGGGCTTGTACTTATTACTGCTGTAATGGGATAGCCAGAGAAGTAGAAGTCGTGGCTGCTTCTGCAGCAGGAGACATCAATTATGGAGGAAGGAGGATGTGTTGTATAAGGTCAGGAGACAGTAGGGCAAACAGGGCTATATTCTGCTTTTCCTCTGCCTGTCCAGGTGATGTTTGCCATGGTAGCATGTAAGTTCACAAGGTAACATGAATCCTGTCTCCTTCCCAAGGAGAAATGGCTCAGCATTTGCCATCCCTATAGACCTGGTAGCACAGGCTGTCCCATTAAGGATGCTAATTATGGTAGTAAGGTCATAACTTCAGCTCACTTTCCAGGGGCTGTGTGTGGAGAAATGTGAATTATACAGAAGTGGGATGTGGGTACCCATATTTGGTTGGACAGCTGCACCAAAGACAAATCAGATTTTATTTCATGAAATCTCCTTTCTCCTTAATCTTCAGAGATTTACTGAAACTCTTAAGGTTAGGAAAGACCACTACAGCCTCTAATCTCTTCTCCTGTCTGCCACGGATGAGTACTTTTTACCTACTTATCACTGGACTACTTCTGGGGGGAAGATGTATTGTTATCCAGACTAGTGGCTGTAGCCTTTGGAGGTTGGTGTCTGGTGAATCCACTGAAAGAGATGATCCTTAGTCATCTGGAGCATAAGTCTACTTGTAAGGAAGAAGTGAAGCTCAACAAAATGGCAAAACTCTAAGTAGAGGTGCAGGCTGGAGCTTTGTGGGAGGGGAAGGCAGCTCAGGCCATTCCCCGGCTGACCTGTTGAACTTGTGCAGCCTTTACCCTTCCTGGGGAGCAGTTGTAACTTGGCCAGAACAAGCTCTGGGGAACTTGCCCAGGCACAGCCTGCAGCAGCATCCCTGTGGAGAGAAGCACACAAAGGAGAGGTAGAGCCGTGCTGGATTTCCAGGTAGTTAAAAGGGTTCCTTGCACATCTGTGCTCTAGACCAGATGTGGGTTTTGTGAAGGGGTTGTCCAGCTTTCTGCTATGGCCAAAGAGACATTGAGGCTTGGGTTTTGGTGGCTGCAGGGACATTGAAGAGACAGGGCCCCTGGCAGGCTGCAAGGCAGACAGCTCTTAAATGCACGTTCCCCCATCTCTGTTCTTGAGAGTCCCTTAATGGAGAGAGGGATCTTTTTTCCTAATTAAGAACAATATAGAAATATACGTCATGTCAGATTTCCCCAAAGATGCAGTGAAATGCAGGTAGGAAAGGGAAGGGAGAGGAGGAGCAGCAGCTGAGTGGAAACTCTGAAGATTTACTAGCATTCCATTTTCCACATGGAGCACCATGGGGCTTCATCTTCTTCACCTGAGAAAAGAGATGGGGGAAAAAGGACCTTATTTACAGCTAGCCCATCCAGACCCCTTGCAGGGCAGGCAGGTTATTTATTCTGCCTGCCAGTTCTGCCTGTAATTTGTTTAAATGTCTCTGGGCCTTGGCTGTTGGGTTGGAGCAGTTGGAGGTGGCTGTGTGGAAAGGGGGCTAACACCTGTGCCCTGCCCCAGGAGGAAGAACGGCATGCACATAACCTCAACAAGCCCCTCTTTGGGGGACACATGCTCTTCACATGCAACACATGAAGCTCAAAAAGCTTCAACTACCACCCTCCCCATCTTGCTTTCCCAACAAAATGAAGTGTTGGCAGTTGCTCTGCCTCTCCCTCCTCTCCACAGTTGTGACCTCTGTTCACCAAGCTTTATAGAGACACAGAGATCTAAAAGATGATCTGGCCCTTCGTGTTTCAGAGCTGAAAGTAATAAAAGCATTTTTATTTTGATTTATAGCTGAAGAACAGTGGAAATTGCCAAGAAAGCTCTGAACTAATCTCGTGCTTTGCGATGGGAGCTGCTTCTCTCATGTCCAACGCCAGTGCTGTGGGGAGCATCTCTTGGTGGGAAGACAGAGGAGAGCAGAGCCTGTGGCTGCTGAGTGGCCCTTGCCGATCACAAGTAAGACACATGGACTTGGCAGGGTGTGGGTATTTCACAGATAAATGATCATAACCATTGTCTTTAGGGAGCAGCTGGACTGTGAAAGGCGAGATGTACTGAGGGAGGTGAGAAAGTGTCCTTTGATTGTTCAGCTGCTTTTGAAAGGCACAACAAGGAAGATTTAGCGCATGTGTAATTTCAACCACAGTCTTAGGGATCTGGCCTCTTGGCTAAAGTGAAAAGATGAGGGTTCTTCCTCTGCAGTTGCTGACCTCAAAGGAGTCCCCTGGGGAGCTGGGAGCTATTTGCAACATTCGCCTTTGGGTAGAGCACCTCATCTTCTCAGCCTTTTTCAGTAATCTCAGCTGACACCTTCCCCATCTATGAAATGGGGCTGATCTGGGGCAGCCACCAGGATGGGGACCATGGCTCATCCTGCCTAGATATGCACAGAAGGTCCTGAGACACACACTACAAAGCGGGATCTGATGCCCCATGTTAGTCCCTAGTAAGAACCTGGTTTCATACCTGTGTCAGGGGTTCCCCTCACTCTTCATGGTGGCAGAACACCTGGACTCTTGATATTTAAAACTCAAGGTTTTTTTTCACTGATGACTTCATTTGCCCTCTCGCAGCCCAGTGGGGCCATCCCTGTATGTGGTGAGCTGTGAGGCTAGCAGGCCCTGGAGCTCTGCTCTAGCAGGCTCACTTACGGGGAAATTGGACTTCCCACCTTCTGCTGAAATAATGCATGGGACCTGTGCCCTCTGAAACTATATTTCTAGATATATGTGTATCCCTCGAGGTCAATTCTTTCCTGACCCAGACTTAGTGCTCAGTTAGCTCTTCACAGTCTATTAAAAGCTCTTCCTGCGTAATGTTCTCTTAGTACACGGTGCCAAATATATCCAACCATCAAAACCTTTTGCTCTCAGAGGGATAGGTTTGGCATAGGGAGTGTTTATGGGAGGGGAACACGTGTGTACAAAGCTGAATGCCATTTTTCTTGTGTTTATCTTCCCCTGCCACCGAGAGGCATCTCAGGGCAGGTGGGAAAAGTCACACTGCACTTTCATAGCAGCTTAGTGGTGTTACTTTCCCAGAAACAGCAATAAAGCCGAGGCCTGTGGGCTTGCAGTGACAGTTCGGCTCCTCATTTGTTCCAAGCCCTGGCTGTGTTATCTGTCAGGAAGATAATTCCTTGACCTTGTGGTCAGGGGATGAGAGCTTTGCTTGGTGATTAAGCCACTGCAGCAGATAACATGCCATGTTTAATCCCTTTGGTAGCTGGTCCCAGGGAGGGGGGGGGCAGGAGGGGGCTGTAAAAAAACAGCAGCTTGCGATAGGTCTGGAAACCTGGAATGGTGGCAACCGTGCAAAAGTGTGGCTGTATATGCCCATCCTCCTAAGTTAATTTGGTGGCAGACTGGAAAACAACCAGCGTATCTAGGGCACTATTTTATCAAGTGGTAGAGCCATATGGTGCAAAACCCCGTGGCTGTCTGAGGGCTTAGGCATGTCAGAAATCAGCGAGTCCCTTTGCGTATTGATTCTGTCTGCTAGCTGGCATATATAAAAAGAAGGTTTATAATTATTCTTCCTTTGCTCTGTCGATGGGGGAAGGGACTCCTGAATAACCAATTAATCCTGCTGAGCTGTGGAAGGATGAGATACAACCTTTTCTGCTGCTTCAAAGTTGTGGCTGGGATATGGCTGTGAAGCATCCAGCTGGCATGCTGGAAAGCCCCACAAGCCTGCCTTAATTTCCAAGCAAGTGCAGCAAATCTGTCATAGTGTGGATGCATGACCAGCTTTCAGGGTTGTGAAAGTCACAGAGGGTTGAAGCTCAGTCCCCCTGGTGATATTTAGGGTCCTGTCTGCAAGTGAAATCAGAGTGAGAGCTTTGGCTGACAAGATCTGACTTAGGTTTCAACCTCCTAGCCAGCTTTCCGTACCACCTTTTCTGCTGAGAGCCTGCTGCTTGCCCATGCCAGAGAAGAAGATGGGGACATGAGCCCCCATCCAACCTGCCAGCAGTGAGACACTCTCTTTCTTGAGGCAGGACCCTTTTTTCAACCCTAACAATCCACTCTTCCCTTTGACAAACAACGTCACTGCATAGTTGAGGATTATGATTCCCCTTTAACCTGGCTTTTCCTTTCAGAAGGTCTCTGCTCTCCTTGAAAACAGCCGCAGCCTCAAGTTTCCTTTGGCTGTGTGTCACCTCTGTTAGGACACAGGAATGTGCTAGTTGTCACCACGTGCTTGCCTTTGGGCAATTGACCTTACCAGGCATGAACCCGGCCCCAGTCCCACCATCTGGTGACTGAATCGAAATGAATGTTTACAAATAGAGCCATGCATGTATCTGGCCTTTGTGTGACGCTGCCAGCCAGCTCTCTGGTTCTCTAATGAGAAGTGGGCCATGGGCACGTTGTGGGTCTCTACCAACCCCTGGCAGTTTGACGTTAGTTTTTAAAAAGAAAAAGCAGAATTAAACCAATCTTCAGCAGAAATGTGCTTCCTCATCCTGTGCTCTTGAGCTAGATACCTCTTTTGCAGCTCATCCTCCAGATCCTAGCACTGAAACATAGTAAAAATCCTGTTAGAGCCAGCTCACATTCACATACTAAGAGAAATGTTCCTCATCACCCGGTGCTTCGCAGAAGCCCACTGGACTCCTTTGGCTGCTTCCCCAGAGCCTAAAGGGTGCCGAGTTAGCTCAGGCTTCCTCCTGATGTCATGAGGTGCTGGAGCCACCCCCCTGGAGCAGCACCCATGTGAGCCTGGGGTGAAGGAAGCTACTGAACTGGAGTGCTCGAGAAGGCATTTCTCTGCTACTGTAAGGGAGAAGCCTTCGACAGGAAGGAGACCTTAAAAAATTCAAAATTCATCATGACTCCCATGCCCTATTTTCATCATATTGTCCACTTGTTTAAGTTTTCCAGCTTATGCCTCCATGGATCTAGCTTCCCTTTTCCCTCTTTACTCTCACCACACATTCAGGACTTGTTTCTTTACTGTACTGGTGTGACAGTCATCATCGTTGGAGATGTCTAGAACAGCTTTTCTACATTTCTCCACTCAGCTTTCCAGCCAAACCCAACCCTTGTTGGAAAACATCACTCCTTTCTTACCTGTGGTCCTAGGAACTTCCACTGTTCTTCATTCTCTGACGGTATCCAAATTGTTGTGTGAAGGGAGCTGTTTGGCCTTGCACATCTGTTGCATGGGACCTATAAACCATGTCTCCTATGATTTGAAGGTTATTTAGACCTCCTATTTTGCCATTTCTTTCTCCTCTCTCACGTTCAGCATTTTTTTTGTTTCCTCTGGGGAGATATTTTGTCCCTTTGCATCTGTGCCTCTGATTTCCCCATAGAAAAGACTGAAGCTCAAATTACACTCCATACATCTGATACTGACTCCCTGGCCAGCCTTGCCTGCTTGCGGGATGCCTCTCTGTACCTGAGGACACTGCGGTGCATTGTCATGGAGAAGATTCACAGTATTGCTGGGTCAGCGGCTACCGTACAGTGTGCAAGTTTATACAGTGCTGGTATCAGGACAGACAGAAAGGGCCCCTGAGGATTCCAGAGGACTCTGCAGAAATTCCCCTGGTAGCTTACAGTAAATTTTCTGTGCATGTGGGGACTTACAGGCTGTGACTGAATCATGTGGCATCTGCATTATAGTACAGTGTCTTTGCAAGGAGGGATCTGCAGGCTGCCAGGGACTGCAGGACCTGCAAGAAATCTATAGAATAGCACAGTGTAGTTTGATCAGAGACACTTAGGGAGGACAGTAGCTCTGGGTGTGAACATCACTGCCTTTGGGAGTCTCTACTTCCACGATTTTTTGATGTAAAATGCATTGAAATACTTGACTGTGCAGAGTTATGTGCAGATTCTTTGAAAACTTGTAGGAATCACAGAAAAATTCCGTTACAAGACAGAGTGCCTTCTGCCTGGAAAATATTAGGACTCACACTACCCAAGAGATGTGAGTTGGAGTGACAGCTACCACACAGAGTGGTATCTGGAGTATATCTACAGCAAACCTAAGATGCCAGGTGCTGTAGTGTTGCATAAAGCCCTGAAGGATCGCTCGGCTTGCCTACCTGCTTAGCATTTTCTGAGAGCAGGCAGGTCAGCTCTGGATTACTGAAACAATCCTCCCTGGCTTTACTTCCTCTGCACAGCAGTAGGTGAAACTGCTAGTAGGAAAAAAAAAACAATGTCGTGACTCAGAGCTGATATGTCTAAAATTCCTGTCATGACAGGTCATGCAGGCCTATATAAGCTAATTATGAGTTTACCTGTAGAGGTCAGGATGGGCTGAAAAGCCCATAAGGAGAAGCTGGAGAACACCGGACAAGTTAGCCCATCCGAGGCTCCGCGCTGCTGTAGCTGAACTGCTAGTGGTGACTGAGCCAGTCTGTTTAACACTGGCTTGGTTATATCCACGCCTCACTGGTAGTCCTCGCAGTGGTGAGAGGGTGGACGTATCTTAGAGAGGATGCCAGCCTGTCCACAAAGTACAGGCCATCATGATTGCAGAAAGGAAAGCTTCCCTCTCATGCAAGAAGGGGCACCACTTCCCATGCCAAGCGCTGGTCTGAGCATGGAGGGTAAACACCTAAACGCTTCTTCTGGAGCTGCTAGAGCTCTCCTAGAAAGCAGTGCAAGGGAGGCCAATTAGCAGTGGTGCTGCTATTTAAAAATCAAACAGTAGCATGCCATTTCTATGCTGCAACATCCTTGTTCTTCTGTAGGTTTTAAATCTACACCACCCAAAGGTCCAAAGCCCAGATTCAGACAGTTCCTGTAGTTGCTTGTGCACAGGCATGCCTCTGTTTAAGGAAGGGCAAGGAAAATTAGTTGGCTTGGAGCCTCTGCAGACAAGTGGAGACTTGGCTGCATCCTGTGGTCGGCTCCCCAGGTACCTAGCTGCAGGCAACAGGAGCCTCAGGACCAAACTGGCTAGGAAGCAAGGACAGCTTGAATCTGGCATGAGGTGAAAATGGTGCAGAGGCTCCTAGACAGTGTCTGGGTGAGGGCTGCAGAAATCCCCTGATGAGAGAAAAATGTTACTCCTCCATCAGGCTTTGTGTCAGATGAGCCCACCCATGAACCTGTCTGTTCATGGATCTTACCTTTTCCTTGGAGTCTGAAGAAATGGCTGTTTCTGGGAGGTAAACATGAAGCCTGTCCTGCTCAGCATGTACAGAAGATAGTTGCAGAGGTAGCAAAGCCTGCAGACAGAGTGCCCCCCCTTCTAGGGTCTAACAAAACACATGAGGCTTGGCACTTAACAAAACTCCCAACTGCTGGCATAATGCTTGAGGCTTCTTTTCAGAAGGGAAAGGAAAATGTCTTTCTGCTTTACCTACTCATCTGTTTTGAGCTCCCTTTCTCATTTATTTTCCCATCTCTTATAAATCATTAAATAATTGTCAAAAATAGCACCGCTTACTTTGCAGGGGAATAAAAAAGAGAAGAAACTACCCCATCCACCCTCTTACAAACCAAAATATTCCCAGTAGCACCCAACAGCCACAGAGCTGAATCTCCTGCTCCCCACTGCTTAGCTTGCTGTCTGACAAGATGCCTCTGTGCCAGCTGCTCTTCCCCTCATCTGTGCTGAGCTGTTTAAGCAGACGCTGCTTTGCAAGCACCCGGGAACACAGCGTGCAGCTCAAGGTATTCACAAACTCATCGCCCAGCCTAAAAATACTAACTGCTATGTGACCCTCCCATCCCATTGCCTGGGTACAGCGCAGGCAGGGGAAAATGTCCACCAAGCTCTTGGAAGCAGAAATTATTCCAAGGCACTGTGATTTACTTAAATAATAATGTTTACTACATCTAGGCTGTATTCATTCCTGGAGTAACTCTGCTGGCTCCAAGGAGGTAACTAATGGAATGAACTGGGCCCTGTAACTTTAATGTGCTGAAAGAAGGTGTTATTGTATGCTGTCATACCTAGAAATAGAAGCGATTACTGCTAGGCAGGATGGTATAAGACTCTCAGTCCCTGCCTGCTCTTTTATTTAACATTTCCATCTGTAGCTGCTGCCCATTTCTGCTAATGCACCTTCCTCCCATCCTGCCTCCGTCCTGGGCTCCCAGTGCAGACTTACCTGTGCCACTCACCTTCATGGCCCCCATTTGAAAGTGCTTAAAGGTTTGGGGGCAATGCCCAGAAGTGGAGGCTGGCAGCTTAAAACCTCCATCCTCCATGAAGCATCAGCTGCAGAGCAGGAGCCAGAGGAGCTGCCAGAGCAGGGGCACAGGGATATCCTTCCCTTGCAACAGGAGCAGTTAATTAGAGGGCTGCCTGGGGAACGGGGAGGACGTGAGAGCTCCAGCTAGACCACGAAGGCCAGCATGGCCCAGGGCAAGCCATGTCAGTTCTTTCTGCTTCAGTTTTCCCATACTTAGGCTGGGGGCAATAACTACTTTACCTCACAGCCAGGTCCTGCGATTAGATGCGGGGTGCTGTGTAAAGCACTCAAGAACAAAATAGCACTGGCAGTTTGGTTTTGTAATACAGGATATTTCTTACTGCCAGAGTGGTTTTGTAATGTGGAGGATTTCTCGCTGAATGGCAGGGATGTAGGAGATGAGTGCAAAGTTGCCAGAGAATGATTTGGGTCCTTTCAGACTACGATCTTACAATACCAATGTTGTGTTTCACCGTGAAAAGCCATGCTCAAAGGGCGAAGGACAAGGAAGTCAGACCTAGAACTGCGTTTTTTACGCCCTAGCATTAAGAGGCATGTGGGATGTGGGGCATACCCCATTATGAAGGCTCTGAACACTGGCATTCCCCAGAGCGCTGGTTTCTCTGCATAAATGAAGGATGTATTTCCAGGTATCTTGTACAGAGCAGTTTTGCAGTTTTCCCAATGTTCCTCTGTTTTTTTCTTCAAAACATCAGCTAGTAACATCTCAAAAAAAAAAAAAAAAAAAGTGCAGAGCCGTCTCCTGCCTAGAAGGCAGAAGCATTATGATTTTCTTACCATGCCTCAGCGCTGGCTCTTTACAGCAGGTGCTACTTGCTTGCCAAGGGCTTGTTGTGGGGCTGCATTCCCACAAGGAGCTGTATTAGGGCTCCATCGGCACATTAGAACGTGCCCGTACTGCAGTGCAAAGGAAATGTCACTCATTCCAGAAGGACAGGGCTAAGCCAGTGCCTTCCTCTTCCTTGCCTATGACAGCATTCTTTTGCAACCGTGACGGCTAAGGCTGATTCTAACAAACTTAACGGCCTAGGACCTTGACTCAGCAAAGCATTACATGAGCTTAAACTTGCACGCTTTGAAGGGTCCCTGTGTGATCTGAGAACAGGAAGATGCCCCCCACAGCACCTCTGCTCTCCTGGATGTGGTGGCTGCTCCACCACACAACAGCACAGTCCCAGGTCTGCAAAGCAGAACCGTGTGTGGAGAGCCACAGTCATCACCTGTAGTGTGCTGCATCTAACCAGTTTTGTGTCTTCTCCTTATACCTCCCTGCATCTGCTTTAAGAAAAACCAGAGATTTTTAAAAACCCTCAGCCTTTCAAAATGGCATTCTATTACATTTTTGTCTTCACCACCAGAGGAAGAACACCCACAGCTGAAAGCAGATCTCTTGTATAACAACGGGTGGCGATGAGAAGCCATCCTCAGGTAGGATGGGATCAGCCTGGCTGTCCCTGAGGTCAGTAAGGGATTAGAAAATGTCACTTCCCTGAAGAAGTCACTTCCCTGACAACAGCTAGCATAGGTGGTTCTGGGGCTGTTCTTAGCAGAACTTCTGGAAAACTAGTGGTTGATGGGCTCTGTACTGCAAGTTGTGTGTTTCCCCCCATCTCCCTGTCCAGGCTTAGCTTAGTAAAGACAGGCACACTGAAATAAGTCCCCTCTCAGACCCATGTGCGCTGCATACTCAGCATTTGTTTAGTGAACAGCATTCCCCTGGCATCAGGAGAAATTTTAGCACACAATGAGCCTGGAGCTCCATAAGCACTGTAACCGAAACGCAGTAGGTAACCAGGGTGAGAAATCGAATCCTTACATCTCTCTTATCCATGTGGTGAAATAATTTATGATAAACCGGGTTAAAAAAATACCTTGTAAAATATTAACTAGTGGTGCTGCAGCTGCTCCTCCTAATAGCTTTTGATTGTGTCTGCCAAGCTCAACCTTGAGAGTGTGTTTTAGTGATGAATTTTGTGTGAAGAGGCAGCATGCAGAAGAGATTGTTGGCACTCTCACTGGCACCGAAGGGCTCCGGCTTTAGCCCAGATGCTGCTAAAAACTAGACAATCCACATAAACAACATAGTGAACACTCAAAATGTGTGAAAGCTTCATCCAGAGCTTAGGCAAAAGAAACTGCTCTTTGGTCAATGCTTCTCTCCCCTGTGTGAGTTGTCCGATGTCTACAACAAGATGAACTCAGCCTCGGTTCCACTGAAGTGAGAATCACAGGGCACTCACCCAAGGAAACCAGGCTGCACAGTTCTGGGGCCTCGGAAATCAGTCATCTTACTCTGCTGTAGCCAACAGTGTGACAGACTTCTTTTCTGATACCATGTGCCTGATTGTGTTAGATGTCTCACTGTGCGAAACGTTCCTATATAATGATGGGAGTTTTGCCTGAAAATGAATCCCAGGACTTGGTCCTGTAATTCTTTTAGAACATTCGTATTATACTGGAGTCTTTCTCCCTAATGTTTCAGTATCTCAACTTCAGAAACACTGTAAACACTGAGTGGCTTCCAGCAGGTCAGCTTCTAGCAGTAGTCCTAGTCAATGGGCAGTAGCAAGTAGTGCTACTGGTTTTCAGCTTGGGTTAAAGGTGTGCCCACATGTCAGTGTTTGGCTTTAGATTTGAATGTTTAGTGGCACTGGATCCAGGTTTTGGGTTGTCCCGTTAGATCTATGGGATCCAACATGAAACCTGGAGCTAGACTCCAAGTGTTTAGGAATTGAAACCTGAGAATTTGATGCTAGCTGGATCTAAGATGTGTTATTAGTCACAGAAGTTTCCTGGTAATTGTCCTTTTGTCACCGTTGCTTTTGAAGTGCAAGTATTTCAAGGTTTAGTGGTCATTCTGCGGCATGCACGCAAGTGGCCTAGAAGCAAAGTCTTTATTATAACCTTATGATTATAATACAGCAACAACCTAAAATGTGTTTTCTAATCCCAGAAGAGGACCAACCTCAGTTATCTTCCTGCAGGACTCAACCAAATGTCACCAGCTGCTCCTCTGCTCTAAATAAGCCATGATCCACTTCTGAGCTATGAGGTAAGATGTTGCTTGAGTTTTAGCTGTCCCTAAAGGAGAGAGGCCTGCAGCTCACTATCAAAAACCTAAAAAGGCCATACTTTTTACACATCACAGGGTTTAACTTCTACTCCCACAGAAATCCAGCTGTAAAGCTCCTTCTCAAATAAACAGAAGCATAAACAGACCCAAGAATTACCTCTTGTGCCTCCACCCAGCTTGCTAACTTAATTTTCCATGCCGCAATTTAAAACAACTTACAAACTCCATTGACTTTCACAGACTTGGGAATGGAAATACTATAGAAATAACAGATACCCATACACAGATTAAAGTCTTTGGAAAAAAAAATATTTTTTTCTTAGATTGCACATTCAAAACTTGAGCTGCACACTGCACGTTATAGGAACAATAGTTTGCCAATCCAATTACCACCATGAAGGTGTGTTTTAATTAGTTTGGCTGTAGCCCCAAGGTGTCAAACTCAGCAGTAGGAGATAGACCCCATGCGTAATTACAGTCAGTGGCCAAGACACGTCTCCTAGGCTGTAAAACATTCTCAGTCCACACTGGAAATGCCCCATCAGAGGGAGGTTTGGACAAAGCCTTCAGGTAGATCGCAGCAGACCTTTAGGGAAAAAACACTGTTCCAGGTAGAGACTCTGCTCATTCACCCACCATTTTGCCTTCTTTCTGTTGTTTTCCAGCTCTCCCCCTCCGCTAAACAGACCAAGCAGTGAACTTCCACCGCAGCACAATGATGTGGGGAGCAAGAGCTCTCACATCCTCTTTCCTATGTCTTTGCAGCCTCAAGGGCACATATGGACCACTAAGGTAAGAACAACACACAAAGAAGACTGGTTTTTATCAAGGACTTTGTCCGGTGTTACAGCAGGACTGGTTTCACTGTTCAAACCAATTGCTGTTTTGGGCATGAGGGTGAGGGGACAGACTCCTAGCTGGAAACAGGAACACAGCTGTCCTTCCCATAGATACTGGTATTTTTAGATTTTGGTGTTAATTAGTGCTTTTCACCAACAGACAGGTTTTAAGAACCACTCAAATAAATAAATAAATAGATAAATAACTAAATAATAAAATAGTACTTTGTGCTTTTTTAGCATCATTTGTCTAAAGTCTTTGAAAAGTTTTGCTGAGTCGAGCGTTGCAATTTCCTGCAAGTCCAAGCAATCCCCATAGCCTGACTCTGCTCCCATTTATACCATCACCAGGAGCAAGCCCAGCCCCTGAAGACTTGCCTGGCGTCACACAGCGAGCCAATGACTGACAGAGCAAACCTCACTCAGGTGCCCTAATTCCTAGTTTCGTGCTGCCTGCCCTCAAACAGCACGAATTGTACCATGATTCAAAGAAGAAGTTCCATCAAAATCAAAGAAAATCCCTCCTTCCTTCATTTTTAACACTGTTTGTGTCATATCCCCAGCTTTGCAGGGCACCAGGGTGTGCTTGGTCTACTGTTGTTGTGGCTGTTCATTTAACACTTTCCTCAAATCCTTTTAAGAGGTTTTGGACATGCTGTCACCTCCTGGGAAACTGTTGTAAGCAGTCTATGCACACAGGACTGCATGTCCCTGCCACATCAACCTTCTTCTGGTTTTCTCTTCTACTGTGTTTTATGTCAGAGACACCCGCAAAGAAACAAGATCCTGGCTGTTCTTGCTGCTTCTCTCATGCTCCAGGTCTGATGCCATCACCACAGCAACCCAGCACGATGTCATGGATGGTGGAACACAGTGCTGGTGCTGCTCAGAGCGAGAAATAAATAGCAGAAAGTGTCTGGTTTGGATGTGTGCTTGTAACTGCAACCCAGCAGAGAGTAAACGTGGAGACCTGGAGCAGAACACTGTCTTACTTGAATGCTGTGCACGGGGTGTAGGTGGGATCTTCACATTTCCAGTGCACTAATGTCAGAAGGACTCAGATCCCTCTGAACAGTATTGTGTTATAAAAAAGCCACAATTCTCAACTAAGAGAGTCTGTAACGTACCTCGTGCATCTACTCTTTCTTATGCCCTGTATAAGAATTCAACTGTTAGCACCAGTGGACAGATAAATGCTGCCCTTGCTCAGTAGACGATGGTAAGAGCTGGGTGAACATCTCATTGTATGCAGCTCACAGAACCATTAGGCTGGAATGGACCTCTGGAGGACACCTGGTCCAACCACCTGCCCAAGGTAGGCCAAGCTGGATAAGGTTGCTGAGGGCCTCCTTGAGTTTTGAGAATTTCCAAGGGTGGCAATTTCCCTGTGCAATCTGTTTGCCGATTTCCATTTACAAATGACCCACGTTTGCCACAAAGGCCAGATTCCACAGGTTCGTTCATTTTTATATCTCAATGGACAACAGGGTTGTGTGAGTGCCCATCAATTTGTGGACTGTCCACAAATTTCTCTCCTTCTTCCCCTCCTCTGAAAGAAAAGGAATTCTACAGATGTAAGAGAAGCTTGGAAAGGACAAGAGGTGGGGATATCTGGGAGGGGCAACAGCTGCAAACTGAAACTGTGTTTGTGGGCACTTCTAACAGCTTCTGCCCAGCTCTGATCATAGCGTCTACTTACATGGTGTTACAAAGCCTTGATCTGTGCTTTCTCTAGCTCAGTACCAGCAGCAGGCAAGGGGCACCCAGGGACATACGGCATTCTGTACTCCAGCCCCCCTCACCTTCGGCATGGGAGTGCAGCGACTTTGAAAATGCAGTCCAAGCTCCCTGTCGCTCAGGCCAGAATCCACTGGGGTGGTTTTGGTTCTTAGTAGTCTCTGTTGTCTGCGTTTCCAACTGAAAAGAGTGCAGCTGTAGTCAGCTCCAGTGTAGACCATCAATCGGTAACCTGCAGACTTCTGCAGCCCTCTCTGAGAAAATGTGTGTGCTTGTGGGGTGGAGGACACAAAAACCCACTTCCCCTCTGTAAAGATGACTGAGGTCAGTCCTTAAAACATGCCCAGAACAAAAACATATTTTACACAGTATGTGAAATAGCTGCCATGTTTTTGTGCGGTACCCTGCTCCCTCAAAATAAGAAATTAGGGTGGTTGTTGATTCTTGTTGTTGTTTTTTAAACGTTAATGAGAAGGACCTTTCTGATGCATTATGACGGACAACCAGTGATGTATCCCAACTCACTCATGATGAGATCTTTCACTTCTTACTCAGGTGGGCATGAAGTTCTGCTTCGAAGGCCATCTTGTCAAAGGTGCGCATGTTTGTCTCCTCTCGTACCTTTTCCCGGACATGGAAGGACGCCCGAGCAACAGACCTTGCATTTTCTAAGACAGTCTTCTTCTCCTTGAAGATCTGCTCGCTCCTCTCCAGCTTCCTCTCTATAGAGAGGAGGATCTCCCTACGTCGTAAGTCTTCATACTGTTCCACCTTTTGCTTGTTCATCTTCTGTACCTTCTCCTTCTCCAGACGGCTCAAGACCACTTTGCGGGCTTTTTCTTGGACGGCCTCTTCAGCCACCTGGGCAGCATGCTGGAGCTTTCTCTCTGTCTCTCTAGCAAGGGCCTCCAAGTGTTCCTTCTGCTCTCTTTCCTTCTTCTCTGCTGCCAGTTTGGCTCTCTGGATCTGCATGTCCTCCCGCCTGGCCTTCTCCCTCAGTTCTTGGTTCCTCTTCTCCACTAGCTGCTCATAGTTCTCCTGAGCCTTTGTCAAACTCATCTCCAGGGAGGCTTTCAGCATTTCCTTCTCTTCCGCCTCTTGCTTGGCCAGTTCCTTAAGCAAGGCCTCGTGCTTGAGCTTCTCTGCTTGGTTGAGCAGTTTCTTCTCTTTCTGTAGCTGCACCTCCTTCTTCAGCCTCTTCTGTGCTGCCATGGACAGCTTCTCCTGCAGGAGCTGCTCCTCTCGCTCCCGGTGCTCCTTCTTGCCCTCTTCCTTTGCCTTGAGGTTGTGCTCTTGGTGGAGCTTCTTCTGCTTGTCCTCCTGGATGGCCCTCTCCAACCTCTCCCTCCGCAGCCGCTCCTGCTTCTCCGCTTGCTCCCGCCACCTCTCCTCGCACACCAGGCGCTGCTTCTGCTTCAGCAGGGCGGCTTCCTCTTGCTCCTGGCTCAGCCTCCCCCGACGCTTCTCCACCTGGCTCTCCCACATCCGCTGGCCCTGCAGGAGAGCCCTCTGCTTGTGCTTCTCCTCCTGCTCCTTCCGCTGCTCGGCCAGGCGCCGCTGGCTGTCCCACTGCAGGTGGGCTGCCTGCCGCTGCTCCCGCAACAGGCTGGCCTCCTGGTGCTTGGCAATCATCAATGCCGCGATCTTCTTGTCCCTCTCGGGCACCTCCGAGAGGCCCTTCCTCCTCTTCACCTCCCTGACGATCTTCTCCACCTTCTGGGCCGTCTGCGGTGAGTGGCTGAGGTCGCCCAGGCTGAAGCTGCGGCCCAGCAGCGCGCCGCTGGCGAGGGCGGCTCCTGCCCGGCC
>VZZY01019815.1:679215-691425 GCA_013400335.1 Eurystomus gularis | reverse complement strand
GCTGGCTCGGGCGGTGGGCAAACGCCCGGCCCGCCGGGCATCCTCCGTCCCTGCGTGCGCATCCCTCCGTGCGCATCCCTCCATCCCTCCGTGCGCATCCCTCCATCCCTGCGTCCTCCTGTGCACCCATCCCTCCATGCACCCATTCCTCCCGGCGCCTGCCCCGCTGTACACCCATTCCTCCGTGCGCTTGCTCCTCCTTGCACCCATCCTGCCATGCACCCGCTCCTCCGTGTACCTATCAGTCCACGTACCTGCCCCTCTGTGCACTCGTCCCGCCATGCACTTGCCCCTCCTTGCACCCACTCCCCAGCGCACCCATCCCTCCATGCACCTGCTCCTCTCTGCACCCATCCTTCCCCACAGGCCTTCCCCATACGTGCAGCATTTCCAAAGTCACACACCCTGTTTTGCACTGTGCCTGCTCACAAACTAGCCCATCTGCGTTTATAGTCAATATAAACAAGGATAAAAGGAATGTAAGAAGGAGGAGGGGATGATAACCCAGTTTTACAGATGGCAAACTGAACCCCAGGGAGATGAAAGTATCTGCCTTGGGTCACCCAGGGAATTTGTGCCAGAGCTGGAAAGGAAAGGCACAGCTCTCAAATTTCAATTTAGAGCGGTTTCCAGCCATGAAACCCTATTCCCAGTCCTTATGCAAACTATTGCTTGCTGCATGGATGTGTCAGGACTGACAAGGGGGGAACTACGGTGATGTTGTAGGCAGTACATACACCTTTTCAGGTACCCACTTTGAACATGCAGTTACTTCAATAGATCCCCTGTTTCTAGAGGGATGCTGGGGCTCAACAGCCTCAGTGGGGTTGAAGAGTGCCTTGCTATAGAAATACCATTCAGCAAGAAGGGGATCGTTGCAGGCTGTGGAGCTGCAGAGCGTCTGTGCCACACAGTGGAGCAACTCTGATTTTGTCAGGCAGAGGACAGTAGTAGCAAATGCACCATTAGCCACTGTGTTATGACTTCAGTGCTTTTCAGCAATTTCTTGTTTAACCTCTACAGGTCCAGCTTAATCTGCTTTGCTTTAATAAGGAGGGATATGGCACTCACTAAAGGACTTCCAGGGTGGCCCAGGACAAGGATACAGAGCAAAAGAAGGACCCAAGGAAGGCTTAAGGAGTGCTTGGGAGAAAGCTGAAGAGCTGCAGGTTGGTTGTAGTTTCGTATTGTATGGGCAAAGACTGAATTGTGCTCATCCCCGTGCTGTTGAATGCACACAGTAGTGATGCATCCACAGCGAGTGGGCACACTCCACAAATAAACCGTATTGACTAATCTGATCTTATTCATTCATCATCATCATAGTCTGCAGGGGACGGTTATAAAGCTTGGTAATTAATTATGTGAAAAGTCCTCAGGCCAGGGAACAGCTCTCTGCTGCCTGAAGAGCAGCTCACTGGCTGATGGGGTGAACAATTCATGCTAGCTGCAGCACCGTAGCTGTCAAGCCATGGCTGTGTTCCCTCCTCCTGGAAAATATTAATCCGGTAAGCGTATATGCCAGGTAAGGTGTGGGCTTCTCTGGGCTTTTGGCAGGTTGCTGTTCCAGTCTCCAGTGGGGCTGTATTTGGGCCTTGATTTTTCGGGTTTCCATGTGGATCTTTGGGAGTCCTGTAAGTGGTCTCCCAAATGCAACTGGAAGGGGATTTATCAGGAGATTTGAGAAGCAGCCGACCATGACTTTAGGAGACATTAACACACACTATCCAAACATGGAGTCCTATTCCTACTTCATCAAAACTAAAGGAGATTTGAGATGGGGCAGGAGGAGATCTCTGGAAGAGTTGGAGAGGATCATCGCTAGGGAGTCATTTTCCCACATCCAATTATAAAACCTAATTCTCGGTTGGCTAGGAATGTCTAGAAATCTACACACTCAGGTGGAGCAGTACTATAAGGTTACACTCCTTTAATAAATATTTTCCATCTTTGCATTGCTGTTTATGACAGCAAGAGATTCAGGGCAGTGGAAAATTGGGACTAGAGATTGTAGTGGTGGAAATATTTGCATCACTTTAACAAATTCCTCTGTGTGCTCTTCATTGCACATGTATTAATTGCTTTTTTTCCCATCCAACTTTAAAACTGCCCATACCTGGGTTTTTCCCTGCTCTCCTTGTGAGAGCTATTTCACAACTCACTAAAGCTCCTTTGTAAAGTGTTGTCAGTTGCTTTCATCTTCAGTTTTTCCTCTCTTTGTTTTATCTTCTCTAGTAAGTAATTTGTCCTCCCTCCTGCTTGGGTTTATGACTTATAAATGTTTGTAAACTGTTTCCATATCCCCTCAGAGCCAAGGAGAACGTACTGTCATTGCACAATGAGCTATCGCCTTTCTTCTGACCTCCTCCCAGTGAGAGGTCAGACCTCCTCCCGGCTTGCTCAGTAGCTGCTGCCCTGAACTGAGCAGTGGGCTCCTGCCCAGCGCTTATGTCCGTGCTGCCTGGCACAGGATAGCTGTGTGCACAGTCCTGGTGCCAGTGTGTTGTGTTCCTCCTCTCTAACATCTCATGTCCTGTTCCTGAATTTGCTGCCTCTCCTAAGGTTTGCTCAACACAGTTTGACTTTCCTGAACTGTTCCCCACTCTGCCATGGGGAATGCTAGTTGGTGAATTATTTCCTCATTGCTAAATAGCTTTTGTTTTCCCGTCTCCATCTAGTTTTCAATTTCTGCTCTCTCTTTCTTATGCTGTGTTTACACCGTTGTTGGGAGGACCTTGACCTAGCTGTTGTGTAGCTACTCCAGCTCTCAGCTTACTCACTCCTGTTTAGACTTCTCCTGGTTTTGCACCAGAATACTTCTGCTCCTTCCTGAGCCCTGGGGTTAGGGGAAAGGTGACTGCCTTGGAGAAAGGAGAGTAAGGAGCCCCCTGACACAGCTTTTAGGCTGCAGGCTGCTGGTATCTCCCAGGCACAGCATCCTTCTTTTTCTAGCTGCCAATGGAGCACAGACACCTAGGACCTTCCCTGCATCCCCATGCAGGAGGATGAGTATGTCCCTTCCTTCTCTGGAGGTAGCTCCTGCACCCCTCCCAGAGCCTCTCCAGCCCAGCCTTCCTATGTCAGCTGGATGGTATAAGTACTAGTTTAAAACTTTAATGAGGCATTCATTCTAAGGTCTTACTGATCCCCATCCCCATGATACCCTTGGTCCCTCCCCTATAAACAGCCCCTTGCCACATGCAGCAATCCTTTGCTTACAGTCCCGCAGCCCCTCCGCCTGCGTTATTTTGCAGCCCCCTCTGAGCTAATGCTGAACATAAAGTCCCATGAGACTTTACGTGCCAGGCTTGCCTGGTAGCCAAGGACTGAAACCAAGCATGCCATGATGTGGCATGGTAACAGCCCAACAAAACCCAAAGTCCTCCTCTGGGAGATTTCAGTGTTGGCTCCTTTTACCCACTCTTGTGCTTTGCCTATCACTTTTGTCACTCCCTGCTTCTGCTCTGCCCATAGCCCTGGCACAGCCTGCCTTTCCCTTCCTCTGTGGGCAGCAGGATGGGTGTTTGCTTTCCTCCTGCTGCTGCCACAAACTGCCTGTCTGGGAGATGCAGGCAAAGCCTCCCTCCTCCCCTGCGTTGCAGGCGCTTTTCTACATCCCCCTGCCAGCCTGTTCCAGTGCAGTGAGCACGCAGCACCCTGAGCAAATTCCAGGTAACTGCCCAACTGCCACCATCCCCACCGCTCACAGCCCAGAGACTCTGCTTAATGTTGTCATTAAATGGCCTCAGTCACTTCACAAGTCTCCAGAGAAATGTAGCTTCTGGCTGGGGAGCTTCTTCTGCACAGAGCAGGGAAGCAGAGAAGAACCGGGGTGTGAGGAGGTAGCTGGAGATGGCGACATATGGCAAGAGGCAATGCAGAGGGCTACTGCCAGAAGCAAAATGTTTGGCAGCCACTGGAGACAGAGTTGCACTACAAGTACGATGTCCTTCATGCTAATTTAAAGCCGGAGTCTAAGGCCAGCACATGAACTGCGCTGATGGTGAGTTGTTATTATTGTTCACCTTGCTGGGTGACACTACGGTGTGTGCTGTTTGGTGTCTCACCAAAACCACTTGGTCCTCAGTAATGGAAAGGTTTTGTTGGATCCTAGTTTGCTGACAGGATCTCCACGCAGGTGGCGCGCTCTGTATTGAGGACTGGCAGCAGTGTTACTGCACAGATGCTTTCTTGGGGTCACACTGAATGGCTCGGCGCTCGGCTTTGTGCAAGTTTGTGCACATCTGCAGTAGTCTTTGTATTTGGGTAAACCTATGCAGTTACAAGGGCAGTCTGAAAAAATATGGTAGGCTGGCAGAGCAAATTTTGAAAGTGAGGGAAAAAAACCTTGTCGTTGCATGTTTCCATGGAAACAAGTATAGAGGTGAGAGCAGATTTTATTTGCTTCCGGGGATATTCTGTTGTCAGTGGTTATTTCTGGAGAACTAATTTCTGCCAGTAACTGGTGTGTTTTGGCCCAAATCAAATCCGAGATGCAGCTGCTGAACGTCATGCACTCGGTTCCCCTGGTTAGGCTTGGCTTCTTACAGGGGGAGCTCAGGGGTCATGGGGGAGTTTATGGAACCCTTGCACATGGTGAATCATGGAGGATAGATTTGGCCCCAGGGCCACAGAGCAAATTTAAGATGAGGTAAACAGTCCTCATAAATGAGGATGTCTTTGTTATGTGAGAGTCAGAGTACACTGTTGGAGTCATCTGTGCGGGACTACAAACTACATCTCCATGAGCTACTCTCCATTTACAAATAGTGCGGTGACCCAGAAGCAACTCTAATAAGCAAGTGCTATTGAGTGTAAACTCCCCAGGAAGATTACACGCTGACGCTGGTTACGTTTCCAAGCTGAAGCTGAAATGCAATTACGTTCCATTCATTTACTTGAAAACTGTTAGTTTTGAGCAAATGATCAGTCTTGTGTGCTGCATCCGTTTCCAAGCTGGGCTATTTATTCGTGCAGAGCCTGGAAAGCACAACATGAAGCTATTGAAGAACAGTGGGAAATGTGACATTGCTGGTGACACTCTTCAGGGGAAGTAAAATGCAAAGTGTAATCAAACAGAATAAACGGTTAGATTAAAACTGGAGATTTTAAATTATTTTCATTTTCATTAATCTGAGGTGTTTATTAGCTGAATAGTAAGAGATGCTTTCTCTTCCTGTGTGATTTCTACCTTGACCATGGTATGGACTTTATCAGTTAGGTAGTTTTAGGAGAACTGCAGAAATCTCACCTTGCTCCTCGTTCCCCTATCAGAAGCCACACCAAAACATAATTTTACAGGGTACAGAGAAGAGATTTGCTGTTTGCTCTCATCTGGGAGCAAAGCGCAGCAGGGAGCATGAGAGAGGGGTCAGGAGTTGGGAGCTGGACCCTTCCTCGTGTCATTAGCCATACACCTATGCTATGGAGTGTAAAAGAGGTATATAGGATAGGGCCTTTGTACTCAGCTTGCATTGATGTACATTATGGCCTGAGGAGAAAGGCAAAGAAGCATTAATCCTGTGATGCCTGCCTCCCACATTCAGGAGAACTGAAAGACAAATATCACACTCGTGGAGGCAGAGCCATCACACAAGGGCAGTCGCACCACACACCCACGTTAGACCAGCGAAGTCGTTGCCCAGGGCTGAGTTGCCACTGCCACTTTAACACTGTTTAACAATAACCTGAGCTACTGAGTCTGCCTTGACTACAGCCAACCCCCTTATGAATAATGCTGCTTAATTACAGGCGAATGTCTGCAGCTGAAGCCTACTATTCATAATGATAGGATTAACATTTAAATTCCTCAAAATTATACCCATATCTGTAAGTTTAGACTTTGGCAGGGGTAAACTCCATTATTCTCTACAGCACAAGCTGGAATTCCTCATTACTTAGGCATCAGAGGACATCTGTCCTGAACCCTGGAGGCTGTACCAGTTCCAGTGCAGTTCAGATGCTGTCATCTGAATCCCCTATCATCAAAACCTCCCTGGGGAGGGGAAGGGAAACCATTCTACCTGAAGAGTGAGGGACTGCAGCTGGAGACAGCGCCAAATAGATTTTTCTTTTCTGTTGGGCTGGTATCTGGGAATAAAGACAGCTGCAAGACTGCTGGAAGGAAATCTTCCTAACTCTGATCATATTTGCAATCGATTTTTATGCCGGATGTTGCCTCAGATAATAAGGACGTCAGTAGACAGTAGTTTTAATATGCAGCTTTGCAACTTGAAAAGGGCTGAGTTTTTATAGAAAGGAAAAAAATGAAGTTTTACTGCTTCTGTGGGGTGTACAGAGTCACTGTATGCAGCCAAACAATGCAAAATCATGTGGAAGGAACAGATGGGTATCCAAGAAGTTAACAAACGTCATTTTGAAGAATAACTCAAGAGTTGCCTGACATTCTTAATTTAGTTTTCAATATTGACAATAAAAGGAGAAGCTGAAAGTAAATCGAGCTGATTTTCACAGGAGATCCTGGAAAGATCTAATTGGAAAGAAAGAAGAGATGAGGACAATGGATGTTAGACAGGAACAGGTTCAGTTCGTTGCTTTGTCACTTTTTTGCCTAAATAACTGCTCTGAGTGGGTATCTGTCGGATCAGGGCCTCCCTCTTCCATCTGTGAAGAGGAATAATAGCACCTTCCCTAAGCAGTGCATAGCCAATGTGATAATGAAGCTGTATATTAAATATATTCGATAAATTTGGCAGCAGGAGGATCTCAAGATGGTTGGAAGGTAATTTAAATTAATCACAGGGTTTTACAGTGAAGGAGATCTTGTCCTTCACCCTCTTTGAAACAGAACTGTTCAGACAAGCAAGAGTGGATCCCCTGTACCTCTTTATTGTAGCATGCAAGCAATGACACAGCTGCTGTATCATTGAACAGATACTAAAGGGGCCAGGATGGATGTTTTCCAATAACAGTTTTGTAGAATTGGCATTTTATACATACGTGTATATAGATAAATTCTGCAGTTTCTCTGCTTACACTAACAGTCTCATTGGACTCAGTAATTTGAGTTTCGTTGTACCTTTTTTCCTCCAGCTCTCATGCTTTTTGGCACAGCATAGGGATGAGATTCATGAGGTGGTGCTGAACAAGCTGGTACAGGTCTGTGGCACTATAGAACACCGGGGTGAGATACTTGTGCAGGGTGGCTGCTGTACAGCAGCGTTGTGCTGAGGCAAATTGTTCCGCTGGGATTTGGGTGTAATTTTCTTGGACATGAGGTAGGTGCTGATGGCAGGGCAGCTCTGAGCTACCCATATGAAGCCAATGCTAAGAAGGCCAAAATGGGATCTTTTGGTTTACTGGGCAAAGTGTGCCTGGTAGAGATGAGGGAGTATACCGCTGGTTTGTGAGGAACTGAGGAGACCCTGGCCAGAATTCTGCGTGTTAATCCAGTATTGGGAAATCCTGCAGGCAGGAGTCTGGTGTTAAGAAAGATTAAATGAAGTTTGAGACAGCAGGGCTAGTTAGGATGAGCAGTGAACCAGTAAGCTAGCCTTAGGACAGGGCACTAAAAGCGCTTCAGCCTTTGAGCCTGTAAAATGAAAACTGAGGGAGGATGTGGCAGACCTTTAAAAACACGCAAGGGATGAGGCAAGTTGCTCAACCAGTGCCTTTAATATATCCTGCATTTCACTGTGCTAACCCAGGGGCATGTCACATTCAACTTCAGAAATGCAGGCTCTGAAGAAACCGCTCCTGTGAAAGCCAGGGTGGTTTGGTTATTGACTTCAATGGGAGCAAGACCTACAGGAAACTCCCTTTTCCTTGCTCTGAACATTTAGCCCTTAAGTGAAGTGGAATTAAAACCATTGTGCTGTGTGGCTTGAATCTAGCACAACTGGAGCAGAAGTCAATTTGCTGTATTTGAAAGAAAATTAATTAAGGCCTCATTTGCTTCCCTCAGAGAGAAAAGCTCTGGGTAGTTTCCAGGAGATTTTTTTTTTTTTCCCCCCTGAGCTTCTTTGGTACAGGCCTATATGTACAGAACAAACATTGTACAGCTTCAAGGCCCAAATCCCTGTAAGCTCAAGCTGGTTTCTTCTGGCTCCCAGGACAGCATGACAGCCCCAGTGGCTGCTCCACAGCTGCACGCTGCGTTTCCAGCCACAGAAAGGAAAGTTATCTCAGCACAGTGAAAATTTGCGGTACTCTTGAGAAGGGAAATGTCATGGCAGGGGTAATGCTTGTAGCCCGGTTTAGCCTCACTTGTCCTTCATCAGCAGGCTGTGAACTGACAGAGAGAGGGCTAAAGGGATTTAGAGGTGAGGGGCTCAGCATCATCCCCTGTGCTTCTGGAGTGTCCCAGCAAGGTAGGAGGGTGGATGATGTGCCAGGATTTCTGTTTTACTGGGTTTTTTTCCCATGTTGCTTCAGCAGTGGTTTGGAGATGAGCTTCCTTTTTTACATCTACTGTGAATATTAATAAATGAGTAATGCTCTGCTAAACATTAAAAATGTGTGTGGGTTCCAGTGTGTGATCCTGGAAGTGTAACCGAGGGCTGGCAGAACAGGAGATGTGCGCAGAAGGAAGTGGGAGAAAATAAAGCAAAACAGGAGAGGTAAACTGTACAGGAGGTTAGTGGGCTGTGGGGACTTCAAGAGCACTTGAAAACTGATGTACTGCTGCACAAATCTCACCTGAAACAAGTTGCCAATGAATAGGTCACATAGGTGTTAGCAGCAAGAAGGCAAAGGAGCAAGCGTGTGCATGGCTGTCATGTACATCCAAGTGGGAGATACTGTTTACCAGAATCATGCCTGGCATGCTGCTGGCTCCGAGGAAATAAAAAAGGCATCTCTGGTGTGATGCCAGCTACCTGCTGTCCTACCTGCAGCTGGACATGGGGGGTTGATGCAAGCTGCCAAAGGTTAGTAGCTCTCCTGCATCTTAATAGTAAGAGTTGCAGACCTGTCTCACTAAGGAGAAAAGGTTTGTGCAAGAGCCTTCTAGAGCCAAAATGTCTTTGGTGACTGAGCTGAGTGCTGAAGGGTCTCTGTAGCAGCTTGTTCTTGAAGCTGTTTGTCTTTCAGCTTGCTGGTGGGGCTGCTCTGCAGAGGAGGGAGCAAATGGCATGGAGCAGGTACAGCAACCCCTCCTTGTCTGCAGGAGCATATAGTGCTGGCGAGGAGGATGTTGCACGGGATAGTAACATTACTGGGGCTTATTCGCAAGGATGGGTTCTGGCACAGACTGAGGTAACATCTCTTAAGCTATTTTTTTCTTCTCAAAAAAAGTGCTTAGCCTGTAATGAGACCTTTTTCACCTAGGTGCTACTGTCAGAAATCATATCTTATCTGTGGCTTCTCTCTCAAAAGAGAGTCTAACTTGAAATTGGGGTCATGTTAGATACGTGGTGCCTGGACAGACATCGATAACCTGTGAAATCCATCATAAGATGGAAGGGATGGGCAGGTGTGTGTGTGAGGGTGAGAGGTACCATTTGTTTTCATGATGATGCAAAGGGCTTTCAGTAGTTTGAAGGAGAGGCTAAGAATTTCATGGCTGGGATTAAAAAGATGGTTCTTTTGTCTGAACAATCCAGTAGTGGGTCTGGATCTGGAGGGCACCTATTGTCCCTGTGGGGGTCTATCAAGGCATGCAGAACAGCATGTGTTTGCTGCACTAGGAGAGATATTTTGTATTGCTGTAAAGCGTGGCTTCTCCAGCCTGGCTTCCTCGATCATCCCACTGCCTTGGCAGGTTTGCCAAGGGGACCAGGATGAAACATGGTGTGGGGTGCCCCACTGCCCTGTGTGTGTATGGGCTGCCCTCTTCCCCTGGCCCCCACCAGTGAGTCAAAGCTTGACCAAATGCCCGTTGGTGTCTCTGCCAGGAAGGAGCATACTGATGGGCTGATTCGTGTGGTAGTAATACTCCTGTGGAATGAAAGCGACATCCATAACTACCGGATAAGAAATTGTTAAATCAGATGAGGCGGCACAAAATAAGTGTGTTTTGACCTTCCAGTGGAGTTTGGCAGCTTTCATAATTTAACATTTCTGCTACCCAAAATTAAATGTTTCAATGAATTATTTATTTTCATTTCTATTCAAGCAACCTGAAAGCCTTTGAACATCAGGAAAATTGTGCCAAAATACCTGAGCAGACACTGTAAGCTTTTCATCTGGGGGAGAGGCGCTTTGGTGGTAGCAGCTCCTGATCTTCCTTTATTGACAGTTGTGTAACAAAGGGAAAATATTTCACCTCCCAGTTCAAAGCGTGGCGCCTGAAAAGAATGGAACCAGTAGGTCACAGGCACTGGGCTGTGAAGAGGGAAGTACCTGTTTTGGGGGCAATTGCTGGCATTTACTTCCTCTGAAGCATTGGCTGTTGGCTAATGCTAGAAACAGGATATTGGATTAGACAGATCAGTGGTCTGGTGCAGTATGGCAAACCTGATGTAAAAGGCATTAGTTAATGTCTGGGCGATGCTTTGGACATATGAGATGGTCCGTAAATGTTGATTTCTGTGTTTCCACTATAAACAAAAACCAAGCATGGCCCCATTAATGTATCTGACGCCCTGAAAGAAGAGCGTAGTGTTTTTTATTGTGGCTTGATACAGTTATAAAGAGAAATATGTATGAATGAGAATCAAGGAAACAAAGTTCCTCTATATATTTAAAACCTTTAACTGGTTAAAGCAAAAAATGTGAACCAGCCTCTAGTGAGAGACCAGTTTAGTGCAGATTTGCCCCTTTCTGCGTGCATTCATGCCATGAGCAGAGGCAGCAGTGTGGCAGCCTCCTCACAGCTCTTTTCTCTCAGAGGTGTGTGCCTTTGCAAACCTTTCCTCCAGGTCCAGGAGAGTTGCACCAATGGGTCAGACCAGAGCAAAATGTAAAGGTAGAAGGGATAGAGTGAAAATAATGGCCTCTGTCTGAGATTTCACGAGAAGAGCAGCTGTGTGAATCGGCAGGTTCGCATGCAGCTCTAGCTCCCACTCTTCCTTCCTGCCCGCAGGCCAGTTTTTGGAAGACCATGTAGTTTCTTCCTGCTTTTTGGTTTTAAAGTGCTTACAAGGGGAATATTTATAGGAAATGTTGCGTCGTGTACCGTATTGATCTCCTACATCTGATAAAGGGATGGTTAGCCATTTCTATAGCCTATTATGGGCTTTTACTAGGAACGATCACTGTGATGTTGCAGAAAAATAGGAAAAGTAAACTTCCTTCCACCTTTCCAGTAGAGCTACATATGCTTCCCTCCGTATAAGAGGGAGAAGAGCTCACCCTCCATAGCAAAATACAAATAATGGAGCAGATCTGTAGAGGTGTTAATTTGGGGAAGAGAGAGGAAAGAAAAGGAGGGTTGCCTGCGTGCACTGTTGGGTACAGAAGTGTTTTCTGGGGAGAGGCTGTAAATAGCAGATGAAGAGAGTGAAGGTGGACAAGAAGGACATGGACCTGTTGGAGTGTGTCCAGAGAAGAGAGGCAAAAATGATCAGAGTGCTGGAGCACCTCTCCTATGAAGACAGGCTGAGAGAGTTGGGGTTCTTCAGTCTGGAGAAGAGAAGGCTCCGGGGGGACCGTATAGTCACCTTCCAATACCTGAAAGGGGCCTATAAGGCGGCAGGGGGAGATCTGTTCTCAAGGGTTTGTAGCGACAGGATGACAGGTAATGGTTTAAAGCTAGAAAAGGGTAGATTTAGGTTGGACATTAGGAAAAAGTTCTTTAAGATGAGGGTGGTTGAGCACTGGGACAGGTTGCCCAGGGAGGTGGTAGAGGAACTTCCAGCCCACGAGCTATCTCTGTGGTGTTTCCACAGGCCTCCCAGTAGCGGCGTTCTGCTGGAGGGGAGCCCGAGGGGCCGCAGCAGGTGAGCTGGGGAGACGGGGCGAGGAACAGGCAGGCGGAGGGATGTCTGCTGCAAGAGCGGCTGCCTGGGGGGCTCGGCACGGCCTCTGTGCCGCTGCGGTGCGTTCACAGCGACGTGCCCGCGGCTGAGCCTCTGCCTTTCACAGCCACAGCGCAGGCAACCGGCACCTCACCGGGAGAGAACCCCTCGGCGTGGGGACAGCGGGCCGAAAACGCGAGGAAACGACGTGGATGTTGTGGAGCCGCCCCCACTCCGACCAGCGGCAGAAGGCCGGAGAGCGGCTCCAGCCCCGTTCACGGCCGACGTTCCCCGGGGCGGGAGCGAGCGCCACGTGTCGGTGCACCGGCGCGCCCCGCCGCGGGGAGGGGGC
>VZZY01019815.1:577202-678675 GCA_013400335.1 Eurystomus gularis | reverse complement strand
GGGCCCGAGAGACCCGCCCGGCCCTGCACGCGTGGCCGGGGGACGACGTTCGTTTGCTGTGGGGCCGGGGCGGGAGCCCCATCCCCGCCCGGGAGGCCGGCGCTGGGCTTCCCAGCCGGGCCGGTTACATAATGTCACCTGCGGTCCCGGCCTCTCCCGCGTGTGACGGCGGCCGGTAGCAACGGCGGGGCTGGGTGCGCTCGGGGGTCCGCACTCTTCCAAGCGCCTGACTGGCCTTGAAGGCCCTCCCGGCGCGGGGTGCACCCCGAGGATTGAAAAACCCGCGGGGTGACAGCAGAGAGCAGCGTTCGCCGCTGTTCTGCCGGGGTGGCGCGGCGGGAGGCACGGGGGAAGAGCGGGTCCCAGGCGGAGGAGCCGGCGGCGGCACGGCTGCCGGGGAGAACCTGGGTGTTCCTTGGGGCTGCGTCTCGGATTTCTTGCTTACGGTGCCCTCGCCGTGCCTGGAGGTCAGCGCTGCCCCCGCACGTGTGCAGGGCTCCGGCCGGGCCCCTTCGTGCCTGGGACAAACCCACCGTAAAGCCCGCGGAGGACTCGGCGCTCGCAAATAGCCACGCGGGTGGGAAATGAAGAGCAGTGGCTGTTGTAAGTGTCCCTAGAACGGAGTGAAAACCCAAGAGATGGAAAAATGCGTTGTAGGTAGCGCTTGTCTGTAATATACTTACGAATGCAAACAGGCTTTTTTTTTCCCATCGTCGCAGTGTTCTTTTAAACGGAGTGATGCAAATACGGTAGTTTCAAGTGGGCTTGTTCTCTTATTATTGTTGGGAACGGGCTTTGTCACGGTGTAGTTACAGTCATGCAGATTTTGTTGGGTGGAAGGAGGCAAGAGAAAGTAAGCATATGAATTTGAAATATCCCGAAGTTGTCTTTGGAACAGCCGAGAGCTAAACTGAGCTGATGGGCAGAGAGGATTTTGCACTTGTCTGGTTGCGCTTCCTAGTGGCATTTTGTCTGTGTTCTCATAAATGCTATTATGTAATGGTGCTTCTCTTGGCAGGAGTCTATTGTCACCGTAATTCCTGAGGTTTCTGGAGCAATGCAGCTTGTTCGGGAGAGTCGTGGTCAGAACAATGGGAAGAAAAGTTCTTAAGAGGAGGTTTTAACCTGTTTAATTTTTCATGCAGTAGGGCTGAGCTCAAGACATCTGGATCTCTTCCAGAATGTCTTCACTGTTCAGCTTGTCTTTCTCTTCTAGGCTGCTCTATAGATATCAGGCACCAGCTTGCCTCTTGCATCCTGCGTCAGAACTGGGAAGACATTGCCTCCCTCCTTTAGTAACAATTGTTATACTTCTCTTTTTTTGTGTTGCTTTTTCTTTTTAATTTTCCTTCTTTTACCTCTGAAGAGAAGCAGAAGTGATACAGTTATTTTCAGAGCACTAAACTGTTGCTCAGAAAGAAATACTTGAGATAGTGGGGAAAGGGGACTCTCCCCAGTGTGGGGCTCTAGTCAGGACTTGTTTGTCTACATCAAAGGGGAGCAAAATGCCTAAGCAGAGAGAGAATTTGCATATTAAATGTCAGTGCTCTAAGGATCAGTGCTTTTGTGTCTGCAGTTTATCGTTGATTTCATCCCCCGCCTTCTCTTCAGATGTCTGTCATAAATCTCATTGCAAGTCTGTCTCTTTTTCCTCTTTTTGTGTCAGGCTATTTTTTTGGGGGTATATTTCCATGCAGAGAGAATAATCCTTTCCAGTATTGTAATCTGGTGGCCAGTTGTGATCTATAAAACTGTGAGTGCCACGCTTTTGTCTTCTTATAACTTGCACGTTGTTTCTGGTAGGGATTCACTAAGCAAAACTTAGAGAAGAAACTTTTTTTCTTGTTCGGAGTTTCATCTGCCTTCTTAAATTGGTTTGTCCTGTTACATAAAGGAGATTTATGGACCACTAGAGAAGGGAGTACTGTCTGAAAGTAGGAGGGTATGTTTCTTTAAGGGGCCACTGCGATGAAGGAAATGTCTGAAAGATCTGCGACCTAATGTAGTTAGCTTTTAAAATCGAAGGTGATCGTTATTGCTTTATGGTGTTGCACCTCATTGCAGAGCAGTGTAGCACATGACAAGGGAGCTGTAACCTCTCCTCTGACAGCCGTTGTCAAAACCCAGATGCCCTCATGTTTCTTCCTTTAAAGGGTTTTTTAATACGCAGATGCTTCCGTGAAGTCTGAGTCTGGGAAAGTACTGCTCTGGAGGCTGAAATTTCCTAACCAGTATTACTGTAGCAGAGACTTGGGTTCTGTCACCTCCGCTCTGGTTGTCATGCAAATAGACCACCTGTGGCCTTTGAGGAGGGCCGGGTGTCCTTGAGTTGTCCAGCACACCGTGTCTCTGCTGAAGCAGTTTCCAGACAGTTATCAGCAGAGTTTATATTTAGTGCAGCATGTGAAGGTGGACTGAGAGGGCTGCTTGAGCTCATGAGCTTCCTGGGGAGTCTGCGAGCAATGGTTACCGAAGTCACTGGATGCGTACCTTGCCTGTAGTGTAGTGGTTTTGATGGGATTATTTCTGTCCCGTGATCGTGGTTGTTTTCAGCTATTTGATTCCTGCCTGGAGAATTGTTTCAGCTCTCAGTAAGAGCAGTCTGCAGCGGTCTTAACCTTGGCTCCTCAGCTGTGCAACCTCTTAGCTGCAGACTTGAGTTTCTGTGGCTGTTCCTGTTGCATCACTTCTGCTTTTTATCAGTGTGCTTGCTCACACCACAGCCATCTACTGCTGTACTGCCCAAAGACGTTTCTTGCTTGTTCTGCTTTCATGATAAAACAGATGTAAGCTGCTATCAGTCTGGGAAAGTTTGACGCTGTGCCCAGAGTCTGTGTCAGGCCACCTCTGTCTTTCTTTGCTCTTTTGAAAGTTGCATCTCCCCTTGCTATCCTGAGGTCCTCCAGGAGAAGCCCACTGCCTGTGGATACTGCATTGAAGGTCAGTAGCTTGGAAGCCTTGCTCCAGCATTCCCCAGTGTGCGCTCTGCCTGGTACAAGGACTCCCCGCAGCTCCCCAGCCCTCCAAGCCACTTGTCAGCTGCTGATCGCAGCTGATCAGGCTTAGCTGGGAGAGAGGTGATCTTTCACTGGCAGGGCTGGGTCCACTCGACTGAAAGACTAGGGGTGAGGGAGAGGCAGCAAGGATTGGATTCTGCTTTAGGAGTGTGTAAATAGAAACATGAAGGCGTTTCCTTGAACAGGAGAAAGGAAAACTTAACCCATACATAGTGAAGATGCTTGCTCATGATGTGGTATTGGCTACACTGGATTTCTCTTGCCAGAAATGCAGTAGTCTGTAATTATGTTGATCTAGTTGTCATGACAAGTGCTGTGTCTTTAGAAATGCCATCATACGTGTTTAATCTCTGTTACGAAGCTATTCTGGGTACATATGGAATTACTTCAGATGTAACGATTTAACTCCCAGCACGGAGAGTAGTAGTTAGGGATGGGTAGATGATGTCAATGAAGCATTCTCCGTCTTTGCAAGTCCTGTGTAATTCATCGGGCTTTGCTGTTCTGTAGTTACGCAGACAGCATTTCCCTTGACTCTGCTAAGCAGGCTCATTTGAGCTGCAAAAATTGATTTTAAGTCTAACTACTGGAAATGCTTCCTATAAATTTCAAGGAGTGAGCTTTTTTACATAGCAAGAAATATTTTCACTCGCCATTCTTACGCTGTTTGTTTTGTTACTGAGTGGTGGTGGCTAGTGCTTGCTTGTGGGAAGCTTGGTGTTCTCACATGGCTCACATTGCGACGCGGTCTGCAGACAGGGTGTTTTCAGGCTGAGCCTAATGATCCTAATGGACCAGTGGAAGCCTGGCCTGTTTGCTTGCTCATTTATTTATTTAAAACTGATTATATTGTGTATGATAATTCAAGACAGTTTGTTGATGAAGCTCACACTGCCCAAGAGCTGCAGGACCAGAAGTTAGAAGTATAAAACCTCTACCTCTTTCCCACTACTTCAGTAGTTCATGTGTTGAATGGCGAGCAGGCTCCAAAAGCGGAGCGTACACTGAGAACCTTCTCCATGGCGCAAAGAGTTGATGTGTCTCTTGTCTCTCTGGTGATTCCCCGAGGGAAGCTGCTGTCCTGGCAGCCAGCCCACCCAGCAGTCAATTTGCTTCCTGTCATGAGTGTTAAGTGGAATGGGTTGGTCATCACCTCTGGAGCAGTGACCTTGTAGGCAACGTCAAGTTCAGCTTTTGGAGCTGGTAGAAAACTGGCTTCTGGAAGCACTTTCGCTTGGAGAATGAAAGACTGTGTCATATTTATGCTGTAAACTGAAATGGTTTTCAGTCCAGCAGTGTAAACTCACTTGCCATAGGAATGACTTCCTTGTATGTCCTTAAACTTTGCACACCATTTTAACCTGGTGCTCAGAAGGGAACCAGTTTAAATACTCCCTGTCTCTGTCCATAGCTTCCGTAGCTTACACTTTAAAAGCTCCAGAACCATGTTGAAAACTTTAAACCTGTTTACATTTTCCCTCAACTCATTTTCCTCCTGGTTTGTAATTAAGTGTTGCTGTGGTTTGCTGCTGTTCCTGGTGTTTCCTTGCATGGGTTTAATGGCGTTTTGTAATAAAGTGAGTGGGAATTCAAAGAATGTCTGATCCAAACCAAGTTTGCATCTTGTTCGGGAATGAAGATAGGTTAAGTTTTGTTGGTGTATTGGAGCTCTTTCTGAAGGAGTCTTAAGTGAGCGTAAGTTTTAAGAGAGAAATCCTGTTGATATATTGGTTTCGTTAAAAAAACAAAGCACCAAAACAACAAAAAAAGCCCACACCCAACAACACCCTCTAAAACCCAGCGCCAAACCCCCAGTTTCTGTAAATGAGCTTGAGAGGGATGTTCTTACACTATATATAGCTCTGTCAATAGACAAACTTGCAACTTCTGTTTTGTTAATTAAAACTCCTTTAAATGAGAGAGAGAGAGAGGAAGGTAAAGGTGCGTACTGGGTGCGTGTTGCTCTCTGAGCCAAAAGGCAAAAGAAGCTGATGTGCAGTGAAGAAGACGTAACAGTAATTTATCATTCTCTGCTGTGGGGGGGCACATTGTACTTGAAAGCTAAGACAGAAACTGCCCCCAGAATAGCCTGTGTGGGTTATCCTTCAGTGTTGGTACACAGCCTGAGGAAAATCCCTTCTGTGCCACAGCACTAGCCTGGAAGGGTGATTGACATCTCTGCTTTTCAAGAGAGGTGTCAAAATTGCAGAGCATTGCTCAGAGGGTCTGAAAGCTTCACTTCTCCATCTGCTGCTGTGTATGCCGTTGGTGACCAAGTGACGTATGTGGGATCATCCTGAAAGCTTAAACCCAGCTCCTATCCGAGGGCCCCTCGCTGCTTTTGAAAGTCCAAAAAGGGCGTGCTGCTTGCTTCAGGAGGGGGAGGTTCCTCTTTTCCCCCGTAGGAAAATCTAGTAGTATGTCTTGATAAAACCAAATCATTATTGCAAAGAGCTGTGCGATTTTGAAATGCCACAGGCTGGTTCTCTGATGTGCGACAGAAATAGGCTGGAGACTCATCACAGGTTTTGCCCTGGCTTTGTGAGCAGAGACTGTAAAACCATACAAGCAAACTAACAGGGGCGCATTAAAAACTGCTTCATGGCTATGGCGATTGGGTTGTCTTTTGGTATGCGCATGGTTATTTTAAGTTGAGTGAGAGGGATGAAGAGGTGTTTGCTAGGTTTATTTTTTAATTTCATTATCTATGAGAACCTCCATCTCAGGTTTGTTTCTGCTTTGCTGTCTTGCAGGGCTTGCACACTTCTGAGACTCAAAAAGCTGACATTTAAATGTGACAATGAAATGTTTTAACCACAAAGGAGATCTTTAAGCAGGCTAGACAAAAATCCCTTTCAGCTCCATAGCTTTTACTTTCACTTTTGGCTGACCAGTTTGCCCAGTTCCCAGTTGGTTGTTGTGCTTTCCAAAATGAAGAAGGTTCCCTTATTAATAACCATCTTTTCTTTTTAAGTCTTGGAATTTTTAGTATTAATGTTGAATAAGAAGGATGTGGGGGGGGATAAGAGACAATAAAACATACTGGGTTTTTTTTGGCACTGTAGAAATAAGTTTCCTTTCTCCTGCACTTGTTCGGGATGTATGCAGTTATTTGTGATCACTAGTTGTTCACTTGCAGAAGTGTTTGTGTGTGTCTGATGGCTGGACTTGATGCAGTTCTTTTCTGTGTATTTTGGGTAGCTTCTCAGGAATTTCTGTCTCGCTAAATTAAAAATAACGCAGCTAAAAACTCAAAGCTTGAGTGCTGCTGAAAAACACTTTCAGTAACACTCACTGTGTTTGAAACTGTGATCTGTTCTCTTCTCATACTTGGGATTTTTCAATGGAATGTGTGAGGGTAGTTTTGAATATTCTTTGTGTTTGAGTAACTTGTGCAGTATATCTCAAACCCAGATCTCAATTTTGCGTGTAATGTCTGACCTGAAGCATAGCTGTGAGCCTGTGTCCTAAAAACGTAGCAGAGCTACGTCTACCCCTCAGCCTTGTGGGTCTTTTATCTGAGAGTGCTGTTCTTATCCCCTATGTACTAACAGCTAATATTCTTTTATGCCTTCCTAGGTGTGTGAATCAGCCCATTGTCACTGAATCATCCATTTAATCATACTAACCTGACAACTATTGTATGCCAGCATATGTCAACATCAGGTAAGATGTAAGCCTCCGTTACTTTATTTTTCCTGACTTTTTTTTTTAAACCTGCAATTTGTCCAAATGCCATAGCTTTTCTGTAGACTGAAGTCAGAATGTGCTGCCTTCCATGTTCTCCTCCTGCAGTGAGACGGCCACTTGCTGTTAGCATTACTTCCTGCTTTGAAAGCTGGTGTTCTAAAATATTCTTAGTGTCTGAATCCTTTGTGGCTATACTTTAGCCTTTTTCCCGACACCTCGGTTATCCTGGGTTTTGTGGTGTTCAGATACCGCAAGCTGGTTTGTTTCCTTGAATTCTTCACTCCCTGTTTTGGCTGTAGAAACTGTTGATCTCCTCCCGCCTTCCAGAGTTAAGCGTGCACGATAAGGCACCAGCACATTCTGATCTTTCTCTTGAACAGAAAATGTTTTTTGTTTGGGTTTGATTTTTTTTTACATATGTGCTCCTAAGTGTTACCTTTGAAAACTCTCACAGAAGGATCTTACTTATGTATTAGATTTTAGTGGTAAGAAACTACCTGAGTATGTCTTTTAGAGAGCTAAACATAAAGCTGTTTTTTGGACCTCACCCTTTTATTCCCCTTTAGAGAAAGGATGTGGATTTCGGGGAGGGGGAATCCCTCTAATGCTTTCAAGGAGGTTATTATCCAGTGCTCTAGGGGAGTCCTAGTGCTGACGAACTAAAGCGAGCCTTTGTTCTGATGCTAATCAGAATAGGGATAATTCCTCCAACTACGCCCTCTTCCCCTCAGATCCCTCTAGCAGCGATAAGGCATTAAGCTCCTTTGCTCCCACTCTTCTTGCTGTGCCTGCCTGTTGTCCATGTTTCCTGCAGCTGCTACCTTGAGCGCAGAGGCATGAGTTTTGAGGGTGTCTCATTAGAAGTACTCATTTCAATATTTCGAGAGTTTTTTGGGCCCTTCTGAGTGGTATTTATATACTTCAGTTACACACACACACATCCACCAAGATCTGTTTATTATTTGTATCGTTAAATAAAGAAATAACTTTGATGCGAGATATATTGGACTTGAATATAGTGGCATCTTTTGTTTCATGTTGGGCTGTGTAACTGGAAGAATGCAAGTCAGCATGTGGCTGAAACTTCGAAGGTATTTTTCCTTCTGTCTCTTCTTTCCTCCTTTCTTGGCCAGATAAGACAAATACTGTTTCTCAAATGTTTTTTTTTTTAAAGTGACTTACTTCTGATCGCTGGTCTAAAGAGCTCTGTAAGTTTATGCAACCTATACATTGTTTTGGTTTATGCTTTTTTAAAGCTTCCAGTCTAATGACAGGCTGCATAGCAGTAGAGAGAGGAGCTTGAAGCCTGGGTATGTAGTGAAGAATGACTTTGCATGTAATATAAAACAAAAAAATAGTCCATTAAAACTGTATCTCCCCACTAAATGTGGGGAAAGGGTGGGAGGTGGTCGTGAAGATACTGGTTAGGTCTGATGTGAAATGATCCCATCAAAGCTCATTAAAAATGTCTTGCATTTCAAGAAGGGAAGGGGAGAAGTGTACCGAGTTAGCCTCTTCAGCCTTTCCTTGGTAGTACGAAGCTAATGAGAAGCTCATCCTTATGCTTCTAAAAGCAGGTCTCCTAGTATAGCCGTTTTGTTTGTGATGGTGGGATCTCTGAGGTTAGGTGGTGGCAATCCCCTGTGGATAATCTGCCCTGAGTGTGGCTGAGCTGGCCTTCTGGTGACTTTGTCAGGGAGTTTGCTGTCTTTCAGTAGAGGCTGTTCTTTCTGCAGGGTGGTTTGAGACCCCCTTTAGTATCAGTACAGAATAGAAGGATAGAAGGATTTAGACAAGTTAAATATCTTCCCTAGAAGCCAGAGTTTGAGTGTGTCTGCATCTGCATATCAATGCAATGCTCTCGCAGTGTTTCATTTTGATGGAGAGTGTTTTTTCCTAATGCAGAATTGGAAAAGGCCTACAGTGATGATATAAAAATCTGATCTCCTTGAAAACTGCACAGTTTTTGGCTATGTGGACATCAGCTGAGCTCAAAAAAGCATGCAAAAAGATATCAGGGCAGAGGGAGAAAGGCTCCACCAGAAGGTGCTTATCTGAGAAGACTGATTTAAAGTGTTTTTTGCTAGTGACTGTGCACAAGTGGGGAGTGTATGTTACAAAGGTAGGCCATGTAGCTCCTAGACGTGAACCTGCATGGAAGCACCAGCTGCAGGAAGGGGTTTATCAGCACTTCCAAACAGCAGTTGTTTTTTAAGATGGATTCTGTTGACAGTATCCTGAAGAAACATTGCTAACAGATGCATTGTGACACATTTTATATGGGTAAAATTACGGGCTAGGCATCACTGCCTTTGCCTAGCGCTATTAGCCCGGCAGTTGTTAAATCCCAGGAAATGCTCGTTTTCAGGGTGGTGATTGTTTTTATGACCTGAAAATAAAAACTGGAAGGCATAGGTGGTATTGATTTTCTTTTCTTTACTCTGGGTTGGCATATGCAGGGCATTTCCTACAGATGAGTGCCCTCTACTTAGTTACTCATATTCTATCACTTTTCAACATCCTGCTCATCTTTTATGATTTGAAACAATTATCTTGAAATGGAGAGGAGAGAGAGAAAAGCCACAGACAAGTTGCAGTACAGAACACAGGATTCCTCTCCCCCATTATTTTTGTCCTGTGAAGTGAGACAGAAAGAGGATGGCAGAAGCATTTCTGAACAGCTCCTGTGCAAAGCTTCCTATAAGGCCTTGAATGCTCCCTAACCTCCACTTCCTTGTCTATTCCCCCTTGTCTGCTTGAGCCATTTGTAATGTGGAAAGCCTAAAACTCAAGGGCTTGTAGCAGTGGTGTCTGCTCTGGGGTCAGCCAGCATTCACTTGCACACCTTCAAACATATTAGGGTTTCTCCTTTGTGTATTTTTTGACCTTTTTTTTTTTGTACAGGTTAGTATTTTCTTTTCAAGTGATGTGCTGTAGCATGAAACTCCAGGGTCACATGGCTTTGCTGGTATTTAAAATAAAGGAAACAGCAGAGAATATGCAACAGTGATCTGTTTTTCTCCCCAAATACTTTCTTTCCACTCCACTGATAGGAGGCCAAAAGGGGACTTCCTCTGCCTGTTTCTTTACGTGTGAACTGAGGGTTTGGATTCTAGATGAGAGTGGGGTGGGTTTTCAGTGGGACTTTTTGCTGTTTATTTTAAGGTAACTTGAAGACCAGCTTAACCCTTGTGACTCTCTGGTTTAACCTCTGGTAGAAAGGAAGGAAGATGAGTTTTCAGCAGCTGCTAGATCCTGTAGACAGTATGTTCATTTCAGCTGTGACAATTGCTTCTCCCCGCTTCCCCCCAACATTTTGTGCAACAGACACTTCTTGGGTTTAATTTTTCATCTGTATTTCTTCCTTACTGTGAAGGTAGAGTTTTTAATTGGCATAGCTTAGTCACCAACACATTGCAGAATGGCTCTTGATATGACAACCAACTTGCTGTGTGAGACAGGGAAGAAGATTCTCCCCCATAGCCATGTGCTGTCTGGCTGATTTCCTTCCAGCTATGTTACCTCAACAGCCAGTTCTGTTTACGGGTAGAGCTTAGCATTTTGGGGAGTGTTTGGGTCAAACTAGCCCATGACTGGGTATCTCACCTAACCCTGGAGTGGCAGGTTGGAACCTGGAGCTACCTGCGGGTACTATTTCCCCTCTGACTAGTAAAGAATCAGACTCTGACCATATGCTCCTTAAACAGGAGTTGCAGTGAGACAAGCTGGGTTCATGTGGGATGTGTAGATTGAGGTACTTCTCCTTTACAAGGACAGGTCCCTCAGATTAAAATGAAGGCATATCTGGGGAAATGGGTGTTGCCAATGTCCTTAATGTGGCTGTTCAAGGAAGCTGGCCATGTAGCTGGTCTGCCATCTCACTTGCTGAAATCTTCTCTTCTGCCTTTCCAACAGGAAGGGATCTGCAGTTCATGGCAGACAGCAGCCTTCTCTAGTTCAGCAAATCTGTTGTAACAGTCCCAAGAAAAGCTATTTGTAATGGGCATCAGAGCTGTTGATACGTAACTTACTTCTGGGGCAGGCCTTCGTTTTGGTAGAGTGGCAGTTTTATGGCAGCAAGAGCCTGGGATGAACTCATCAATATGAAATACTCTTCTGAAAAACAACCTACTACAGCAGATCTGCTGTTTGAGAGACTCATCTACCTCTCAACAGTGAGACTGAAATCTGTCAGTGTGCCTCTTTTTGTTCTAAGCATAGGAAACACCTAGATTCTTCAGAGCAACCTGAGTGTTGATTTTTGGTGTTTGGTTGGTCTTAACTAAAACCAGGCTGCACTGCGTAAAGTATGAGGCAGCACAAGGAAGTGGGAGGGGAGATGTGTGACGTACTTGAAAGGCTTTCAAAAGAGCTGGAACACTGAAGCTGGAAGGAATTGAAGCATTTGGGCCACAGAATGTTAACGGCTGGCATTGATGTGCTTCTGACGTCTGGCAACATGGCTGAGAAAATAATCCTGGTTGCCTATTGTAAGTCAATCCCTGTTGCCTTCATTGATCTCTGTACCTGTGCTTGATCTTTTTCACCGTCTCCAACGATGTAGTAGTGTGTTGGTTGGAGCTGACTGAAGAGGAGGACTAGAGTCAGAAATGCTGCTTTGTACAGAATGATGCACAGTGTAGAAAGATTTCTTTTTTTTGCTCTAAGGTACTTGGTGGCAAGCAACCATATTTGCTAAAGCAAGCTGGTATTTTATAGTCCTCCTGCACTGTGCATTTAATTGCTGCATAACTGATTCCTGCTGTCTCAAGCATACATTGATTTTTCTTTTTTTATGACAGCTATTTAATAGGCTCGCAGTACATAGGGGAATTTTGCACCCTCGTTCTACTTGAAGTAGTACTTGGAGCTGTTGAGAGAGATTATTCAGCTTAGACAATACAGGACTGTGTCTTAACAACGGCATGTGTGTATCCTAAATTCTGTAAAGATATAGCTGGGCCCTGTCTAGTGGCTCAGAGAAGTTCAAGGCAACGCTTTCTTCCCTTTCAGGACCTCACACTTAGTGATCAATTTGTTTAATCCCCCCAAGTGGTGGGTTTTACAGGGTGCATACAATCAAGTGTGCAGAGGGGATTTTTGTCTTCCAGGCCACGATGGTCAATATTAAATGTAAAAACGAGTAAATTCTATCTAGATTTTCTTTTCCCCTCTAGGAGTCACAATGATGTTAGTCTTCTGCGTTCTTCTGTCTGCTTTTTGGCTATGGACCCCAAAATATTGTGCATGGTAACGGTAGAACTTGCTGTAAGTGTAAAAGGCAGCCTGGTTTTCAAGTTGAAGCAAATTTTTGGAGGTAGATGAGGTTAAGAGGGAGCCAATGAGCTATTTCAAGCAGGCTTTTTAAAGCTGGCTTAACTCAATAGTTATATTGGGACGAGCCCATGAATTCAGTGAAGTTATTTCGGCTGCGCACTGTGAGGGTAATTACTGATACACCCTCTGTACGTTATGTTTAAAAGACTACTGTGGAGAACCTCTTCCCCTTCCTGGGGGAAGGGAAGGAAAATAAGAATATTGCAAACAGAGCATGTAGAGTCCCTTGGCGAGTGAGTCACTGTGCCTGTTACCCAGGAATTGGATGCTGAGAAAGATATTTGACTTCCACTGCTCATGAGAACAGAGACAGACAGCTCTGGAGGCTGAGGCTCTGTTAGCCTCTCGGAGAGAAAACAGAGGAGGCTAAGAAAGATGATGAGTGTAGGCAGCGTTAATGCAAGCTTTGTATAGTACATGAATATTGTGTACTTGTTGCCTGGGCTTTTCTACGTGCTTCCTGCCTATCAAAGCCTCTAGCATCTGCAGGAAATGAAGCAGTGAGCTACATGAGCTTGTTTTGATCACACGTGAATGTTTGCAGAGCGATACCCCTGCTGCTTTTGAGGGTAGATCAGTTTCTTCACTGTGTTTCTGTCTGTAATCGAGATGTAATCTACAGTGTGCTAGGCAGGGCCCTCAGATGGGGACACATCACAGTTCAAGGCCAGTAACGTGCAATGAAGGAAGGTAGGAAAAAAAAAAAGCACATAAGAAGGTAACTAGTTAAAACTGAACCAGCCTGTTTCTTTTATGTGAAGCTACTCTTAGGAAGAGGATGATCTGAGTACGTTTTGGGAAGACAAACCTTGCAACAATCTACCAGTCTCCTTGTGTCCAGGAACTAGATAGTGTTGCTTAGCTTCCTGGTCAGAAAGAATGATTTTGGTTGTGAAAAGTCAAGGTAAGAAAGGCTGGAGCTCCTGTGAGACTCAGCCTGCTGCTCGGAGCTAGTGCTCAGGTTGTGTACCTATGGATACAAAGTGTGGGTCTAGATATCTTACATGGTGGTTTGGGCTATGTATAGTAGGTGAGTGTCCCTCATGAAACCTTCCCTCAAGAGAAATGCTTAGCTGGATTCCAGCCACGGAAAACAGGAGGCTCAGAAGAGGATTGGAAAGGCTTGTCTGTTCAAGTCTATGTATTTAGGTGATACTCAGCTGGCTGCTGGGCGCTGGGCTTTGAGGCCCGTTATTATTATTGTTGTCTTTGTAGAGTCTAGATCCAGGAAGAAGTGGTAAGAGGCTGTAGGTGTCCTCTCAAAAGAAGTTGTTTGCTTAACATAGGGAGAAGGAAGGTCTCTTGCCTTGAGTTCATCTTGTACCAAGTAGGAACATCTTTGCCTGCCTAGACCTCTATCCTTCCCTTCCAACCCTCTTTCACCCTCTGATAAAGCATTTATTTCAGGACATACATGTCTCAGAATACATAAACCATTCTGATCCATATAAACAGGATGTTTTCAAACACCACTGCAGCCTCATGCTGTCAGTGGTATGCCCTGGGGGTATAGGTGTTATTATTTGGCCATTGGTTTTTTGCCTGTAGGCTGTGTTTGGCAAAAGGAAGTTTTAAGTCAATTCAATCCAGTTTAATTTGGTATTAAAAACTTAAACCCTGTTCTTTGTCCTTAGTATTTCTGTGGAGATGATGTTGCTGGGGTGAGACCTTGCACTTGTATAACTTGCCTGTGTTTTACAGGTAACCCTCTAACACAGGATGAGCTTCTCTGATGTCTTCTGGAACGAGAAGAGCTACAATAGCTAAAGTACAAAAGCAAAAACTCATAGAGTAAAAATAATGAATGGATATACTTCCACAATTAATGAGAGTTTCCAGTGTAACAGGGCGTAACACGTGGCTGCTGCGAGCCTTGTACTGTGGCGTGTGACTTCATTATGTTGTGGTTTTTCTAGTGTGTGGCTGTAAGGTTGCCAAGCTTCCAGCTCCTGGTGTAGGGTGGTGCCAGCCACGCCTGGCACATGGATGGGGAGGTGGTGGCCTTGTACGTGTGCAGGGCACGGGTGGCTGCGCGGAGGACGAGCGTTTATGTGCTGCATGGAGTGGGGTGACAGGCATCAGTGTTACAGTAGCTGGGCGCAAAAGTCTTTATTTGTTTTGTCATTGGGTCTCTGGTAAGTACCAGACTTGGAAATATGGGGCTGCTACCTGGCCCCATATTTGAAAAACGTCATCTTAGTGTGGAAGTGCTGTTCTTGAGCAGAAAAATCTTAAGATAGAAAGAAGCAGAGAGGGGTCTCTGCTGCTGCTACCACGCCAGTGGTGGCCTCTGGAGTGCCTTGCTCCTGGTAGTGTTGCAAGCTGTGAAGGTGCACGTTTTGCTGTAATGAGCATTAAATCACTCGGTTTACCTGGAATGCAAACATGCAGTGGTAGCTATACCACAGAGGAAGATTTATATGAGTCTCTGTTGAACAAAAACTCAGGATAGTTTGTTCTGTGTTTTTGGCTTGAGAGATACCAAATGCCAAAGTTTGAGGTGTCTTTGTTCTGGAGGAAGGTGAATTTTAGAATTTCTTCCTGCAGTGGTACCAAGCTAGATCTTACCTCCTTTTGCATCAAATGGAAGCACTTCCATGCCAGTCTTCACTGGGCAAGAGAGCTGAAATACTTGATGTTCGGAAAAGAAAAAAATAAAATCCTTTTGTTCTGGGATTTCTGAATGCCTAACAAGCAGTGGATACTTAAAGGGACCTGGTCAACTGGGAAATCCTACCTTTGAAAAATTTCTCTACTTCTGTTCATGTAAGATAATGAAAAAGTTTGGAAGGTAAAATGTCACCTTTTCCTTTCAGATCATAGCATGCTCATTGACATAGGTAATCTTGGTATCACACAGAACAAATCTGGTCTTTCCAGGTTTGAAAGTTTGATTATGCTTCTGGTTTTGTTCTCTGCGCTGCATGAGGTAATGAACAACCAAACTGTCATGAATTTGAAGTTTAGACCATGGCAGAGCAGCCTGGGCACATCTCTTATAACCTGAAGCTCCTTTTAATTTAGGGAGAAAAAAAATCCTTTAATTACTGGATGGATGATAAAATATGAGGATCAAAGTGAGACTTTTGATGCAAAGCTTAACTGCTTATAAGCTGGAAGTAATCATGGCTCTCCTTGCTAATGAAGTTTAATATTGGCACTGCAGACCTGAGAAGACGAACTTAGGAAAAGCCAATGTGAAATACTTTCTTTTTTTTTGTCTGCCCTGTCAAATACCAGCCTTTCCCCCTTGACTTCCTTACCCTTGGCAGAGGGTGGGTGCCACGTACTGAGTCGTTTTGGCTACTGCCACTTCCTGCAGTCCTGTGTGCTTGTGTTGGCGTCACCCACACAGCTTCTGGTCTGCTCTGACCTTTTCTTCTCGGCTTCCACTGCTTTGTGTCAGAGTGTGAAGAGGACACTACGTCCAGCTCTAGATTCAGGTAGTCCTGAAATGGATAAGCTGGCCCACGTTTGACAGTGGAGAAAAGTGGATTTTGTTTGTTTCTGCAAAATCTGCCTCTTCTGAAAACAGTAGCAAGCTTGCTGCGGTTCAATTACTGTTAGCCACACGCAGAGTGAATAATAGACTTTAAAAAAAAGAGCCTAGAAATGCTTGTTATGGAATTCCATGTTTAATCCCTCCCAGTGGCCTTTGGCTTGCTTAAAGCTGTGCTACAACCTTTCTGATTTCCAAGACTATTGATGGCCCAGTGTCTGAAAAGTCATTTAATTCTGTGATGCTTTTGCTGGCAATACATGTTCCTTTTCAAATGGAAGAAACCTACACTATAGATATTGCTAGAAATTGTTTGGGTGTGACTTCTGGTGGCATGGAAGATCCTAAATAACATAAGTCGTGCAGAATCCTGAGTTGGAGAAGGCTTTAAAGTCAGAAGCTTGCATCCAGCTTTCAACTCCCATTGAAGGTTGCTACGCCACATGAGTGTATGGTTTCTGCAGCTCTCTGGTGCAAAATGTATCCTTTTATAGTAGAATAATAAGTAAATGGAATACATAAGAACGGCAAAACATGGAAGAAAATGACTCTTCATTTTACAAACATCACCAAAACCTGGCTTTTATAAGCACATAGATGAAACTCCTAGTCCTAAAATGAGACTGCTAGCCACCTCTCTCAGTAAATACTTAGCCTGGCAATAGCTAAGATTCAGACATTGCATCTCTTTTTCCCTCTGGCACTTTCTGGCTGTGACAGACAGTTGCTGTCTGTCTTGTGTGTGGCATTGCTTTTCCTCTTACTGCTTGTGAGGAGGCTGAAGAAGCCTTGCTGTCTCAGCAGTGGACTTGAAATCCATAGGAGAGCTGCACACCAGGTACATGGGAGAATAACTCTTTGTCTTCCCATGGGCAAATGCTCGGCTCTATAGGAATGTTCTTCTCTGGGTTTCTTGCCTGAATTCCCTTCCATGAGCACAGAGTGAATACCAAGTGGGATGTGTGGGTTAGGGTGATAATATACCTAAACGCAGACTGGAGTGTTTTAAAGGGATGGAGTGGGGAGACTGGGACATGTTGTGACCTGGATGGATCTGGGAAGTAGTGCTGGCCTGTTAATTTGTTAATTAACAAATTAATCTGGAAGTTAATCTGGCCTGTCATTTTCCTTTTTATTTACTCCTAGCACTTGATTGTCAGAGTAGACTTTTATACTGCATTCTCTTTGTGGCTTAGGCTGCTCAGCACTGCTGCAAAATCCTTCTCATCCTTTTTGCTATCTGTCTCTTGCAACAAAAACTCAACTGACAAAGTGAATACTTGGGTTTCATAGAGCAAGTGTGGATTCAGGAGAATCAGCAGATATGGCAAGACCTTGTTGGGACTGAGAAACTCTTGCAATAGGTGAATTAACTTGTGTGGGGCTTTGCTAGTACCGGGGGTCTTATCTCCTTGTACAAGACTTTCACAAATAAATGTTTCCCACCAACAGGTGCTCAAATAGAAAAAGACCTTATTGATCTGTTTTTGAAGAGAATAAGGATGCACTAGTACTGTCCCTCTTGCCTTAACTTTGCTGTGTGGCAGACCCGTATATGGGGTAGCATTGCAAAAGTAGTAGCTTTCTCAGCTAGCCTGCCTGTGATCTATCTGCAAGATATTAGGGAGCATTGCTGCCGTGTGTCTGGCCTCACATTTGTTGACGATCAGAGCACCCAAGAACACAGCTATGCTGGTTGCAATTCTGGGCAGTGCTTTCAGAGTTGAAGATGATTTCACAGTAACAAATGAGATTTACTGTGCTTACTGCTGCCAAGTGCCTCACAGCTCCAGAGCGTTACTGTAATCTGCTAGGGACAAAACAACAAAATTGGTCTTTCAGTGATGCAGCTCTGACTGGGCTGTGGATAAACCAGGCTGGTGTTAGGCCTAAGCAGAATTCCTACAGCAGTGTTCTCATCCTCCTCACTCTAGTGTCCTGTCATGAAAAGTGCTCTGAGCTTGACTGTCTGGGCCAGAATACTGGCAGCACTGGTTCTTCAGAAAGCCAAATCCTGAGTGGGGGTGATGAAGCTGGATCAGGGGAAGGGGAACAGGCATTTCCCCTCTTATCTTGGGAGGAGTGACCTATTGCTTTTGCTTCTAAATATGAATGAACACATTCTCTGTACCTCAGATACTGACCATATGGTGTTCCTGTTAAAAGTAGCAGATGTTCCTCTCTTGGTGTGTTTTTCTTTGTTATACAGATTCTCTTTGTTTTCTTTCCATCCTGCCTGCAATGGGCTGTAATAGTGTTCAGCTCCAGTGTACCAGGATTTTGCCCTCAATTTTTGAAATGTACATTTACAAATAAGGTGGGGGTGCATGAAATTGTTTGGGTTGTGGATCTGATGCCTGTGTGTATATAGGTGGTAACTGAACCCTATGTTCTGGGTCGGTGTGCTCAGCTGAACCATTTCTCCCTCTGATTTGCTGTTACTTGTGGCCTCTGCGCGTTGTTCTTCAACATAGAAGAGAATGTTCCACCACACCTTTGTGGTGGTTTGGTTTGGGTTTGCTAGTGAACACAATTTATTTGCAAACCTGCATCACTTTGTATCCCAGAGCAGCATTGTTTTAGTGAGAGAATGGGGATATTTTTGCATCTAAGTGGTTGTTTTCTCTATTCTCCTTGCCAGTGTAGATGTTTGTCTTCTTGTGTACTCATGAGCTGCTGTTCCAGTTTAGTAAAGGAGAGTAGGCACATAGTGATGGATTGCAGCAGACAAATGTCCATGAATACCAGATAGACCATGACATCCCACAGTCTGGATGCAGGAATTCGAGGATTAGATGGTTGTTCTCTGTTGCGTCTGTTTGTGTGGGAGAAACTTTGGTCCTTGCTGGTGTGAACAACTCAGCTCTTCATAAATCTCATTTCATGTGTTCTTGGGAATCCTCATGTGGGAAGGGGCACATTGCTTTGCAGCTGGAGGTCAGTTGCCGTAAGGCTGTGTCAGAGGCTGCACTGCCATGCTCGCCTGCCTGTGCTTTATTGCACGTGCAGCTGGAACAGGCAGGCATACAAACCGAGCCCTTCTGTGGGCTTCTTGTCTGGTTGTAGATGAAAACAGCTCCTTACCCTTTCCCTGTAAATATAGCTGTAGTCAAAATATCTTTTCCTCCTGTTCAGGGACCCTTCCTGCTAGTCCTCTGTGAAGATAAGCATGTATCAGTACTGATGTATTTACTAAAAAGGGTGTCAAACAAAGGAGAATGTGGTGGTACTTTTTTTTTTTTTTTTAATAAGTCTGGAATGGGGAGGAGGATTTGCTGTTAATATCAAGGAATCTGCCATGGTTTAACAAGAAAAACTTTTCCATTTCCTTTTCGGTGAGGTATACAGTGATGGGATTGCTTAAGGTGAAACAAATATTAGTTTTGCCTTTCATTTTTGAGAGGATGCAGATACTGACTTTCTGCACATATAGATGACTGTGGAGCAGTTCAAAGTGTGTGGGGGGGTGTTTGTGCTCACTGGTTAATGCGATACTGAGAAGAGGCACTAGCACAGGTCTTGTGACCAGTCTGTGTTGTCACTTGTTGAGGCTTATGATAGTGGCATGGGTCGATTCCCCTTTGAGGAAAGCATGAGTCTTTAGAGGAGGGTTTCTGTCCTTCTGGTGAAGGAAGTGGAGGTGGGGAGGTGATTATCTCAGGGTTTGAGGGGTTTGCCTCAGATCATGTGCTGAAGAAAGCTATGGGACAGAACTTCCCTTCCCATCTGCTCCAGAAACCACTAGTCATAGAATCATAGAATGGTTTGAGTTAGAAGGGACCTTAAAGATTATCCAGTTCACCCCCCCTGCCATGGCAGGGACACCTCCCACTAGACCAGGTCATTCAAGGCCCCATCCAGCCTGGCCTTGAACACCTTTGGGGATGGAGCATCCACAGTCCCCCTAGGCAACCTATTCCAATGCCTCACCACCCTCATAGTGAAGAACTTCTTTCTCATTTCTAATCAAAATCTATCCTTTTCCAGTTTAAAGCCTTGTCCTATCACTGAAAGCCCTTGTAAGAAGTTCCTCCCTAGCTTTCTTGTAGGCCCCCTTCAGAGGTCACAAGAAGGTCTCCCTGGAGCCTTCTCCAGGCTGAACAACCCCAACTCTCTTGACCTGTCTTTGTAGGAGAGATGTTCCGGCCCTCTGATCATCTTCATGGCCCTCCTCTGGACCTGCTGCAACAGGTCTATGTTCCTCTTTTGTTGAGGGCTCCAGATGAGGTCTCTCTTGAGGACACAGTACTCCAGATGGGGTCTCACAAGAGCAGCTTACTCCTTTCGGAAGTCTTCTGTCTGGATGCTCTTGGGCTGGCTGTTAATGGTTTGGGCTGTAAGTCACCTGTGATAGTGTCTGTACAGTGCTGCTTAGCACATGGGGGCTTGTAGTTGCTACATTCAGTGAGACAAGATGGTCTTGCACGTAGCTCCCAACTTAGTGTGGCCCCTTGGCAGAGCCAGTCAGTGGCCCACACTGTTTTAAGCATTGCTCGTGTAGGAGACTGAAGCCTGGAGGACTGTTTGAGGACATTGGGATTAATGGTAGAGTTACTCAGTTACAATAGATTGCTTTAAAATTTTAATGCTTTTCTTAGTAGAAGACAAAACCACAGGGGTGAAACCTGCTGATAGCTATGTTTGGGAGCAGGCTCAGGTTCCCTGAAGATCCCACTGGGGCAGGTTACAAGGAAGCAGTGATTTCATCTTTGTCTTAATCAGAAAGAGGAGCAGCTGCACTGGGGGTGGTGAAATGCAAGGAAAGGCCAGATAAATACTAAGACATCAGGAACAGATCTTTTCTTAATGGTCTTGTTCACATTACAAGTAACCACAGTCTTGGAGGTGCTGCCAGAATGTGCACCCTTTAAACAAAGAAATAATGTTAATTTTAAAAGGCAGCTGATGTCTGATGGTCAGGATCAGTGTCCAAGATGACTGGAGATGTTATGCAAGTGAACCTGCGTTCTCTGTCCCGCTGCTCTTGGTGGTGTACTCCCCACTGCCATTGCAGCACCCTGTTGTCCATGCTGCCTGCGTGCTTGGCTGTGTCACACTTAGAAGGATATGTTCAGCAGCAGCTCTTCATCTCAGCCAAGGAGGAGGAGTATGTTTGTGCACAGGTTCTGTTTCTTAAGGAGGCATGATGAAACTGAGGAACAGTTTTAAAAAAAAAAAAAAAAAAAAATCCCCAAAACACACCCCACTCCCAAAGCCCAACCAAACCAAACTCCCCACCACAAAACCTGCACCCTTTCTGAAAGTATATCTGTTGTGGGAAAGGAGCTAGTTTGCCCCTTTTTCCCTGAAACAGGAGATTCCTGTGTTCCCAGTTGAGATTGTTTAGGGAAGCCTGATGCAGGTATCTGTAGGGTGGTGATAACCCCTTGCATGAAGGAGCATCACCTCCATTACCAGTATCCAGCTCATCTCTGCACCGAGCTCCAAAAAGTGAGAGCCAGCTCAGCCCTCGTTGGTGGGGCGAATGAGCCCGCACAAGTCTCGCTAGATTGCAAGTGCTGGGGTCGCACGGGACCTTTGCAAAATGCACAAAGTAACTGCCCTCAAAACCTTACAAACTCATTCCTATATGCCCAGGGGCTATTTTTTTTTTTTTTAAATTTTTTTTTTTAGTCATGGGAAGTTCTGGAGACATTGTTAATGAGTTCAGCCAAGGAAATAGCACAAGGAACTGTGGGTGAGGGAAGGCTTGCTCTTGTGTGCAAAGTGTCAACTGGAGTGTGTGCAAGGGGTAAGGATGTGTGGCGGTAATCTTGAGAAGGAAAGAAGATAAATGAGAGCAGAGGTGAGGCTGTGTTGAGAATTAAGACGAGGGGAAAGAGTTGGGAACTAGAGAGGGGAAAGAGTTGGGAACTAGAGAGGGGAGATCCATTGGCAAGGAAAGTCTTAATCTTTTATTCCTTTCATAAATTTGGTTCTATAAATTAGTAGTATCAAGCTCATGTCAGTGACTGTAGCTACAAAAATCAAAAGGGAGTTAAATATTTACTGATAAGAATTTGAGGGAAACCTGTTTCCAGGCAGACTTGCTCTTTGATATTCTTGCTTCTGAGCCAAATTATTGGTATTTTATGGGACAGAAATAGCTCATGTATCTGGGTGACCTTTTAATTTCATTTTCAATCTTCTGAATCCACTGTAATGAACAAAGAAAGCATTAAGAACAGGTGTGGTGTGGATTTTATTGCATGTTTGCAGTAGACCAAATAGCGCTGGGTTTCTCTGGGTGTTACGCAGCACGAAGTTGCTGTGAGAGTAAGATCACAGGGAAACAGCCGTGGTTCAAATTAAAGAACTGGTTTCTCTCCACGTGATGGTAGCTCATGATGTCTTTATAGCAGTGGTCTTTTTTGTTCTGTGTTTATACAGCGCCTAACATAGTGTGGTCTGATTCCTAGGCTCTGATTTCTGCCTCCCTTTGCCCTGCAAATGCTTTTGAGGCAAGAAGTGATTGTGAAGGATGTTTTTTCTAGTCACATACCTGTCCAGCAAAAGTTTATTCTTTGGCATGTGCCTCAGGCTTCCTGTCTGCATCTCCTCCCTTGCTCTGACTTCCGTAGTGAGTCACAGCTAGCTGTTTGGTATGAAAAAGGATGTTAAAAAGCATATGCTAAAGAGAAAAGGATAATAAATGACGTTTCAGCCAAGCAGCTTTCATTGGGTGAGGGGATGAGGGAGAGAGGAAGAAGCATCAGGAGATCAGTGGGCTTTTTATTGCACAGCCTGAAAAGCTTCAACAGCTAAAATCTGATCTAACCTTTTTTTCCTGTGTGTCTTACAAGAAATGTTTTCCATATAAGGCCCAGGAGAGCCTGCTGTAAGGAAGCATGTGGCTATAATTTATTCCAGAAAATGTGTCTCAATATTCAAGCATAAGAAAATGGGCCAGATAAACCTGTGGTAGCTGCAGCCTTTATTACCCATGTCTATGCTATTTAAAGGCTAGCCTTCTCCAGTTTGATTCTAGTGAAACAACAGGCTTGCCTGAAGTGTACTGGCTACTTATAGGTGAGAATAAGCCAAGCATTGCTGGGGATAGGCCTGACGTTTCTCAAATCTACGTAGTTGTATTACACAGCTAATGGCAAGCCAAAATCCTTCTAGAGGGCTTCTAGAGCTCTGGTTTGACTGTTGGTAAACAATTTCTTGTGCAAGTCACCTATACAAAGCAGCCCATGTTTCAGGTGTGATCTTAAAAGGAGTGTTGATTACGTTAATCCCTTCTCTGAAGTTCTTCAAGACTGGTTTGTTCTCCTGATACCCCTTTTCCCTCATACTTTTTTCCTGGCATATAATAGTGGAGGAAAAAATTTCTGTCTAGGAAATGAGGATTTAAGCATTTCTTATGTAAAGAAGCAGAGGATTCCTTTTTGCCTCTTGAAGTGAAGGTTTTTGCAGACCTGGCAATCTTATTAATAGACCTTAATCTTATTAATATCTTAAAAATAATTCCAGTCCTTGACACTGGCTAATTCTGTGAACCAGACCCTCCCAGTATTGATGATATTAAGGCAGTAACATGCATGTCCTCTGTTCCAGTGTCCTCCTTGGTTTTTTTAGGTTTCTGCAGAGTTTGCGAGTCATTATATGTTGTGCACCTTTCTTTTGTTGCAGTGCCTTTCACTTTACTAGTATGGGTCTTCATTCACCAGTCTCAGACCTTTTACATTTTGTGTGTGGGCCTAGGTGAACACTCACAGAAGTGAGCTGGGATCCCTCTGCATGTCATCATCTCTTGATGATTGCTTTGTAGGTGTCATTGATAGCTTGCTCTCAGGAATGTGCCGTGGGTGTTGAGCATTACCATGCTCTGAAATGTTTACATGGCCCCCACAAGGCTGGTTCTTTCCTTGTTCTGCATTTCCTCATTCTTATGAGATCAAGAATCCCTCTTGCAGTTAGGATGTATGATGGTCAAGCTTATTTCCCCAGGAAAGAAAGCAAAAATTTTGGGTTGGCCATCTTGCAACTACTGACACTGCAGCCTGTCACCTGCTATGCTTTTCTCCTTGCAAGTGGAAGTACCTGCAAGTGTTGGCAACGCATAGTTTAGTGTTCCCTTCATGATGGTGGTGTTGAGGATATACCCGTCAATTCCACAGAGGCCTCGCTCCTGGGAGCCTTTGCCTCTTGAGAAGAATAACTGTGTCATCTAATGCAGAGTTCTGAGATTGAAACTTGCTGTTGGTCTAGTGACAAAACCCAACAGCTTTCTTTTGGTCAGAAATAAAGATTTGTGAATGGGAAGGCTTCTTCAAAGAACTGAAACTCCTGCCCTATTACACCTGCTTTGTAGCTAATGTAGTCTAAATATAATTAGCTTCTTCAGATTTGAGTTATTTGCAAGGAGCTTGTGAAGACTATTGATGCTTTTGATGTAAAGAAAGCATAGCTGTGCTTGGCATAGAAGGTGAAACTTAACGTTGGTCTCTCAGAAGTGACTTGTTGGGTTGCTGTCTTCAACAGCAGGTGGTCCTGCCTTTCAAAAAGGTGGTAATAGTGTTTCACTGGAGTTCCTTCACATTTGCAGGGGTGGTGTGAAGCAGCCTTTGCAGTGATTCCCACCAGCTATGCTAGAGTGTGATTTGGAGGTGGTGGGGAGGCTGGAGTGGGAGGTGAATGGCTGCCAGACCATTTCTAGAGGTCAGGGCGGAGGATGTAGCTGTTGGAGAAAGGGCTTCTGATAGCTGGTGTGCTCTGTAGTGTATGCTGTGAGGAGGGTGGTTTCCTCAAAATGTGCCTTATAGCATCCTATGGAGAATTAATGGAGCTATTTGTTTTCCACAGTGTGGGCTCTTCTTTGTCCTCCTACCATGTCCCTCTGCACAAGAAACAGTGAGTCCACTTCATAAGGAGAAAATCTGAAGTGCAAAGGGAGACAAAGACGACAGTTTGTTGTCCATAGCCAACTGCTGCTTACATCTGTTTAAACATCATGTTCAGCTCACCCAGAAAGCCAGTTTTAAGCGAGCTAGCATGTGTATAAAAGCAGGCGCAGGCTCGCCTTCTCACAAAATGAAGCTTGTGAGTGGCCTTTTAAAAGATGCTGATGGAAGCCCAAGACATTGCAAATGACAGACCACCAGCTCTTCTGGATACTGCTGCTGTACATGACATTCACAATACCATTCTTCCCTGGACTTTACAGGTGGAACTACAGATAACACCTGGGGAGTGGGGAGGGGAGGTTTCCAACAGTTGTTTCTCTGTGCATTTAGTGAAGTGAGGTTAGCTAAAAAAAAAAAAAGTTTTGTCAGTTCCTATGCAGGGACCCTGTCTGGGAACTCAGCATAATGTTTTTTTTTTTCTTTCTTGTGGCTAAGAATGAGAAGCTCGGTTAACCTGTACATATGAGACAATTGCCAGTCTGTTGGTGTGTAGACCTTTCTGCAAGACACCAATTTTATTTGTAAAGCATGCTTTAGTTTAAGTGGTTGCTCTGTTTCTTTTAAACTGTTGCTCCAGTGCTGTTAACTTTACTGTTACTTCCTATTATCTGTTCAAGAGATGCCAGAGAATTGTTCAGCAAATTTCTGATACTGATGTCAGACTAATTTGGTTCCCTCTGCACACAGGTAGCATTTGTAGGAAATAACACTCGTCTGTCTGTATAGTTTTTCTTTTAAATGTTTGGCCTTGGAGGAAAAGGAAATTGGTAATGCTAAAAGATGAAGCAAATGGATTTAGCCTGTGGTTCTGCAGCAAAATCTTAGACTACAAAGGCAAAAGGAGAACAGCTTTGGTGTGGACAGCTGCTGACTCTCAAAAGACTACCTTGTGTGTCAGATTGACAAAATGGGGAAAACAAATTTAATCTTAAGAGTACAGTAATAAAGGGATTGAGTGAATTCCCTTTGAGAAACTCACTTGAAAATAGATTAAATGAACATGAAAATCCTCTGCTTTAAAGTAGTTTTCAGTCTTCGCCTTAGTGTGGTGGGCTTTGCATATTAATTTTGCTATCCTGTAAGCTCTTGTAGCTGATCTCTTTGTGCTGCTGCTTGGAACACTATGTTACAGGTAAAAACATGAAGAGGATGACTTCTAAACTCGCTTTCTTTATACTAATTCTAATAAACTTTGTTTAATCAATTCATTCTGAGGGAACTCTTGTCTCTAGAGACAGGAAATTGCATGAGGATTACTGCTGTGGCAGGACCTTAGTACTTATTTGCAAAATGTCTGGAAAAAAAAAAAAATCAGTCTTCCTTTAAAGGCAATCGAAGCTAGAGTTGCTGTGCTTTTCCCGTGAGGCTTAGTAGAGGTCACTGGGAATTCTGTGCCAGAATGTTTTGTTGTTGTGGGTTTTTTTTTTGACAAATAGTTTGATGGCTTGAGTAAACTCACGCCAGGAGCTTGGAGATGCATCAAAATCCCAAGCAAAGCAGAATGATGTTTCCCAAGCAAATGTACTCTTCACTTAGCTGCCAGTGGCTTGCCAGAGTTGTTTCCTACCCTGCAGACAGCAAAGAGTTAAATGTGCCTGCTCCAAAATGCCCTTTTTAGGGGGTATGGGGAAGGATCTTCCAATTTCTCAGCTCCCTGTATGCAAGAGGAATGTGGGGAAGAGGTGTCTGAGGGCAGCATGTGTGGTATCCTTTTATGTTCATGTGCCCAGCCTGTTGATATTATAATATAAGCATGCTGGAGAAGTAAGAAAATGCAGAAATCTAGTGAAGAGTCTATACTCTCTTCCTCTTCTTGATTGCGTTTCATGGATGCTTGCTTGGTAGCTGGACCATTCAAGTGATTAGAGCTAGGAGGGAGGCAGCACCTGAGAGCTGTGTGCTTGGGAGCTTCACCTCTAGCTTCTGGTCCCGGTGGTAAAGAGGCATTGCCTGTGGCTTGGTCCAGGGTTCGTCTTTGCACGTGTGAGTATTGGGAGGGAATCTGATCTTTGGGAAGGTGTTCTCTGGAGTTTTGAGGCAGATTGCAAAAGCACAGCCAGACTTTGTCCAGTCCTGGGTGGTCTAGTGAAAAAAGCCAAGGTTTGGGGCAGAAGGCTAAATAACCTGCATCTCTGATTTCTGGGTGTGTTTCCTTCTGACCAAGCATTGGCACATGTGTGGTTCTTGCCTGTGTGCAGCAGAGCTTTGTAGCCTTTCTCACCATTGCATGAAAATGTAAAATTTACTGCCAGAGCAAGTTGCTGACTCTTGTTGTCCTGCTTTTGTACAATTTTTTCCCCTCTTTGGGCTTTGATTTCATTGGACTTCCTCTAACTAGGCAAGCCTGTGTTGCCTTTGGCTGTCACAGAGCACTGTCACCCAGATTTCTGGCTTTAATCTGCATGGAAACCAGGATGCTCAGAGCCCTGATTTAGGAGAATGTTTTAGACTGGAGCATCTTTAAGCATAGTAAATTTTCTGTGACGCTTTTTTATGTGGACTGAAAAATGGAACTGGTTTTAGAAGCAAGAAGCCTGTGTAATTACTTGGCCCAGCAGCATGTTGTACAGCCTGCTCGTTTAAGTCAGAGAGCGATCCCACACACTGCAGGCTTTGGCAGCAAAGCTGAGGTGGGAGGTTTTTGCCTCTCCCTAGCTGCTGCTTCCACTGGCCCCAGAGCTGTGCCAGCACCCAGTTTCCCCAACAAGCTCCTGAAAGTTGCATCAGCATTGTGGAGGGGACGGTTAGCTGCAAAGTGGGAGCAGCAGCATGGGGGTGTCTGGTGGTCAGGATCAAGGAGTCATCCTTCAGCCAGGGTTAGCAGTGCAAGCCTGTAAGTGCTCGGATGGTGGAGGGACAGATCTCAACCCCAGCTGGCTCTGAAAGGGGCAGCACTGATGTGCAAGGGGTGGACTAGACTGCAGGTCAGTAAAGGCTGATGAACCATTGCTGCTATGTAAACAAGATCCTGAGAGCTGCGGAATGAACAGTCACTACCAGACAGTGCTCCTCGGGTTCCTCGAGACCCTTTGCTTACCCTTGTCTTTGAGTTCGTGTTTGGTAGCAGCTTCCTTGAGGTGCTGAGGAATGGTGATCCCTATGACACTGGCAGGGTGGGTGCTGTGAGATGGGTGCAGGAGGCTGTGGATGTGCTGCTCCTTCTGCTGCAGGTCAGAGCATCCTTGGTCCCACCTCTAGGCTGTCCTAGTCCCAGCAAATAGTGTCCATATAGATTTTTAAATTATTATTCTTATTTCACTAATAGCCACATTTTTAAAGTCTAAATGTCACTGAGTCCAGTAAGGGAGAAGTTGAAGCTTTAAATTGCCTTTCTGTTGAGATGCCACTTACAGGTTTTATTTATGACAAGCTTTACTCTGTGGACTCTTACTCCTCTAATCTTTCTGGAACGCTTCTCTCCCACCCCAGTTTGATGGTGGAAATCTTTCACGTGCAACCTTTGAATGGTGGTTGTAGGTCTCAGGAAGCCAGTTTGCCACCTTACTAGAAAGGGACCTGTCCTGAGGATTCTGCTTGGGGCCCTTGGCCTCCTAATGGTGCATGTCTGTGTCCCCTTGTGACACATAACAAGCAGCTGTCCTTCTTGGAGTGCCTGTCTGGCTTGACCCTCCTAGTTTGTGCTGCTCAGATCAGAATATAATTACGACTGATCCTTTGTTAGAAAATCAAATTAAGCATAGCCTGTTGAAGGGAAGCCAGTTAGAGATAAAAGGCTGTGGGGGTCTTCTGCATGGTGCTGTGTGCTCTCTGTGAGCTGGTAATCATGAGAGTAATTTAAAAGAAAGGAAGTTGTTAGGACTCTGGTTTCCCACCCCTCTTCTCTCAGCCCCTGATTTTTGAGGTTGACTCTAGGCAAGGTGCCATAAGTTAACGTATTGGGGTGGATGCTGATGTGCCTGCTGTTAGAGCCCAGCTGGGGAGCCTTCTGCAGCCACCTTCCACCATGGCCTCACAGGAGCATGCAGGTGGTGTGCTCGTTGTCCTGCATGTTTAGTTGCAAGAGGACTGGATGGTGATGCAGAACTTGAATCTTTTCCAAGTTTTTTGAAAACTTTTTCAACTGTGCAATGGCAAGAGTGATGTGAAACGTGCCCAGTGTGCATCTGTGACAGTCGTAGATGTCACATCCTAGATAGGAAAAGCAATAGGAAACATCCAACAACTTTGCTGCTGCTAAAGAAGAAAATAGTGAGCTAATAGGTACAAAACTGAGCCATGGTACTGAGACCTTTTGAAGACCTGGGTTGGTTCTCCCCCTCCCCTTATTGAGATCCACTGAAAAGATCTTTGTGGTGACAGACATCCAAACCTCAAGGATTTGTTACCCTGGAAAGTTCTGATATTACAGTATGTTTATTGCAGAGAACTTTCTATCTAAACTGTGATACAAGTAATAAGCACTGCACAGCAATTGTCATCAGCCCTTGGAAGTGGGTGAGTGGATGTTTTCCTATCTGGGAAACTCGATCACTCTAAACTTGAGTTGTCTCACAGCTGTTCTTTTAAGAATAAATGTAAGTGCCTCCATCTTCTAGTATAGTTCCTTATTTAAATGTCAGACTGGTTCACGGAAGTTTATATATAGAGGGCTTTGACAGGAAAAAGATTTCCCAAATGGACGTCCTCTTCAAATGGCTGTGCTGCCGGGTGCTGTTGCAGCTGTGTGTATAACAGAATGATGCTTTCAGCCACATCAGTTGAAATAAAAGCACAACGAGTGGTAAGAGTGGGGAGAAGCACATTCTAGTAGTGAGGGATTATAAAATAAGCCTTTACTGTACATGGGCCTTGTGGTGCATTCCCTGAAACAGATCAATGCAGCTGCATAAATGAAAAAAGCATCCTGCGTATACGAGTGACCTTACCCAGTCCAGGGCTGCTTCGAGAACCCTGTTCTTACTGAAAGTAAAATTTCACGATTGTATGTGGTTTCAAGAGGTTTTGCCTTTGCATGGCTTTTCTTTATTCTCCTTCCCTGAAGCCATTTCAGTTTACTGTGAGTTTTCTTTTTTAGGACTTATTATTTTTGGAAAGCACTCTGGAACATTTTGTGCATATGGTCCTCTGTAAATGTGCTATTGTACTGATTAAAGCTGGAAGTATGAAACCTAGCCTTTCTGATGCAGTGCAGCAGGGGAGAATTGCTGAAACAATGGTTTCCAAAGGGAATGCTTTTCCAAATACTGAAAAAAAAAAAACAAACCAAAAACCAAACACAAAACAATCCCCCCAAAACACCCCACAAACTGGAAAATATTGCATATAAGATGTATTCTTCACTATCCCCCACTCTCTACTTTCTTACATAGATTGTCAGTAAACTTAAAAAAAAAAAAAAAAAAAAATCCCTTAAAGCAGATACAGCACTTTTCCTTCCTGCTGGTGCCTGGAAGTACTACCTTCTCCTTCCTTATTTGGAAGGACAATTGGATTTTGATCTCCTATCTTCCTTCTCCCAAATAAAACAGAAAGTTTCCAGTGAAATCTTGTGACTTTCGAGGAAACTTCATATAATTTGGGGAGTTAATGATATCTAAGGCTTTATCTCAGATTCAACCAAGGCAAGGAAAATTGGAATTACTTTTTTTTTCAGTCATAATATTCAAATCTTCTGTGATTGGGTCAGACCTTGCATGACAACCACGGTACTTGGAAACGGGGAGAGATCTTCACAAGACTGAGACTGTTTCTGACAATTTGTCTCTGACTTGGGTTTCTCAAAGCATGCGAGTGACACTTGCAAGAATGAACACTGGGTCCTAGACCAAGGTTTACTGTGGTGTCCTCACTGTGTCACGGGATGGGAAAGCAAGTCAATTAAACAGAAAACATTTTATGGCTTAAAGTCGGTTATGTGAAATGATATTACTACATGTTGCTGTATTGGAGTATTTGCTAACAGTTTGTCCTCCGCAGCTGGGTGTCTGATGCAGCCAGTCCTGAAGTGAAGTACTTTTTTTTTTTGGAGGCCTACTCTGATGTCTTCTTGGGAAGACGGAATTTACTGCTGCAGTGCACAGATTTATTTAAAGTACTGGTGTGGCTCATTGGTTGGTTCTTAGATCTATAATATACCACGCAAAAGGATGGCAGTTCAGGCTGTAGGAGATGCAAAACTGTGAACTGTGACTGACAATGATGTACCAATGGACTTCTGAAGTGTGTGGTGAAAATATGCTTGCTCCTAGAGGGATTGGGAGCCTCACTTTGCTGACTTACGCCCAATGAATTAGTCCTTCACACAAAATGTCTTCAAAATTCCCACATACGTCTTGTTGTTCTCAAGGGGATGCTGCACAGAAAATCATTGAGGGTCAGAGATTGGGATATGAGGTGTTGTCTCCTTTCTGGTGCTTCTTGGATGTGTACAAGTGTTTTTTAAAGAGGCTCTAGGCATCTCTTTTTGTTCATTTTCATTGGCTGGATAATTAGGAACAAAGGAAGCTGGTGAGCAAGGTGTCCTGTGCAGCAGCAGTGTATTGGGGTCCTTGTTATGCTTGAAAATTGCCCTGTGCATCACACAGGGCTCAGGAATGTCTTTAAACCATTTGATGTTAATCCACAACTGACTTCAGAGTTTCCATCACCCAATGGACAATGAAGGGTACTAAAGATGACTCCTCCTTTTTGGCAACCTTGTACATCTTTGCACACCTTGAAAAGTCTGTTCCTTCCTTGTTCCTTACACCTAAGGGGACTGTTGAAGTTGCAGCTTGTTTGGTCCACTCAGGAATGTTTTTGAGCCTGCTCGCGCATTTCTCTTTGGGCTGTAGCAGGGAGAAGGCTGGTATACAAAGGCTTGCACCTAACTGCTAGCATGGAAGGGAAATAGATGGAGGAAGAAAGTGATCCCTGCCGTTATCCCACAGAAGAAGATGCTCAGCCAACCTCAGGATGACTTCTTGACTCTTGTCAAGCGAGTTAAGGAGGCGAGCAAGGGAGGGTTACAAAAGCATGATCTAGACGCAAGTAGGACTTTAGACTGTGATAGAGAGGAGGCGGCTGGGGAACAAGCTATGCAAACTGGTGATTCTTGCAGGTTTAGTTACTTGGGGTAGGAATGTTGGTGTGACTTTCACAGTTGTAAGTAATCCAGTAGTGAAAAATCCTGTTTCCTGGCCTAAAGCCTAAGTGCACCTTAGTGGAGGGTTAGGCCCATGCTGTTTATCAGAGATTAAAGTGGAATTTCAGGCTTTAGACTGTCCAGCAAGCTTCTTTCTAAGCAAACTCTGACGTTCCCTCTCAAAAATGGGATTTCTGCATCACCAACAGTTGTGCTGGTCTTTTAGAAACCCTCATGAGAGAGGAGGTGAAAGCTAAACTGAGGTATTTATGTGAAAGAAATAGCTGAATTTACAGGTCATAGGCCAAACTTGGTGGCATGGTTGAGGAATGAGGAACTCTCTTCCTCTTCCACCTTTTCTAATAATCCTGGATAATTGAGAGTTAGCTGTGCTGAAAAGTCAGATGATTTAAGATTTTTCTAAACTGCCTGCAGAAAACTTTGAATACTTTGGGTTTTAGTTTGTGTCTAGTTTACCTGAACAGTTTCATTGAACTGTGAAGTTATCCCAAAATGTTAAAAATACAATTCTGTTTCTAAAAGCTTTCCATTAAACTGGTTTAACTACAGAAAGTAAGTAGAATTAGGATGGATTTTTTTTTTCCATCTCCTGGCACTTGGACTTGATTTTCCTGTAATTTTTCTTACTAGGCAGCCAAGAGGATGACTTTTTTGTTTTAAAGCTTGACTGCTCATTGAAAGCAGGCAAAATAAGGTTACAACAAAACCAGCAACTAGGGGTGAAGGTTAAATCCTCTGAACCACGCTGCTCACATTAGTTTCCACCTGCAGCGTGACCATGAGGCAAGAGCAATCCTTCCGCTTAGCCTTTCAAAAGGTATGCTGTGCACACCCACCATGCATCCTGCTGCCAAGATCTTGGCTGTGTGCATTTAAGAGATAGCAAACAGCTTCTGAGTATTATTCTGTGAGGGGAAAACTCTGTGGATAAAACAAAAATTTCTAATGTCCGTGAGGGGTAACTAATTTTCTCTTGGCAAGTTTCCAATATGGTATTTAAAAGCAAGCCTGTAGCATTCCAAACATACCGAATGCTTCCCTAAACAAACTGTGGAGAATCCAGGTTGAAGACCTGTTTTCCAGCAACCGTGACACAGGACATACCTGTGCCAGGCATGTTGAGCAACTGGAGAGCCTCAAACTCTGTCCACCCCCTTGACATTCTTGGTGCACCAGAACTACACAAACCTGGTTCTCTTTCATGTCCTGAGCACATCGCCTTCCAAAGAACCCTTTTCTAGGGGGACCTGGGAGTCCTGCTGTGACAAAATGAGGGAAAATCAGAAAATTTGTCATGTATGCATGCTTAGGAAGGAATCTTGGACCAAGGGCTACAAGTTGGCAGCTTCTGAAGGTCTAGAATATAAATGGCAGAGGTCCCCAAACAGCTTAGCTTAGGAAAGGCTCCTACCACACGTGAACACGTCATCTTTGGAAACAGCCGATTGTGGTTTAAGAGCAAGCAGGAAGTCTGGCTTGCATGGTTTTGCTGGAAGCTGATGCCTGCTTCAGGGAGCTCACATAGAACCAAACTACTGCTCGCTGTGGAAGCAGGGCTGGCCGTGCAGCAAGGGGGACTAAAGCTGAAACACCACCAGTAAGGTTGCTTGATGACAAGACTTCAAGAAAAGAGCTGGGGATGGCTGTAACCTGGGAGCAATGAGTACTTTGCCCTTGTTCATAGCATTCCCACAGAGGGTGTGTGCCTGTTGACTTTGTGGCCATAGAGGATGGTTTATTTTCTTACCCATATTTAGTACGTAGGTGTTTTCCAAAGTGCATGGTAAAAAGAAAGAAAGAAAAAAAACTTCTGACTAGTGTACTGTTAACAGAGAAGACTCTCCTCTCCCCTCCTTAGTGTATTTATGGGAACTGCTGGCTATACTAAATATTATCTTTGAAAACATCTGTTTAAACTTAATCCTCCCATAACCCTTCAGCCTAGGCTGTGGCATGTGAAATGGGTCTGAAGTGTCCTCGCTCAGCTACTGTCAGCTTCTGCTTCATTGTTTCCAGGATCCATTAAAGACACCAGCCCATTCCTTAAAGCTGTGTGTAAGCACGGAATCACTTTGATTCACCTGAACCCAGGATGTGTTAGGCTATCTCCCTCAGAATATGTTTCTGAGGAATGTGGGTGCTCTACAGTGCACCCAGTTAACTTCTGGAGGTGGAGGCCAGAAGAGTTGTTATGAAAGCTGCTTCCCCCTGAGCTGTAGGTCTAAGGAATGTGCTAAAACAACAGCCAACTTTCAGAGAGTTGAATGTCTGTCTAAATAGCTTCCCAACCACCAGCTTTCCTCTGGGAAGAAAGGATACCTTCTTATCTAGCCAGAATCTCTTTAATCTTCTAATTTTGCCAAGGAGAAGTCAAGGCTGAGAACGAGTTTTGTAACTTGGCTGAAGCCGGAGGGAGGATCCTCCCAGGCAGTACCTGAGCCCATTGTCTCCTAACAATTCTGAGGGGTTTCTCGATGCTATCTTCCACTAAATGGTTTTGCTGCCTTTGTGTCTCCTTCAAATCCCACACTGAGCTAAGTCAGCCTGGTTGAGTGTTACTGTAGGTGTAGTGGCAGCAATTTGCAGCATTCCTTGTGGGGCAGCCCTGTGCCTGTGGCAGACAGGATCCCTGATAACCTGGGACACGATGACCTGGGACACAAGTGACTTGGGAGTTGAAGAGAGATGAGGAAACTGTGCCTGACTGTAGAAAAAAGGTGAGAAACTGCGCTGTGCTTTGGAACAATCTATTAGTGCATCAAGAATAAGCAATAACTGGTTCCTTCAGAAGATATCCTTGGTTTAGGTATCTCTAACCTGGTTGTTGTTCAGAGACCAGCACTGGACTGCTGGCTTCTATGCACATTCTTTGCGAGAGGAGAACACCTGTGGCGCAAGGCAGCAGACCTTGGGCGGCTCAGCAAACTGATAATTGCATGTCCTCTTCCCTGTCTCTCCTGGCTGCTGCTATGTCACCTGGCAAGCAGTGTTCCAAGGGCAGGGAAGGCAACCTTTAAAAGATACCCTGGCAATGCTTGCAGAGTTTGTTATACTGATGAGGCATCATTACATTGGAATGGGGCAGACAGACCTGTCTTGATCTAATCAGAAGGGCCATTTGCTGAAGATGTTGCATTGCCTTGTCAGAGCTGTAATTTGGTGTGGAGCAGTGACTCTTAGAAGAAAGTAGCCAGTTGTTGGCCTGAAGTATAGGCCAGATGCTGGTTCCTTCCATCCCCTTCTAACTTAAAATCCATGCAAGGAAATCTGACTTGAGAGGAGGAGCCAGATGACAGCTAAGCCAGCTAGTCTGTATTTCACAGTGGAGTATTTTTTCATTCCATGGTCTAATTGTTGCTGAAGGAATTCTAGCAGGTGAGTGACAGCATCTTTACACCTTTCTGCATGGTAGGAGTTTGCTGAACGAAGCAGTGGCTCCTCATCTGTGGAAGACATGAGGAATCTGTAGGCTGTGCTGCAGGCACAGGGTGGGATAGCTTCACTTCTCTCCCTCCCCCTCCAAATTAAGCAAGAAACAAAAGGGGCAGACACAAAGTTTATTGTAGCATCAGCTCCAGACTTGCCACGTGGCAGTTTAAATGTCACCTTGAAATGACATTTCAAGGTGGGGGTGTACGCAAATAATTCTTCTTTGGTAGATAGTAATTGACTTGAAAGATCCAAATTTTAAAGGTAGCCCTTTTGTGAAGTAAATGTGAGCAAAGTAGTGACATGGAGCTAAGGAAACCCTCGTCTCACTAGGATGACTTCTAGAATCAAGGACAAATCTATGCATTCCCCCCCATAATGCTGTTTCTTCTTTGCCTGAGTAATTGAAAATGTGAGTGGTAGCTGTTTGAGCCGTGTGTTTCTCTGGTCAGTGCTGGAGTGTTGACTTCATCTCAGAAGTACCCAAGGATCTGAAAGTCATGCTGCCTTCCCTAGTAGTAGGAGCACTAACCCAGATCTCCACTCTGTTCTCTTAGGATACAAAAGAGTATGATATCTGCCTCTGCACCTCTTAAATTTGTTTGGAGTTAACCAGCAGTTTTTAATTTCAGTGGAAAACTTGGCCAAAAAAAAAATAATCCCCTTTTAGTATGAATATACATTTAACTCAAGAAGCTGTGGCTGAATGGGAATTCGCTCAAAATTAAAAGATTCCTGTGGTCAAGTGTTAAGAAACATTAATTTCTTCAACTTTGTTTCTTCCTGAGAGCTTCAGATGTTTGTGTAAGGAATGGCATAATAGAAGTGTTGAAATGTGTCTCCTTGTAGGTTTTTTGTGGTTTTTGTTGTTGTTTTGGATTATTTAACTCCATCACTCACCTAGTTGTCCTTATCCCAGTTTTGTCCTTCCTCCTTTGTAAAACCAGTACACGCAGATTTTCAGTACAGACTTTTCCATGAGCATTGCAGTTAGGTGTGCCTAAGGTCCAAAGTTACCGTGGAGGTCTTGTAGGCTAAAACCATACTAGGCTGGTGAGACATGCATTGTGCTGAGTCTTTTTCCTTTATTAGAAATAGAGGTTCAGCTATGTGCTTTTCCAACCTCACTTTGTGCATTCCTGTATGAGGCTGGTTTTGCTGTGACAGTGCCTGACAGGCTGTGGCTGAATCCCTCAGTCTTCAGGTATGAGCAGTGTCACATCCTGCAGTTTTAATTGCTGTGCTCTGTACTGTCAGAACATTATACCTGAGGTTTGCAAGCTGTTGTACATTCTTCCTCCTAAGTGTTTGTGTGTTTGCCTGCCGGCTGGCTGTCAGCTTTCCTATGCCTCTCCAGGTGGCTAAAGAGGCAGCTGGTTTATTTATTCTAGCTGTCTAGTAGAGTCTGCTGTGTCTTGGAGACCTCTGAAAGGTGGTGGGACTGTAGGAAGGCTGACTCTCGAAGTTCTTTTGAAGCAAACCCTCCAGATGCTATATCCTCTGGGGCTGTCTTGAAAGGAAAAGCTAAAATTAATTGTAAGCTAGGCAGTCTTCACACCTGAAATATTAGAGGGTGAGTGAAAAATCTGGTCTCTCTATAATGCAGCTCTTTCTAGTACTTCTTTCTAGTGCTGCCTTTTCTGCTCTTGTTACCTTGTGAATACTTGGTAGGATTCCTAAATGCTAGAACTCGCAAAATGTTGCTCTTGGTTGTTTCTGAATTTCCCCTTTTCCTCCCCTCTCCAGAAGTTGTATGGGTTTGGCTCAACACTTACCGTTTCTTTCTTTGTCTTTTTGTAGATTGAGGTGCTCCTGATCAACGAGAACTTTTGGGAATTTTTTAAAAAGAAACTTTGGTGGGTAAAAGATGTGCCATGGAATGGTAGCACCAAAGAGCAACACAGGATCGTCTCTTGCCTTGACTAGCCATGGGTTATTTCTTCTGCTAGTTATCTTTGGTACCTTCATCTTGGAAGCACAGGCCACAGGTAAGTGAAACCTTTGTATATGCTACAGGGAGAGGGAGATGTGTAAGTGTGGAGGTGGCCTTGCATTTTTATGGGGAAGCTGGTGATGGGTGATGCATTTGTACACATTTTAGTACTTGTAGGAAAAATTCCATTGCTACTTGTTAAGCAGAAGGCAGTGTCTGAGCTGAGTGAGTCTTGCACGTTAGTAAATAAGTGTTTGTCCTTTACCCTGTCATTTTGATTCCCCCAGCTTTTTCCCCCTCCATTCTCTTCCCTTTGCTGCAGCCAGGGGCATTTGGACTGTCTTAAGAGCATGGACCATGTTTTGGTTGTGTGAGGTTCTCATGTAAATACTGTTACCTGTGTGCCCTGTAGCAACTGCTGGTGTGAAGCTGTTTTGGAAGCACAGACTGTCTTCAGCTCTTTGCACAGTTGTGTGCTATCTTCTGACACCTCCAACCACTAACTGCACCCCTCTTACTAGATCCGCTTTGCAACTTGAGGTTTTTCACTCTCCCCTTTCTAACATCATGTTCATCTGATGGGCAAGTCGCGTGAATAATGTGAACAGCAGTGCAATGGGATGGTATGTAAAATGTCAGCAGAGTTGAGGGGATCTTGCCTTTCAGAAATGAGTGGCTGCTGAACTCAGATATCCCAGACTTGTATGTCTTCGTGGCCTGGTTTTCGCTTTGTAGGTAATTGGGTGGGGGGCAACGCATGAGAAAGTGATAAACTGGCAAGAACACATAGTGAGAGTGGGAAAGGGACAAGGTCTTTTTGGATCTAGTCTATCCTCGTTTTTTTTCCAGGTTTTCTGTGGTAGGTGGTAGTGTCACTGCCTCATTTCAGAACTAGGCCTGTCAGATATGCCTCCCAGCCTGGGGCTGGAGTGCACTGTCCCCATCTGAGACTCCCATTACACACTGCAGCACCTCAATTGAGTCTGTAATCAGTATGCAAATGCCTTGTGCTGCACTGGGCTGCTGGCTGGGGAGAGGCAGCCACAATACTGGCAAGCCTTTTTAGCATCGTTTTGAGGCATCCAGTCGCATTAACAAAAGCACTAGTTAAGCACGTCAGAAGAGAGTGCTTCTGCTTGCTTTCCCATTCTGTGTCCTTTTTGCTTCAGGACCTGAAACCAGCTGTGGTGAACTGATCAAGGCAGATCATCAGCTAAATAGGATTATAGCGGCATGGGGAAGTGAGAAAGCGAATGCATGCGGATGGGAGCCCGAGGTCATAGCAGAGGGCAATACATGCAGGGGAGAAAATCCATGGGGAGGGGAAGGGCTCGCTGAGGGGTGCTTCCACGTGCAGGTTTTTGGAGACTGGGAGGTAGCAACCCAACTGCTAATTGCTGGGAGGGATGGGGGTGCTCAGTGGTGTGTCATGGGCTCAGAAAGCTGCACCTGCAGCAGCACACCAGCCATGAGTAACATTAATGAGCAAGTCAGCTGAGGAGCTGAGAGCCAGATGGAGAAACAAAGAGTACTGGCGAGGCGCTTGGAAAATCATTTTTCCCTCATCTCTGTCCCCGACCGCCCCACCATCCTCACTTTATTGTTTTACATAGCAAAATCATTCAGAGCAGGCAGAGCAAAGGGATGTTAACATGAAGCAAGAGATTGTATTAAATCTCTTGGTGGTAATGCTTATCTTGAATGCGGGGCCCGTGTGACACGCTCACAATTGCTACAAAAGCTGTTGAATCGTCTCATAAAAAGACAGACAAGCATGGAGACAATGGCTGGCTCAGCTCTGAGTGAGAAAGCAGAGCTTGTGATTCATATGTTTAAAACCATAGGAAGTACATTGTATTGCGATAATTTTGCTGTTCAGAAATTCCATTGCTTGAGTTTCAGGCGGCTTAGAGATATTTTCATGTTCTGGGCAGGAATGTGTTCTCTTTGCCACATGGTTAATGTAGAAGGCAGACTTATTTCCAGTCAGCAAGCATCTGGTCTGTCCTCTGGTAATAAATTTATTCTATTCATGCATGGATTTTCAAGAAAAATCTTCAGCACGTCATCTCAAGCAATCTATTCTGGAGTGCCATGAGGTTACTTAGTCACTAAGCACACTGCAGAATCTAAGAAACTGCTCCCTTTTCACAGAGAGGTATCTATCAATATAAAAATAACCACTGCTCATATTTTAACACAAAACAAATACAGCATTTGGAGATGGGCAAGCAATGAAGCTATGTCAGAAGAGGAGAATTTATGGAAACTTTAGTGCTGGTCAGAAATATTTTTTTGAGCTTTATCATTACTGTGCCTTTTTTCCCCATCTGGAAAGTTCCCAAAGACTAGTTGGGAGAAATAATGAAGGAAGGAGCAGGTGAGGAGACTTGGAAAGCAAGGACCTGAAATGCTGAGGCGTAGTTCTTTGCCTGTGTCTTCTGTTTTCTTTGAGGGTTCATCTGGAATGTAGCTAAGAGCCAGGGTGCTTAGTAGATAGAGATGGGGAATTTTTTAAGTGTTGGAGAGAAGTAATAACTATTTTGTCTGCTTTTCTACAGATAACACTTCTCCATTCTTACTTTGTTGCCGTGACTTTTTTTTTTTTTTCTCCAGTGTGTGGCCCTTAAGGTTGTTCCCAAGCTCTCAGAGGCCTTGTGTTTATATCTCATTCACAGTGGTCCTTCTGTCCAGCCTGGTTATTTTTGGAAGGATGACAGTGGATCAAAAGAAGTTGTTCATTAAATTTTAACACATAGTCTCTAAAATATTCTGAAAGTTTCCTATCATTTGTGTTCCAAATGGTGTAATCTTTCTTAGGTTTCTGGCAGATGGTTATGAATCCATCAAAACATAGGGTGGGCCTTTCATTACTGATAATAGCATCACATGGTCCTGGGAAATGCAAGTAAAGGTGTTGGTAAAAGTATTATCCTGAATTAAGCAAATATCAATACCCATAAAGAAGAGAGTTTTAAATATTAACCTTTAAAAATTAATAGTAATGCAGGCTCGGTAAATCTAAGTTCATTTAGATTGAGGCACTGCCTGATTTTTGTTGACTGATCACATGTGAAATGCTATAAAGCAAGCTCTTTAATTTTGAGGATTGCCATTAAAGTGATAAATCGAGCTTGAATAAACTGAAACGACTTCATTCCTGTGTGTTGTCTCTGACGCAAATGCAGCCAATCTGCTGCTTGCTGTTCTAAAGTCTTTTCAGTGCCAAGGTTATTCTGCACAGAAGCTCTTGGATACTGCTGGTATTTGTTTGCATTGCACAGAACAGCTTGTTAGAGTGCACTCCAGTCATTGAGCAGATTCAGACTTGTTCCTGTTCTTTGGGAATCTGTGCAAAGCAGAGGTTTCCTTTGTCTCCGATTATGTAGCTGAAAGGAAGGCGTTTATACAGCAGGGGATTAATTCAACGGTCATGAAAACAAGGACCCTATATAACATTAGACGGCCAGACAGAAACATGGAGAGGTGTCATGCGTGAACAGGAGTCTAACCTGTGTGCTTTGTGTAAGCGTGGGTTTGGAGAAATTACAGGGTCAGCCTGAAGAAGTGTGTAGTCCTCCATGGAGAGAAGAGGGAGCAGTTTCAGGTGAATTTCCTCTCTCCAGAGCTGAGGAAGAGCAGAGCATTACAGAAGAGCGTGGTGAGGAGCTGCAGAATAATGACCATGCTGCAAAGGTGGTTAGGAAGCAGATGCAGATAGGCCCAGAATTAGGCTATTCAAATAATATTTACACTGTTACTATATTGATCCAGGCAGTGCCGTTTAAGCAACTGGCTTGAAAAGAGTAAACAGGGATCTCTAGAAGCCACACAGCTTGTTTAATTTCAACCATTTCTAATGGCTGAAGGATGAATGAAAGCAAGCATAACAGTCATCCTGAATTTTCCTTTTGTCTGTCCTCGGTTGGCTCAGCAAATCCGAAGGACCTTAATGTACGTAGTCTTACGTTCACTGTTGTACTGATAAATGTGTGATCTTTTACTGGTGAATACAAGTGACTATGAGCTAGGATTCCTATTATACTTCAGTTGTGTGGAATAGGCTGGCATCCATCTCTATGCTCCATTTCCTTTTTTGTCCCTTGTATTTGGGAAAGATGAGTGCGCTCAGTTTCAGACAGGCAGATGAACTTAATGTATTTCACTGTGCTTAAAGGGATCCCTGTGCCTGCTACAGCATTTAACTTCAAATGACTCAAGAAAAAACAAGTAAATATTTCATTAAAACACAGGGAGAGATGCAGCTTGTGAGAGGTTTGAGAGGCCGCCAGAGGGGATTGAGAGGGCAGGGAGGGCAAGCTGAGGCAAATTTTTGTTTCTTTTAATCAAGAAAAATGAACATCTCATCACAGGGTGTGACTCTGGACATATTCCATTGGATATTCCTGCTTTTGATTTCCTATGCTCGGAAAAAGTCTAAAATTTTTCCTATGTACATGTTACAGACATATGTTACTTTGGGAGGAGTTGGGGAGCGCATTTGTCTTCTGCATCTGTTCTAAATACATAAAACGTTGTGTAAATCTTCATTGAACTATGAAGTTTGTTCTGTTTAGGCTGAACTTTCCCCTCCTCCTCCAAAAAAAAAAAGTAATACAGGAACAGAGTTTGAGGGGAGTGGATTAATTTAAAGATGTTTACCGCCTACCAAATTTTGGTCTTCAGAGAGTGGGAGATGGGGGAAGAGCTGATGGAGTCCTCTGAATCCTGAATCTTTATCCAATGCCTGAATTTTATGCCTGGCAAGACTGGTATTCCACACACCTAGTATTAAGGGGCTTTCAATTCTTGGCCGTAGTTGCTAGCAGGAAAATAAGCTGCTTTAGGAAATAACTCAAGAGTTGACTGGTCCAACTCACCTCAGCTTCTTGGGCTAGAATGAGAAAGATGGAAACTGGTAGGAGCTTCACTGTAGGAGGAAGCAGGAAGTGTACTGAATGGCATGGTTTGTTCTTCAAGAGAAAGTATCTGTGAACTTCAGTCTCATCGCCAGCCTGGTGTCCCTTGATGACTGCTGACTGATAGGCTGAATATACAGACTTCACTGTTGTCTTACACAGCTTCCTTCTGTTACAGAGTCCGTCCTCTTTATCTACTTGAGCTAATCATTTGGGAAGAGCTTGGGTTTGTTCCTAGTCTCACGGTGAAAGTCCTGACAGCAGGACAGAAGAAAGTTTTCTTGCTTTCATCTTGTGCCATTTGACAATTCTTTTGCTGTTTCTGTCCTTTTTGAGTCCTGGATTGCTTACCATTGCAGCTGAGGCATTATGTTTTTAGGATATGTTGAATGTTTTTTGTGAGTACAACCCACGTCTGCCATTGCTTTTTCAGCCCTTATATTTAACGGTGGTGTCACAAGCAATTACCACTTCTTATTTATGCTGCCAGTGATTACTGACTGCAGCAGGGGTGGCAGAACAGGAAGTAAATTTGCTCTGGAACTGTGGCAAACTTCAGCCTGGGCTGTTACTGCAAATACTTCTGGAATATCTGGTGTGTGGTATGTGAAGCTGTGGAGTAGATATGTCCTCAGCATGCTTACATGGGTGATAAGGGGTAAATAAGCCGTAGGGTGAGGTGGGTAGCTGTAGACTGTCAAGGCCCTGTGTTAAATCCAGCAATCGTGTCTAGATGAGGATTGCTAAAACACTGCTGTTAACAAGCTGCTCATAGTCAAGAGTGAAGGTAGGGCCTTGATGGCACTTGAATGGCAAGCTCAAAAATGCTTGTACCTTCGTGAGAATAATTGGAACCCAGTGACAGGATTATGGCATTGTCTCAAGAGGTTGTACCTGCTTATCTGTACACTGATCTGCATCTAAAAACACATTTTCCTTTTAATGAACTGAAACCTCAGGGGAGAATTCATCTTACTCTGCAAGCTGGAATTCCCCAGAGGATCTGCTTCTGCAAAGTACTGGAGTTGGAGGACTGGTGAATTGCTTACTTCCAGATGTTGTTGAAGGGATTTGAAGTAACCCCTTCAGTATGGGGCTGCTTAGATGGGTGATAGGATGTGCTGGGCAGATTGGGTTGGAGTGGGCTTGTTGCTAAACTGTTGAAGAATGAAATGGATTAAATGAGCATTTTGGGCCAGCCCCTAGCTTAGTACTTATTTTAGGTCCAGCCTAGTATGGTGATCCTTTTATTACAGAAGGGCTGGAGGGGTGCTGAGAAGACTGGCTGATCTCAAGAGGTTGTGGGTATGCTCTTCTGCTGCTCATATACCTTGGTCTGGCTGGTGCTGGATGGAGGTGCCTCCTGTGTTCCTTCTCTATAGGGCCAATGCTGTGAATGCAAGGATAGATGCATTTATCTCCTTGGCATGGTAAGAAGCAGAACCCAAGGAGTTGAACAGTAGCTTAACAAAAGAGCACCTTTAAATGTTGCAGGCATCTTAGGTCTAGCCAGTCATCTTAATTCAATGGGGAAAATTTTTATTTTGAGAGCACAAAGATTGCTGCTGCTTTTGAGATATATCCTTTATTTTGTCAGTAAAGGGAGAAACGTGTCTGATATGAAAATTGTTGTCTTGCTGTAGAGTGAGATAAGCACCTCTGGTGGACATTGTCTTGAGTCTTCACAAGCAGTGGAAAGAAATATGGTAGGCCTGACACATACAGAGTTGTAACTAGAAAGCCAGGGATTGCTGCTGTTTTTCTGACTTGAAGGAACATATTCTATGTCCTGAGAAAGACCCAACGTGGTATACAACAAGTTTTGTGACAGATATACCCTTAGGCAACCATAAAACCATCTGTCATAAAGAGAATAAAACTGTTTTGTGATCTTACTAATTTTGCTATTTAGGCAACTTTGCATTTTTTCTGCTTCTTTTTCAGCAGACCTGTCAGCTGCTGAGACAATGGGTGAAGTTTTTCTGGTTTTCTAGAACTGGAGTATTTTAAAGGAAACAAAGCTGTCTGGAGGCTATTTGGGCATAGAAAAGGATTAGAAGCAAATGGAGATTTCTAGTAAGGTGGTAGAATAGATTGAAGTTGAGTGAGGATCAGGGGAGAAAAGGATTCTAGGAGAGGAAGGGGACAGTAGTGCAGCAAAACAAACATGAAGGTTTCTGCAAGTGGAGTTGTGAAAAAAAAATCCTGGTGGTTTAAAAAGCCAATTAGTGGCTTGATGGTTAAGTCTCCTAAGTCCTGAAAGAAGGTAGTGTTTTAGTTATGCAAGCAGATTAGAATGGTTGAGAATAGTACGGCCTCGGGAGGGAGGACTCTAGTAGAAATACATTTATGTACGTGTGTAACCTTTTTTAATGGTTAGGTAAGAGTGTCTTGAAGCGGGATATGCCTTTACAACATCAGACTTTTGAGGCTTTTCTCTCAGGACAGACTAGTGAGACAATGACAGAGTTTAAGAACTTGAAGGTTACCAAGTGTGTGTGCCCTCCAGGGACTGCGGCCTCAAGGCAGGAGCAGAGCAGGGTGAGAATACCAGTTACTGGAGCACAGGCTGTGTCTGCTTACCAGTGCTCTGATGTCATGCCTGGGGATCTAGAGGGGAGAGGAACTGAAAGACCATATAGCAACTGGAGGGAGGAATTTCAAGGGAAGGTGGTGCCATGTTTAGCGAAATATCTGTGACTTTCTCAAAGTTCTGCTTTTTCTTAGTTTCTGTTCAATTTTATAGTTAAAAGCTGCTTTGCTCTTCTCCCCTGTCCTGCCTTTGTTTGGCTGCTACAGCCACTGTAGAAGAACTGTTACTGTAAACAAGATAAACCTATTAAAGCTGCTAGACCCTGGATCCTTGTCAACACCAAAGTATCGCTCCTGGTGATGCTTTCCAGGTGGGGTCTGTGTGTCACTATTTGTCTGGAATGAAGTTCTCTCAGAGCTTCTTGAAAAGGACCGGTACTGTCAGAATCATGCTGAGCCATGTGCTATGCTGCAGTACGTCTTTACTTCTCTTTAGCATAGGCAAAGGACCAGAACTGCAATGCACTGTGTTACCCTAAAGCTAGTGCTTATTCCATTCTGTTGCTGGTTTTGCTTTCCCTAACAAAAGTAACCTTTGAATGCACCTGGAGAACAACCTTCAGGTTTCATTGTAAATGCTTTCTTGGGCCTAATTGACTTGGGTTATAAGATACTGAGAAAAGAGAAAGACTTTATTTGAGTATTTACGTTCAACTGTCACTTTTTTCTCAGCTGAGCATATTTATTCATTTTTTTGATATGTAAGCTGAAAAATCTGAACATAGCTACAAGCTGTGATGATTTTGCCTTTGAGTGCAAGTCTTTATGGAATCTGTGAAGATCATAGAGGCATAGGTTTGGGTTGGAAGAGACCTCAAAGATCATCTAGTTCAAGCCCCCTGCCATGGGCAGGGACACGTCCCACTAGACCAGGTTGCTCAAAGCCTTGTCCAGCCTGGCCTTGAACACCTCCAGGGATGGAGCATCCACAGTCCCCCTGGGCAACCTGTTCCAGTGTCTCACCACCCTCAGAGTGAAGAATTTCCTCCTAAAATAGGTAGCAAGCTTGTTTTTTCCCATTTTTTTCTTTTAGTCCTCCACTTCTTTGTCATTCCCAACAAGCTAGTCTGGTTGCAAATGTTATTGCTAGTAGCTCAAAGCAGAAACGAGTCTTGCTGCGATGTAGAAATATGATGTCCTTGAGTTGGTATAATGTTAGCCTTCCCACTTTACGTCTTTTTATTTGCACTTCTCAAATGCTTAAATGTTATCTTTAAGTTGACAGTTTGTGCTTTGGTGGTGGCTATCTCCTCCGTGGCATTTAGTAAGTTAGCCTCTACTTTTGGAACAGTTGAGGGAGATGTATGGTGCTGGGAGAGCTAAGCTCTGTAGTGGTACGGGGTCCTTGCTCAATTTTGTGTCATTGAAGCAGTAGCGAAACAAATAGTCAGCAAGTTTGGTCTGAGGCAGATCATAAAGATGGGCAGTCAGGCACTGCTAGTGGACTTCTGCCATGTGGGAGAGGAGGCACGTGCAGTTGTGGCCAGATCACTGTCTGCTGGCATAAGGTGTTTCCTCTGGTGGGTGAACACACTTGAAGTGCTGTGTGGGTGATGTGCTGGAAGAGGTTAGCCTCTGTGAGAAGTTCTGCCTCCTCTATGACTGTCTCTTGGTACGTGTTTCCAGCTGTGGAGACCCCTCAGGGCTGGAGCACCTTTTCAGAGCACTGTTTGCTTTTTTTTCTTGTTTTTTTCCCGTCGGTGTTGCCTTGGTCATGTTTGATCCCGCTTTAACCAGGTCCTTCCAGTCATGAGCCAATCCTATGTCAGAGTTGAGCCCTTGTGTGGGCAATGGTGTGACTCTGTGGGGGAAAGGGACACTGCAGCCTGTCATCTGATATACAGGAAGGGTTGCTTTTAGCATTCTTGATTTTTGCTGTCAGTAAAACCAAGAGAGACTGGTGGAAGCTGCTAATCAGGGATGTTGTGAGGAGGTTCATTCTCTGACTACAGCCAGGGCGAGCAGAGGCTTAACTGTTTTACCACATACCTCTGGCCACCTGCCACTTATCTGAGGCAGGGCAGGAGTATTTCATGCTTGGCTGTGTTGGGTGCTGTGGAGGGATTTGGGAGGATGAAAATGTATGTCTGTTCTGCATCCTCTGACAGCAGGGAAGGATCTATCACTAAGCCTGTTCCCATCCGCTGAACTCTTAATTAGTTGCTTTAAATGGAGGAAATTTTTCTCCTCACATTGGTTAGTAGCACCAAGGGAGGGTGCCTGCAGAACTGAAGCTTTTGTGGTTTAAAAATGATTTGGGTTTGGTGGCAGTGTGTCAGAGCTGCTTGCCAGTGTGCACCTTGCACAAACAAAACCAAACCCATCTCCCTTTCCAGAGTGGTCTGTCACCTTTCTTCTTTCCGGGGCAGTGGAGCCTGGCCTCCTCATTAAATGCAGACACTTCTCTGTAGGTAGGAGTTCAGACACCTAAGCAGCAGTGGGGTGACTGAATTTTCAAGGCGAAGTAATTCCTGTTTCTTTTCTAGCAGAGGGACTTGAGGCTCTTATATATTATTTCTGTGGTGTTAGAGCAGCTTCACCCAGTCTCATGGTGGAGTGGGAATCGCTGTAAATGCAGCAGTGTTTGTGAATGGCAAATGTTGTTTAAGTCTGTAGCTTGATTTTTCCAGTTAACCTGTATTTCACCTGGTGTAAACCAGCTTGATTTACTCCTCAGCAGTTGCGGTGGTGGTCTCCCTTTTCCCCTGTAATGGGGGACTCTCTGGGAGATTGTCGGAAATGGTAAGTTGTAGGAAACGCTTTTTTTTTTTTCTTTTTCAGCAAATGCTGTAATATTTAAAACAGAATTATTACTTGAAGTTGTTTTTTCCCTGGTTATTCCCTGACTGGTATCATAGGCAATGAAACTGAGCACTAAATTGAAAACAAAGCTAGAAAGCCCTCTGGTAACCATCTGTCAGTTGTTACATATTGTATGGTGGCAGGATGAAACTTGTGGTGCCCGGTCTGGTTTCTGATCTCCCCACAGCAACTAGTTCCAGTTACTTTTGCAGGGAAGTTGACTGTTCTCCCTCCCTTTGGAGTTGCTTTCTCCATGGGAGGGATTTTCCCTGAGGCTCAGCTGGTTCCTGGGGTGGTGAGGATAGATGTACGTATGCTGACTACTTGCTGTGAGCCATGCTCTTATATACCAATAGTTGTGCCCAGTTTAATGACCAGTTGCAACGATTTTTACCGTTGTGCAATTGTTTAGCAGTAGCAAGACAGCAACTGGGGACCTTTTGCTTTGCCTTTTTTTTTCCCTAGTCTTCCCCGAGCCCATCTTTGTCCTCGTGTGCGTTTGAAGAACACAAGGCCACAGCGTAGGCTTCTGTGCCCTGGGCCCCCACCCCACATGCATGAATTCATCAGCTTGCTCCTCGGGAGGGTTGGATGGCAGCTGCAGCTCCTGTCAAACGTGATGCTGGGCAGGGAGCTTTGGGGAGGAGAGCTACAAAAGGCCCGGCTTAAATAATCTGTGTAAGGGCACAGCGGACCCTCTGTCACCCAGACCCCACCGCTTGTCTTCTAGTGCTATAGTTGTAATGACATTAGCATTTCAAAAAGGGGATTACCACAGCCCCCAGGTTCTGAGGGGAGGGTGTTTGCCTGTTACTTGAAAAGCTGCTCTGGCTATCTCTGCTTGCTTTATTTTTTCCCCTGTATGTAGATTGTGAAGGTGGCCACACCATATTAAAAGTGGGTTGTTGCTGTTGCAGGGAAAATGCTTGTTTCATTGGCCTAAATGTGGGCTGGCAGATGTGAAGTTGTCACTGATAGCACTTTTTCTTGCTGATTTGAAGTGACTGTCAGAATTTCCTAATGGAAATGTTAAAGGGTCTGTGTTTAGGGATCCCAGCTGTATGCTAGAGAAGTATCCTGAAGCTATGCTCCAGGAAGAATATAAGGTGGTTATACTAGTTTATCTCATGTATTTCAACAAAACAAAATGGGCAGCACAGGCATCCTATTCGTTGTCTGCCTTCCACACCTCTTGTAGTTCCAGTGTGCCCAGGCACAGGAATTCAGGGTGTTTCCTTGGGAAAAATGATTGTATTTTTCTACAGCCTTATTTAAAAAACAATTCCTTTAGGCTCTTGCAACGCTGTTGCATTAACCTCACCTTGGACCAATATTCAGTTGATCTTCATTTTTCACTTTCCCTTTCTGATGTTTCTTGTGCTGGAAACTTGCATTAGGGCCTTGCATACACTGGGCTCTAGTGGAAAATGACAGTCAGGCCAAGGAGGTTGGTCATCTGGTCCCTGGGGCAAGAGAACAAAGGCAATTGTCTTGTTTGCCTACCAGAGAGACAAGAGGACTTTGTGCAACCTCTTCAACCATATATAGGCCCTGAAGTTAGTAGCTGACCCACAGCATCCGAAATAGGAACCCTTTGGCTTGACTGTGTGAGCATGGTTGGAGGGCATGTAGCAGAAGATGCTGGTGATTGCCTGGAGCCTTGTTGTGAGCAGCGTTGCAAGTGTCCTGTGTATTAAACTATTGAATAACAAGGGAACAGTGTGTTTTGAAGTGACACTATTATACACGTAGGTTGAAGTGTTCATAGGCCTTAATCTTTGTGTGTACCCATAAGGATTTCTCTTGTGTTTTCACGTAGGGCATGGTTCACCGAGTGGTTTTGCAAAGCAATACTGGCTCGAGTCATGTCCCTTGTCTGGTGAGTCACAGCTCCTCCAACAAACAGCCAGAAACCAGCTGGAAGAACTGCATAGCCTTTCCTGAGAGAGATGGCAGACCTGGGCTGTAGATAAGCTGTCCCTCAGGGCACCAAGGAGGAGCAGAAGCACCGTTTCCTCTGTAAACACACCGCAGGGTACTTGATGTGCTGAGGAAGGGAGGTGTTTAACTTCTCTGTGTAAAAACAGGAACTGTGGAAGGCCTTCCAGGAGCCTGGTGGCTGCTGACAAGGTGTGTGTGCTTATTCAGTGTATTTCTAACTCTGCCAGTCTCCAGGCAGGTTCTAATCTGCTTATTTCTGTAAAGCACACATCTGTTTATGAACTTCAACAAGGATGGAGTGTCTTAAATGTTAGATACTCAGTTGAACCTGTACTGAGTGAAGGTGGAGCTCTTGTGTGCCCTGTGCCTCAGGTGGGCTGGACAGAGAACATAGAGTAGCAGAGCCACAAGTTGCTATGGTCACTCTGTCTTGTCCTTTTCTGGTTTTCTGTTGGTTTTTTGTTTTGGTTTTTTTTTCTCCTTTTTTACTTTGTTTCTGCAAATGCACGAGCAGACACAGCTATGCAAATCAGCCAGCTGTCCCCTTGGGAAGTTAGTCACTGAGTGGCTGTGCAACCAGCTCTACTTAAACGGGCTTTGCAGTTAACGGTAGCTACTGTGTGTCTTTGTGTGGCTGGTTTGGGAATGTGTGAGTTTCTGCATCCTCTTTTCAAAACACCTTTTCTGGTAGTGATGATAGAAATGAAATATTCAGTATTATGGTGGAAGCAGGCTGGAAGAGAAGTAAAACTGTAAATCTGAATGCTGTGAACTAAAAACCTAGAAACTTAAAACATGCAGGAAAGAACAAACAGCCTGGTTTCTGATGGCTGATCAAATTTTAGGTTTCCTGAGGGGGGGAAGCCTTTGTCATTCTTTCCAATTTCAGGGCAATTACTGTTTTAAGGCTTTCAAAAGAAAGATAAGGGCAGCAAAACATAGAATAAGTAAGTGTTGGTCATAATATTTAGTGGGATAAGAGCATTTATTAATATTACAGAGTAAAAGGAAGGAAAAAAAGCATGAAGGACAAAGTAGTTTTATTTCCTTTGCTCCCTGTTTGGATTAATGAATTTAATTACTTGGAAATAGCTAGTAGCAAACTTGTGGGTTTTTTCAAATGTGCTTTTAACAAGACTACAAATTTTAAACGAAGAAGAGGCAATTCAGTAAAAATAATTGAAATACATGAATAAGAATTTAAGTGCTATATCCCCTGTTGCAAGTGCTTTGTGTCTGTAGATGTTAAGAGAGCTGGATAAGCCTCTGATGAACTGGGAGGGGAGAAACCAGGGCAAGAAGACACAAATCTAAACACAGGGAAGCTAGTGAGGTACTGACTTCCAAACAGATCCTTATAATAAAGTTGTTATTCCTTTTGTTCCTGTCAGCATAAAATAGAGACAAATATGGAAAGGAGACGGCTGAACAGATTAATGGGATTCTCTGTAATGAGCAGCAAGAGTGCAGGAGGTAGGGGAGAGGAGGTGAGGCAGAATGCCAGAAAAGGATCTTTGCGTAATAAAGCTTGTGTCAGAAATTCCTATCTTCTTGATGGTACAGTTTAGTTTTCACTAAATTGTTTGCTCTTTTATCAGCTTAAACTGGTCTCTATAAAGTGATATGACAGCTAAGCAAGTAAATAGCAAAGAAAAATAGAATTGCATCTTCTCTACATTAGGGAAGATAATCTAGTAGGATAGCTCTGCTGTCAGGCTCATTTACCATCAAATTACATTTTCCAAAGTGCTTGTCTCACTAGTAATCAGCTGGGAGAGGATGTCTCAAGTCATTCAAGCACTGCTGAAAATTTTGCCCAGTGTGTTTAACAATCTGAAAGAGGGATTTCCTGCTGCTTCAGTTTGCAGGCAATACAGTACTGAAGGAGAGCTGCAAAATTCCCGTGATGACTGAGTAACATGAGATTGCTCTAGCAGAGTAGTTGAGTAACATCTGGAAATCCATGAAGAGAGACTGGAGTTAGCTTTCTCTAAAGGTTACGTGACTAGTAAACGGATTGAGGTAGCATTTGGAGGAAGGCACAAATCCATTCCCTTGATTTGCGGGGGTGGCAGCCCATTCAGAGTTGTTTCAGGAAGGCAGGGTAGAGCCATTTTCATTTACCTTTTGTGGGTATGTACCCCCCCCCAATTTTAATTATCTGTACTAAAAGTCTACCAGCAGTATGAGAGAACTTCATATTTCCAGCTTGTCCAGCTCAGTGATGAGAACAGACATGCAGCCAGAGCTGGCTGTGCCTTCTAGCTGTAATTCTAACTGGAAAGGTGCTTCTATGTTCCCAGTTGGCCCAGCAGCAACAGGCCCTTCTATTATCCTCCGCATTATCATGAGCCTCAGTGTGAGAACTCCACAGGGCATGATTTCTTAGAAAATAGTACACTGAATAAAGCAGGTCTGTGCAGCAATTATGAGGCAGTTTCTTGTTGTTTCCTTAGTGACCTTTTTTTGTCAAGTCAAGGAGTGTTTGAAAGCAACATGCGATGTTTTGGTCAGTCTCATCAGGTACTCAACCATGGAACAATCACGTCCCCCAACTGGAGCCAGTACAGATGCTGTAGGACAAAAGTAGCTGTTCATTCTTGTCCTAGGAGCACCTCTTGGAAAACCATCCTTCCTGTTCCTGTGGGCTACTGCAGCCCCGGAGACCTCCTTGACTACAACACAGTTCTGTCTCTGCGGGTATTTTGCACTTCTAGACAGGAACTCACTTCAGTCTTAGTAGCCTGGGATTGCTCAAGGGGATTTCCACGTTGTGTTCCCATTGCTGTCAGCCTTGGTTTTGAATATTTTTAACCATTTTCACTGAGGAGTGCCAGGTGCCTTAATATGTCCTCATTTTGTACCTTATGTACCACACAACCTCCTCTCAGAACGGAGCATTATGGCAAAACTGCTTTACTAGGAGCTTTTTTCAGTCTAGAGTGGAAATCTGTTGCCAATAAATGTGCTAGACTGGGATTAGAAGTGATCTTCAGAACACATAATAAAGTCCATGTAGTCCTGCCTGCCATATGATGACAGCTTCTTAACTGCTTTAATTGTGTTAAAATGCATCTTTAAATATGTTTTTGCTTTCCAGCAAGCCATTTTTGTAACAGGCAGAGGTATATGCACCTGAGGAAGAAGGTATATGATCACAAACGGCCTCTGTTGTGGAGGAATGCTCTTGTTGGAGTGTACTCCACACACCGGGGTGACTTTCATTGCTGATGAGGAGTTTAAGAAGAGCAGGAAGGGATAACTTCAAAAATCACAGCTATTAAGAGGAAAATGCAGGTGCTGTTGGGTAGCGCTCTCCTCCATGTGGAGTTACTGCAGAAGGGATGCTAGGCCTGGCAGCGTGGTTGTTTCAGGGTGCTGTGGGATCAGTGTCTCCTGGAGCAGTGGAAGAGGTATTTTGACTTGGTTTCTGTTTACCCTGTGAGCTAAAGAGTAGATGTCAACTGTCTGATTGTCTGCTGTGAGAGTGACAGTGACAGCTTTGATGTGCAGAAAACTAGGTTGCTGTTCATAGTTTCATTTGTGTTCATAGCTTTAAGTTCTGATGGTTGTGAGGGCAGGGCTATGAAAGTAGATCACGGCATTTAATATAGGACAGACACCTCCACTCACTTTATTATTGAAGCCATATCAACTGGGAAGAAAAATGGGGAGAAAAAAAGTCCAGTGTCATAATCCAGGTGACTTTCCAGGAGGCCTTTGCCTTCTTTGTCCTCAGGCCAAGATAGCAAGAAAAAGAGGATGGAGAAGAGCAGCGGGTCTGGTTTTGGAGGAGCACCTTAGTTTTCCAGACATTCTGCTTCTACCTCTTGCGAAGTCACCTTTACTTCTGGTGGGAGTTGACACAATATCATGGTGTTTAGCCACAAAACTGCCTTTTGCAGAATTGTAGCATCAGTTTAAGAACGGAGAGTCTATTTTAAGGTTTGTCGCTGGGTAGCCCTTTGGGAGAATGAAAATCTGTTTCTTGGCAATGCTAGGTCTTGAGCATATATTTTAGAAACAGTAACTGTTAAATCTCTGGGTTCTAGGAGAAAAGATCTAATTCAGAGGTTTTTGAGGGCTTTTTGTACTTTGATCCATTGTCCTGATGATGAAAAATACAAATTGCTGTGAGGAAGTCCAGCTGGGAAGTAGATATTTTTAACATTTCTCCCTTCTTTCTCAAACTTGATCTACTTCCCACTGAGGCTGAGCTGTCTCCTAGGAGTGTTATCCTCTGCTCTCCATGTCAGCTGCCAGAATATAGCTGTTCTTATGAGTAGCATCCTAGGTCCTAAGTGTGGCTAAAGTAGCCTTTTCTAAAAAGTGAATAGAAGAGGCAGGGGTGGACAAGGGGCAAAATAAAGGAAGGCGCTGCAGGCTGTCTAACATGATCAGCACTGTGAAATTGGATGCAACAGCCTTTGGACAGTCTTTGATTATAATTGTGTTGGCAACAGGCAGAAAGTTCTGACAGCGTCTGTGCTTGATGGGATGTATCTGGTGAGAGGGAGTAACTTTTGTGTGCTGGGCAAATTGTATGGGGGTGGAGGAGATTGGGAGAGAGGAAAATTACCAGAAATTTGAAAGAAGGGGCTGTGGAATCGCTCTTGTCCTGGTAGCTGCCTGCTGAACATGGCTCTGCAGTGCCTGTTCCCTTACTACTAAGACAATGGAGTTTCTGTTATTTCCTTCCGTTTAAAAGACTTCAAATCCATTTTCCCCAGTTGTACAGAGGATGGGGAAACAAACAAAACCAAGGAAGTTCTGGGTGAAGGAGATGCAGTTTCTGTCTGAAGTATCAGAATGGCTTTGTAATATCTGCTGTTGATCTATAGGTTTCCTAGGTGGTATATGTTCAAGACACCATGTGTTCCTTGCAAACTTGACCCAAGTGATGAAGTTTTGGGTAATGAGTTCTCAGATTTCTCTTTACGTTGTTACTCCTGTAATGCTTATTCTTCCTGATTAAATGTGTGCTGTTCTCTGAAATGCTCTATATTGGTGTGAAAAAAAAATCAGTTACAGAACAGTAACTGATAGGTTTAGTAGGACTTCTGTTTTTTTCTCTGGAACTCTATTTTATGGTCTAGATGCTAATTTATCAGCATCAAAATAACCTCCCTCCCTGCTGTTTTTCCCCCTAGTTGTCAGGCATAAGACATCCGTATCTGTTATTTAAGTGTTCTCAAGGAGCCTGCATACACAGTTGGGAGAGTTCCCAAGTGTGTCTCTCTGGGGGGGGTGGGGGGAGCATTTCTGCTATTTTTAGCATGATTTCTTTGTGTCTTTTATTTCCTTTGCGTGAGAAACTTCGCTAACTGGAAAGACATCGAACTGTACAGTAAAGAGATCTCAAAGTTACATGGAAAGCTTTCACTTCACTACCAAGAAACCTGGAAGCACTTCCTGGGCATTTTCACCACACCTTCTCATAGACTGAGCTCCCCTGAGCAGCTGAAGAGACATCATGGTGTAGCCTGGCATAGAATTACTACATCCTGGAAATGTTTGGTGTAGGGGCACTATCTGTGTGCTGTCTATTTCCTCTGTGTCTGGGGTCTTCATTCGTGTCAGCTGGTAAGCTCCATCTGGTTGTAATGATCAGTGGTTTATTGCCTCTTTATTGAACTACAATCCAGGGGGTGCAATGGAAGAAATTTTAACATCTGCTGCAGGAAGAAAGGAAAAAAACCATTAACTCGTGAATCATCTATTTAAATGAGGAAGAGAGACTTTGCAGTTCAGGGAATTCATGGAGCTTAGAGACTCCAAACTCTAGAGGGGACATGGAGGAAAAGCTGAATGGCAGTGTCGAATGGCAGTAGGGATGTTGAATTCATTAGTATGGGAAGGGTTCAGAAGTAGACGTGGTGACTGAGAGTGGGCTGGAGTCAGTGGCTTGCACATCTGACCTGCCTTTCAGTTGCCTTTCTGGAAGGGTGCAGGGCTCCTGAAGGCCCTGTGCCATATCCACCAGCCTTGTGTGGATGTCTAGTGCCTCAGAACTAACTGAGCCTGAATAGAACCCTCTGTCTGGGGAGCACTGTGCAAGAGGTGCTTCCTTCAGCTCCCTGAAAAAGTGACTTGGGAATATGTATGGGGTCAGTTTTTAGGATGTGGTGTGCTCTACGTGTTGAAGAATCTTGTGGATCTTGCATTTTTCTTGAAAGTGTCAGATGATCTGCTTACGAGTGGCCTCCTCACAGAAATGGGGCTTGCTGAGTCAGTGCCCAGGAACTGGAGATGTCTGGTTGAAGCCAGGCTTGATGGGCAGAAGCGTAGTGAGGCCTGGGAAGGTGTGTGTCAGGCGGGTTTAGCAGTTGGATCTGTAGAGGCACAGAAAACTAGCTGCAGAAACTTTACCCCAACAGTCATAATAACACTGAGGCTTCTGGTGAGGAGAAAAAGAATAGCATAACCTCTGCCCTGGTTTAAGCTTTTGATAGTATAAGCACCCTTACTGGAAAAAAAAGAGATGCTGATTTTTGCCTTTTTAATTTTTTTTTCTGGGTTGAGGGGTTATGAGGTGGGAGCATTGATACTGGGGAAGAGCTGGGATTTGGATACTTGCTTCCTACCACACGCGTTCATGTGATGACATGGGAGGTAGATCTGGGTCCAGCTCTGTGTGAGAGGGCTCCCCAGGGTGTTCTCTGAGCTCTGGCCCCAGCTCTGCGGGAGCTGGGAATGCTCATGAATTTTCCCTGCTTTGTGCTCAGCAGAGCACTTCCTGTGGGATTCAGGCATGCTGCAACAGCTTCCTCTGCTGCATTCTTCCCTGGGGAGCATCTGAAATGCTCATTTTCCTGTGTAAGGAACTTCTTGAAATGGCTTTGTTCTTGCATGGTTCGGGAGAGATTATATTGCTTTCAGATGGCAGGCTCTGACTTCTCCTACTGTCTTGGTTGCTCTTGCTTAATGTTTCCCTTCCAAAGCCTGAGTCAGAAGAAGGTGGTTGTGAAATCTGTCTGCTAGATCAGTGTCTATACGCATGTATTCTGTGTTGACCAGACTAGTGGAAGGGATTTTTATGTTCTATGGCATTCTGAACCTTAAATAATTAAATCTTTCCTTTAAATAATTATCTTTTTTGAATAATCTGGCCCTCCCACTTCATCCTGTTTCTCAGGATATCATGGAATTGAGCTATTATAATGACACTTCATGATGTAAAGTTAGCATTTCATTCTAAGTCTTCTGTTTCTCCCAGTAAAGATAAGAGAGTTCTGCAGCTCTTGAAACCAAATGTGAAATGTTGTCCTGCTGGATTGACAATTTAGACAAAAAAGAGCAAGTAGTAATATAGTGAAAACTGTTGTTATCCACTAAATATCACTGAAATGTACAAAAACTGTTCTTGCAGGTAAATGTTTAGGGAAAAAAAAACAAAACAAAACAACCAAAACCAACCCAAACCACCAAATTACAAACCAAAAAAAGCGTAACTACAAAACCCAGCATATACCCCTCAAAAGCACAGCTGACCACACAGTCTGTTTTATGGAGCTAAGCAGTTGAAACGGGAATTGACATTATTGCCTGAAGTGAGGGAATGCTGGAGCGGAGCAGGAATTTTCCCCATGCATGTTTGATGGAAGATGGTTGTGAGGAGGAGCAGCAGGACTTTAGGAAGGAGGAGGCAAAACTGTAGGAAGCTGAAGAGGGCCTTGAAATTTCTCCAACTTGATGGTGTAAATGCTGTCTGGGAAAGTACATGGAACAGCAAGCAATGAAAATGATTTCATGTTCATTTGGTTCTTGTGGTGTTCCAGGAAAACAGGGTCTTGTAACAGCATCTGCAAATCAGCTGAGTTGTCTGGAAGAACCTGGCCTGCAACAGTCTCGCCTTTTCCATAAGGCAGTGTCCTAGACCCCAAAGTCTGGCTAGCAGGGAATGATAACCGTGTCATTCAGGCTTGGCCTGTTGAGGTCAAGAGTGATCCAGGTAAAATGCTGTCACTGAGGTGTGACTCTGGGCACTTCACGCAGCCAAAACTCAATCAAGCATTTCCACACTGTTGTTTCCCTGTTAAATGTATGGTGCCCTGAGAAATAATCTTGCTGGTTTAGCAAGAACTGCTCTGACATGACTGATGATGCTGCATAGATAAGATGTAGCTGAAGGAAGCCACTTGAGAGAGCTGGGCAAATAAATGCCTCAAAACAATAAATGAAACTTAATGAAATGTCACAATAAAAAAAAAAAAACAAACAGCTGGCACAAAAGGAGCCTTGTTGAGTTAAAACCAGAGGTAACACTGCAAGATGGTAACGTAGCATATGCATCCCTAGCTGCCTATTAGTCCTGTTTATGGCAGTAAAGGTTGAAGTTAATTCCTGGCCAGAGAGACCTGTGTGGAAGAACTACTGAAGTGTGAAATCTTGTATCTCTGTGTGCTTTCTTTGTATAGAAAAAGATGACACAAATATTAAAGCAGTCAAATTAATGTATGTCTTAATCATTGAGATTAATTACAGTGGTGACAAGTACCCTTAAATCATCACATTGGGCTCTCCGAACTACCTATATTATGTTCATATATACATCAGAGGCCAGCAGGAAAGCTCTGTGAAGAGGGAAACTGAGGCTGGAAGGCAAAACCTCAGCTGTTGGTGGAGACTGTCTCCTTGTGACTAGGCCTTAGTTCCAGCCACTAAGCTACTGTGTCTCCTGCTTCAAAATTTCAGCCTCTGGTGTAAGGATCCATCAGCTTTAAGTCAGTGATGGGTTGTGTTTCGGCTGGCTCCATGGCAGTAGGTAGGAACGGGAGTTGAGCGTCTCCAGGGCTCTTGAGCATCTGTTAGGCCAGCTGTGCTCCGAAAACACCAGGAAAGGAGGAAAGCAACCCCATAATAAAGTATGATGGGAGTATTTGCTTTCTTTTTTTTTTCTTGTTTTGTTTTAAGCTTTAACTTGATACTGTTACGGAACAAAGAACCTGTCTAGGTAACCAGGGAATATAAACAATAAGCAAAGACTATATAGTCTTGTATTTCTTGTTGCTCAAAAGCAGCTAAGAACAGAGAGGCAGGATTGAAGTTCAGCAGTCCTTGAGGAGATCTGGTCTTTCCTGAAGATTTTGTTTTGAAAATAGGTGTACTGTGGGGTTTTGGGGCTGTATGTTGTATAATCTCTTTTTATGTCAAATGAAAGGAATGGTATGTTATCTCTTCTGTTTTCGTCAGGCATGTAGGCCTATAAACGGGTCTGTCTTGGCAGTTGTTACCTCTAACCTTTCTTTATAATGTGCTTTTTCAGCTGGGTATTTTGACTTGCCTGTGCTTTGATTCCAGTGGCTATAGGGAAGGCGTCAAAGGACAAATGGTATTTCAAAGGGTGAGAACTCCTTCTACATATCTTTTCTGAACACTTTTCTTGCTGTTTGTGGAAGAAGCTTGGCTTTTTGAACAGTTTCCCAATCCTGGTTTGTTTCAGTTAGGTTTGGTTTACCCTGTGGGTGTTTGGAATGAGGAGCTAGAAAGACAGAAAGGAAGATTTCATGTTTGCTGCTAGGTGTGCTTTTGACAATTTGCTAATATGTGGTGTTAAGCAGTTTGCTAATTCATATCCATTGAGTTGCTTAGAGCTATTGGCAAGCACTGGAAAAATGGAGGTGCGGAAACAAGCACTTTGAAGCTCTTACATCTGTATGACAAGACTGTCTTCTCAAAGTAGGTGGCTGAAAATCTGAATTCTGTTATATGCTGCATTTGTAAGGATTATAATAGTTTGCCATTTACTTTTCATGTGGTCCCCAGCAGAATCTGAGTGGGTGGAACATGTGGGTCTCTGCCTGTTCTGCCAGAACTGATGGTGTCTCCTGTGACTGGTAAATCAAAGTAGCAGCATCATCCCACCAGACCTTGATGCCTCTTGCTAGTCGTGCTCTAGTCACAAAGCAAGACTACTGATAGCTTCACTCGGTTACTTCCCTTCTTTCCAAAAAAACCCTCTCCGGTTACTTGCTTTGCCAGTAAATAGAGAAGACCCGATACAGAGTAGCTGTTGGGTTTCTGATACAGGGTCTGACACCACCTTTCCTACTGTCACCTCACTAGCTCTTAAAATGCCCAACACTGTTAAAGTGTTAGGCAGTTTAGAAAGACGTATCACAGCTAGCTCTGCTCTGTGAAAGAAACTTAACTTTGCTTTGAAGCTTGGTTTTTTAACTTCATTCTGTGTCTTAGAGCTTTTGAATTATTAGAATCTGGATTGAGTGTGTATCGGGTAATCAGCTCAAGGAAATGTAGCTGAGAATGTTTGGACTTGCATCATAACTGGGAGTCTCTAAGATTTTGTGGTCTGGGAAAGCTGGGTTTGCTCTGTGGACTACTTCTGTCACTCGGTAGTCTGAGGCACCTCCCGCTTTCAATAGGATGATTTGAGGAGTGTTCAAGTCAGGCTATTTTTGTTTTCCTGCCAGAATCTGCAGAGAAGTTGCTTGTGATGCTGAGCTCTTATGAAGCCAGTAGAACAGATGACTTAGTATTTACGGTTAACCTAACCACATCTGGAGTGAAAATATTAAGTGTGCTTAAGAGAGGCTTTCCAGCAAGACAGGACTAATAAACTCTTTGCAATTCAGCCCAGCCAGTGGTAAATGATTTCAGTTCTTGTTCTACAAGTCCCATGACAGACATGAGTCATTCTTAAAGGATAAACAAATCTGCCCAGATATTAGATTCTGATACGTTCAATGGTCCTGAACAGAGCCAAAGGTAAGAAGAGAAATGGCATGGCGGGATGAAGAAGTATTCTCCAGTGTGTATGGATGTATCTGACTGAGGTTTCAGGATTGCTGTCCTTACCAACCTTTCCCTGGCAAAGCCATCCATAGCCATACTGCAGAGGGAAACTTCAGTAACCTAGAGTTTTGAGCTTCCCAATTTGGTTTCCACACGTGAAAAGTGGAACAATGCTTAGCACAAAACGATCTCCTGTGTGCATGCCATTACTAGATCAGCCTTGGCCAAACTTCCAAATTAGTACTTTTTGGATAGGCTGAGTCAGAGGCAACAGCTGCTGCTGCTGCTGAAAGGATGAAAAATGAATCGGCTGCAGAAGGCTCATTAGTGAAGGAAGGGCAGAGCTTTCAAGTGACTTGGCTAGTCTAGGCATCTTTCCATGCGCACGTAAGACAGCAGGGCTCCCTTCTAAACTCTGAAGTTCTTATTTCAGAAATTCCTATGTCCCCTCAGAGTTTAGAATTGCCACTTCAGCAGATTCATGACTGTGCAATGCTAAGTCTCAGGATAAATCATAGCAGAACTGGGGTTAAAAGGCAGACATGAGCTGGCCTCTTGGATAAGGGGGAGACAGTTGTTGCCTAGGTTGGTGGTGTCTGCCTGAGTTCCACCCCACGGTGGAAGGAGACTCCTACTGCTGTTAGTATTACCAGGCAGGTGACATGTCATCCAGAGCTTGAGTGGCTGTGCTGGAGCCTGCAGCAGGGCTGCATTTTGGGGAAATTGTCATAGCAAGAACTTCTAAGGCCTTATTGAAGAAAGGAACTTGATTACTAGGTTGAAGTTTAGGGAATGAAAGTGTTTTGTAGTCATATGGAAATCCACAAGCAAGTGAAGCCTCCTGAGGCACTGGTAAATTACAGGCCTCTTGTCTCTTGCTGGTAGAGATGAGTTTTGCTCTGCTGTACCCTGAAGGTATGTTTCCTCTATGTCCTCACCTAACATCAGCAGAGGGACTGTATTTCAGCAAGGACTTACAGACCAGTCAGCAGAAATCAGTCATCTCTGTCCTGCCAAAACCAGGTGTCCAAAATCAGCATTGAACATCTGATAGTTACACTTTTTCCTATCATGTCTCATTGTTTTTGCTGAAGAGCCAGATGGTTTTCCTGAGACCAGAGCCCATAGTGTGTGTCAGACTTTTTATCCTAAAAAGACAGCCTCAGGATGTTACTATATCCAAACTGAAAACCCACCTACAAACAGCCAGGGAGACAGCAGAGTAGATGTGCAGGGTTGCCTCAGAATTGAGACCAGTTTTTAGTTTTGTGGGTTTCTGGAAAGAGGCAAGCAGGGACAAGATGAGAAATCAACACTGTGTGAAGAGTGAAGTTGAAGTTTAAAATTAGCAACAGTAGTCAAGGACAGTGGATGTTACTTGAGTTCAGGTGCCACGCTGATACCTTTTCTACTAACCTGACCATATGCAGTAGGTGCTGTAAGTTCCTGCACAGCTGTCTGTTCATTTTGGGTAAGAATATAAAATTATTTTGGCAATTCTTTGTTCCCTTTTAAAATGATCTTCTCCTTGTTGCAACATAAAGTAAGATTTAGAATTGGATGAGCTGCCACTGAGAGGAAAAGGGGCCCCTGATGGGTGTTAGCTGCCTCTGCCCAGTGCAGCAAACACTCTGGACTCTTTACATTTCTTAATTAGAATTTCAAAATAAAACCCCTATGCTACTTTCTTAGTCAAGCTCTTGAATGGGGGGGACACCCACAAAACTAGCTAGGCACTACTTGTGACAGCAGGTTTGGGTTTCAAAAGCAGAATCCAGCACCCTGTTGATTATACAAAGTGTACAGCACTTGCTTAATTTCCTTCTCTGGACACGTGGAAGTAATTACAGGGTGGTTGGAAGAAGGCACGGCGGACGCCGGAAGCAGCATTGGAAAACAAAAGCAAATGAAGCATGTACCACTTGGAAAGTTGCGCTGTGCCCACAGGGGAGAGCGGGTTTCTGTATTAGCCTGGTTGTTCTGGAGGTGCTGTACCGCTGGCTCCAATGGCAGCCCAGCTGAGAGTGGTTTATACTGGCCCATGATGCTGTAAAGTACCAGTCAGCTGCTCTTCATCTTTACTGGACCTGAACAAGCTGCGTGAGCTTCCATATACATAGAATCATAGAATTGTCAGGGTTGGAAGGGACCTTAAAGATCATCTAGTTCTAAGCCCTCTGCCATGGCAGAGACACCTCCCACTAGATCAGGTTGCTCAGAGCCCCATCCAGCCTGGCCTTAAAAACTTCCAGGGATGGGGCTTCCACCGCCTCTCTGGGCAACCTGTTCCAGTGTCTCACCACCCTCATGGTGAAGAACTTCTTCCTAACATCTAATCTGAATCTACTCACCTGTAGTTTTGATCCATTCCCCCTAGTCCTACCACTACCCGACATCCTAAAAAGTCCCTCACCAACATCAAGTTGTATTTCTTTATTTATTTGTGTGTGTGCGCAACAATAAGATTGCTTTATCAGAAGATCTTAAAAGCACTTCTGCAGTTGTTCCTGGTTTGTTTCCCCTCCTTGTTAATGTTTCCGGAATTAATTTATCAAGCCTGGCTTTAAGAGCAGCAGGCTTTTGTCTTAGGATTTGGTGTTATCCTGGTGTCCAGAACACCCGGTGCAGATGAGAGCCCCGCTGCAGCCGGCCCTGTGCAAACATAACGCAGAGCCAAGTCTGAAAAACTTGGCAGCATTCAGCTCAGAGCCTGTCAGGCTGAATCGGTTGGGAACGTGTCTTCAGGGAGCGCGTTACAGGTGGGCCTGTTACAGAGAAAATAATACAGTTGTCATAGTGAGTAGCACTCTTCTAGGGAGGCAGGTCTGCTGCTGGAGTGCAGTTGGGGTTTGGTTGATGCTTTCTGTCACAAGAATCTTCCCTTCACACATGTGGGTTTTGTTAGCCCTGGATTTTGTGTATTGGTTTTCCCTGCCTCACAGCAAAGTCTGTACTCCTGTTTTGGTGGGGGAAAGGAACTTGAAAGGCACAAAATGTATTTTTCTGCTACAGTTAATATCAAGACAGTCGGTAGCAGTCTGGAAGCACCAGTGGCAGCTTCAAATATATAGCCTAAACATTTTGACTCTTGTAGAGTGTAAATAGAATTTGCATTTTAGAGCAAGCTTTGATGCTAATGGCTTTCTTTTGAGGAGAGAGATAAGCTAGTGGGGAAAAAAAAAATCATATTTCTAATAGAAAGACAGACAAGACCCATAATTAATGTTACACTAGCAGGCTTCCTCCATGGTTGGCTAATCACAGCTGAGTGTTAATAAGCATTGAGTTTTTTTAAATACTGTTGTAACATGTTAATTAAGATAATTCGGCTCCATGTGTCTCTTGAGTTACCAGATGGTGACTGCATTGGTGGAAGGCTGCAATTAGAGTCTTTTCTTTCTTCCTTTTTCTTCCCCTGCCACCCCCCCCACCCCAAAAAAAAAGGCAGCTTTGGTGTGTATGGGGTGGCTGTGTGAGGGGTGCCTGTTACTGTCAGTGCTTGTGTCTAATTATATAAATGCACAGCTATATGATTATATATACAAGTCTCTTTGCTTTGGTTTCTTCTCATTTACCCACATTATGATATAAAGAAAAATAAGCCTCCTCTTCAGCCTGTGCCCTTGCTGGGGAAACTAATTTCCCCATAAAAGGCTCCAGTCCTGCTCAGTTTGCTCTTCTGTCATTGACTTCAGAGCAAGCAGCATCTGGAGCCAGTAAAGACAGAGAGCTTATTTTTCGGTGGACTTTGGCTTCTGCTTCATTATATAAATCCAAAAGAGGGTTATGTTTTTCAGTGTGTTTTTTAGGAAAGCTTAAAATATTTTAGGGGCAGGGTCGGTGAGAAACGTGTGCACTCACAATGGCAGCCTTTTATTGATTTCTGCCTCCTGTAAGTAAAATATAAAGAAGTCCTTCAGCCTCAGCTGTTGTGACTGGGCCCCGGCAGCAGCTGCCGTCTCAAGTTAGTCCCTCTGGGAAATGCCCCATCTGCTCATGTGTAGAGAAGGCCAGAGTGCTGAAAAGGAGAAGGTTCAAAATCTGTTCTCCTGGTTCCAGTCCCTATCTCCACCCCAGAAATTACAGACCAGTGGAAAACCTGGACATCTGGTAATCTGCCTTTTATAGTGTGAATGCTGTCTCTGGCTAGAAACACGTGAAGTTCTCAACTGCTTCCAGCTGGCAGAGGATAGCTTCAGTCCGGGTCCCTTTTCAGATGCTGTATCTGCAGCTACTGTGTTTGTAATGTTAAAACAGGCAGGTTAGCTCACTTGTGGGCAATAAGTGGGGGGGGAATCCCACTAACACCTTGATCTACATGAAAGGGGAGTAGGAGCAGGCCATGCTTTACCTCCAGTGGAAAGATCCACCTGTCCTCTAGGGAGAAGGCTTTCTAATGACTGCAGGAGATGTTTGTGTTAGAATTTAATTGTGTAGGCTAAAAAGTGGCCCTCCAAATATCCCCAAGATGCTGGATGTTGGGAGAGGCTGGAATCTCAAACAGGATTCCCCAAACATATCGTTGCTGTGCTTCTTGGAGCCAGCCTGCCAAGAATAAAACCCAGCCTAAGGCATGTGGCTCTTGGTATTCATAGAATCATAGAATGGTTTGGGTTGGAAGGGACCTTAAAGATCATCTAGTTCCATCCCCCCTGCCGTGAACAGGGATACTTCCCACTAGACCAGGTTGCTCAAGGCCACATCCAACCTAGACTTGAACACATCCATTGCTGGGGACAGTGTTCAGCACAGACCTGCTGTTACAAGCAGTGACGCTTATCCATGGAATGCTTGATGAGCCGCTTCCTGGCCTAATATTGGTGTTAATCCAAATGTTTGGACTGGGAAGGACAATGCAGGAGCAGAGGGTGCATAGTGGAAAGCTGCTGTGTTGAAAGCTCTTGAGTGCATCCAGGCAAACATCACTGGTTGGAAACCTGAAGATGTTAAGCACTCAGAAATGGAGCTGGCACTCTGACTAGCTGGAGCGTGTGGGTGGAGGTGACTACTTCTGTACCTATCTACAGGTACAGAAGTGCCTATCTACCACTAAAGCTCATCCCCTTGTCATTGCTTTCTCACCAGGAAGGAAGGTATAGGTGGGCAAGAGGCAGGACTGTTGATCAACGCCTATCTAGGTGCTTTATCTTGGCAGACCAGCTGACTGGGAAGTGGTTTTTGCTTTGGCAAAAGCTGGTGTTTAGTTGACGTAGCTAGTCTAAAAAGGGTGTGAAACTTGCTTCTTGCTAAAACCAAACTGCTGCTGAAGGAGGGGCTTCTGAAAGTGGCTTCTGCTCTTTATAGGCTGGTTTGTGTGCAAGGGAAGGCGGAAAACCAAAGATGTTGCCTTTCTGAATTTCACACCAAAAGCAAAGCTGGCGACTCTTCTCCCTTCATCATCTCCCTCTCTGCAGAAGAGTTCTGGAGCCAAACCAGTCCTGCCTCAAGCAGAAGGAAATGTTATGTGTGACTGAAGGCCCTGGTTTAAGAGGAAGAAATCCTAACCCTAAGAGGAGCTTGTGGAATTTTTTTGTTCTGTAGTAAGTGTCACTGCAGCCGTGCTGGTCTTCCCCTGCTCCCCAGAGAGTGATGTGGCAGGAAGCTGGGGCTAGAGGGGCCTGGTAGGTAGCTGCAAGCTCTTTGAATCAAATACATGTATATATACTTGTTCGGTTTTGACTTGAGGCAGCAAACCACCTTTAGCCCAGACTCCTCAGGGCATAGAAGATGAAGTTCTCAGGAGAAAAGCAGCTTTCTTGGACAGTGAACTTCCTGTCTGCTAGTTGGGAAGGGTTTATAAAATAAGTGCTTGCTGTTGAAAATGACACATATGCCAGCTGTACACGTGCCTTTTGTTTTGGTGCTGCTTTATTAGTTTTTTCTCTCATAAGTGGGGTTTGAGGGATCTGCCCTATCCTAGCAAATGTGGGAGGGCTTGAGACAACCACTCCTCTAGGAGGAAGAGCTAAGTTAAAAAACCAAAACCAGTTTTACTTGCATTAAAACTTGGACAGTGTGTTCTGTCAGGTGTGAGCTGAGGCTCTCTAGTCTCTCTGCAGCACGGGGAGGCTGATGCGTTGCCTTTGTGATTGCTCGAGAAGCTGCTAAGTGAGCTTGGCAACTCTGGGTAGTTTCCCTGCTGCTGTGGTTAAGGGCAGTAGTGACACTGTCATCTGGTTGGGTCACGTTTGTGCTTCTCCAAGTACTGGTGACAGAGATTGGGAGTATATCCAGTAAATAAGAGATCCAAGAACTGGGCTAAGGGAGGGGACAAATTGTTTCGTTATTGGCTTACTAAGCAACCAGGAGATTAGAGGAGAGGTCGGGTAGTGCCCTGCTGCCAAGAACTGAAACTCTCCAAAAGAGAACACAAGGTTTCTTCTCCTGTATTAGCAAGTAAGGCAGAGCTCTTGCTCACAAACTCATTCGGTGGCTTCCTAAGGCGAAACTAGTGTTTGATCAGTCACCTCTGAGTGTCGCTCTGCTAGAACTGCCAGCCCCTCTAGAAGCCAAAGTGAGTGTTATTGCTGGCCTCTGACTTGCACTTCTAGCCCTCTGGCTGGTGGTGTCAGGCTGTCACATCTTTATTGTGAAAAAACATCATGGTAAAAAAAAAAGTGAAGCCCTGGGTATGAATTTATGAACAAATAGCAACTGGGGAAAAAAAAAATGAATCTTACTGCTGCAGGCCTGTTCAGGGCACTCGCTGAAGAGAACCTGGCTCGGTTGTTTTCAGCATGGTGTTAATTAGACCTGAACCTCAGGTCTGAGATGCTGAGAACACAGTGTCTCTGCAGAAGGCTTCAGATGCAGCTGGTGTTTCACACTACCCGTTTACCTGTGGCAGGGCCCAGGTTGCCGAGGGGAGAGGGAGGGTTACTCTCAAGGGTGCTTTAGAGAGTTTGGAGCTTTTGAAGGTCCTTGCCAGAAGTTAGCGAGAACTTTTGCAGTTCTGTCTGTTGTACTGAAGTGATGCACGCACACAAATCATCCAAGTTGAAAACCAGAGGCCTCCATAGCAGGGACAGGAACTGGAAAACAGGGATATCTTGTGTTTGTTTTGGATGCTTTTCTAGAAGTGCTGTTTCTGTGGCTAGTAGCAAGTCCTGGCCAAGATAATAAAGGTGGTAGTTTTTTGGAGAACTAAAGACTTGGACAGAGAAGTGCACCTTGCCACCATGGAATGTGCTGGAGCACAACTTGGAAAAGAGTAAATAGGCAAAGGCAGTGACTGTGACCAGGAGAGAACCTTCCTTTGTGAAAAGAGACAAAAAGATACGCTTTAAGGCAAGACAACATTTTCTAAGCTACTCCACAAAAATCCTACCATAAAGAAGTCAAGGTAGCACAAGAAAATTAGGATGAGGCTTCAGAGGGAAGCATGAAGGAAATAGCATGGCCTATAGTACTGGGAGGGTTTAACTGGGTGTCTATGTGTTCTGCTTTACAAAGGTGTTTGCTTGCCAAGCAGGACATGCTGGCGTGAGGCAATCATGACAGGTTTAACCAGACTAGGCAGGGGAATGTTCGTCTTGTTAGATCAGGAGGATGTTTTTTGTTTGTAGGAGGATGTTTCTTCTCTGTGAGTCTTGATAATATCAGTTAAATGGAGTAAATCTTGCAGATGAGGCAAGAGAAGTACCATGCTAAGGATCTTCCATTTCCGAGTCTTCACATCCCACAGAAGTTGCTCTATGTCTGAAAGGCCAGGTGGGGTTAACATATTCCAACAGGACACATGTTCAGTGGAGCAGTCACTGTCTACCCAAATTGCTTCCAAAATGCTTCAGCACTGACATGTAAGATTCCTCTGACACTGGTCTAAGGAAGGTCAGACGTGCCAGAGCACTTGTGTAGTCAGTGAGAAACTCACCTGTGGCTCAGTCCAGTTTCCTCTTAAGGATGCTGGGATTTGGGCATGACTCATATAAACAGGAACTTCAATATGTCAAAACTATTTGCATCCTAGCTTTAGTGACCTTTGTGCCTTGCTATGGAGAAACAGAAGAAATGTAGGGGATGTTCAGCGCAAAACATCCCTCTGTTAAGCAATGCTGTACCCACCTGTCCACCCATGTAAGGTGAGCAATGCAATGGTTTGTTCTCCCTGCTACAGACCTACAGTTGCACACTTTAGCAGACCATGGTCAGTAGTTGTCTTGGTGGTTTTGGTTTGGTTTGTTTTTCTTAAAATAATGCATCTAGTTAAGGAGGATTTGGTTTTCATCTCTGCGTTACTTCTGCCGTTACTTCTTGTCCTGTCATTACTCACCCGGGAGAAGAGACCAGCACCAGCCTCACTACAGCCTCCTTTTAAGTAGTTGGAGAGAGCGATGAGGTCTCCCCTCAGCCTCTTCTTCTCCAGACTAAACAATCCCAGGTCCCTCAGGTGTTCCTTGTACAACATATTCTCCAGATCCCTCACCAGCTTTGTTGCCCTTCTCTGGACCCGTTTCAGCACCTCAGTGTCCTTGTACTGTGCCTCCCAAAACTAGACACAGCACTCAAGGTGCAGTCTCACGAGTGCCGAGTACAGGGGCACAATCACCTCCCTCCTCCTGCTGGTCACGCCATTTCTGATCCAGGCCAGGATGCCGTTGGCCTTCTTGGCCACCTGGGCACACTGCTGGCTCATGTTCAGCCAGTTGTCCACCAGCACCCCCAGGTCCTTTTCCACCAGGCAGCTGGTTACAGTACTCGGGTGGAGTCTCAGGGGAGCGGAGCAGAGGAGGAAAAAAATATGTTGCTTACCGTGATTTGATGGGAAACTGGATGGAGGTGCATACGGGCTTCATATTTTTTTCGTTTGTGTATAAAAAGTTGTCTATATATGAAATAGCTGGTATTGTGGAATTACATTTGCAGAAACTCCACTGCCTGACTTTATTTCTGCCTGTCAATCTGGAAATGACAGTGCCCTCTGAACAGAGTTCAGTGATGTTCGAAATGTTTGGACTTCTCATCAGTTGTTATCTCCTTCCTGTTGTCCAGCAGCGTATGCTGGAGGAGAACCAGCTTTCTCTGGAGATGTCATAACTTCTCTACCTCATAGAAACGGGCCCTTGGGGAGTAGAGCTCTGCCCCTTTGCACGCAGCGCTGTGATGTTCAAACCTGCTGTTTCTGTGCATCCACAGAACTGGATGGATCAAGATCCATGAATAGCTTTGCAAGCCTAGGATGACAATAACCCTCTAGGAAGCTGCTAACTTCTATAACTTGGCTCTTTCTCTTCCCTGCCTGGTATGAACATTTGTTTTAAGATGTCTCATAAGCTGAGGGTTCCTTCCAAGAACATGTGCTTCAAGGAGGAATTGATGAAATTCCTGCATGTTTCTTTGTATTTCAGATGATACAGCCCACTGGCATTGTAAGCCTAGGCTGATGCTACTGGGAAGGAGTTGATTGTTCCAGTACTTAGCATTCCATGAATTTAAAGGAATTTTTGTAACCTTTGGGGAAGCTTCAATGTATCCACTGTGGGCTGCATGCCTTTGAAAAGTGGAAGGATTAAATCTGGAGGTCATGGTTTTTGCTGTGTCCCTTGATACCTGCCCAGCTTTAACTGGGGCTGAAATACTGAAAAAACCCTTCTCCATGGTTTAGTTCACGTGCCTCAAAAAGCATCAGTGTGCCAAAGTAACATCCGAGCAGCAAGGCTGTAGGCTGGGGCTGGGCCACGCAGCAGCATGCAAACACTGCTGAGGGTTAAGCAAACACAAGCAGCCCACTGGGAAGCGTGAGCTGGAAGTAGAACTGGGTCAGGCTGCTCCCAAGCCCAGTAGCGAACCACCATGAGAAAGTCCCGCTCTGGAGTGCTCACAAACAGTTCACACAGGCAACTATTCCTGTCCCACCGCACCTTCTGGGCACACGGCGTAGCCAGGAGCAGGCAGCTCTGGACACACGATCTGGCATTGACACCCAGCTCTTTTCATCCCTGGTCTGTCCATGGTTTGCTCTGTCAAGGTGGTAAATGGGCTGCCCTGCCTGGCACTATGTTGCCGTGGGTATAGCAGTGCTGCAGACTCGGGGACTAAGCTTTGCTGCTGTTTGGGGAGATTGTGCAGAAGACAACTCAGCCTCTTCTCCTCTTGGCCCCAGTTTAGAGCACATGTATGGAGGCAATTGAAGAAACACTTTGTGGAGCGTGTGAAAGCTGAGGGTACTGAAAATTCAGGAACAGGTCGCTGTGGTGGAAAGCTGCATTGTCTGTCCAAAGCTTTCTGGGTGCTTGTGTTACACTGGGCTGGGCCCTGGTTTGCAGACGTGCCGAGCTCTGTTAGAGGTGCCAGGGGAAGGGAGCTGGCCCAGCAGGGAGCAGAGGTGTTTGAGGCTCTGAAGTGTTCTGTTCCCCTGAAGCTGCCTTGCAAAGAACAGTTCAGGTGGTCTTTCAGAGGAGCCTGGGTTGCCCAGAGTTGCTAAGTCAGCTTGAGGGTAGAGGTTATTTCTGTTCTGACTGCCTGATCCAGATTTTTTTCATCTGTTTGCCCAGCGCATAAACAGTGTTCTTCTGTCACAGTGAAGGTGACATTTTAAAATACTTGTGATGCTCTTGAATGCTGTGATGACAAATGACCCAAGGAGGTGGGGAAAAAAAAGGGAGGTGACTAATTCTGCCATCTCTTCCCTATGTGAAGAGGGCAAGTCAGGGACAACTGACTGAACACGCTTGTCAGCTGCTTCTCTTCTTTTGTGTGCCAAGTGGCTGTGGAGGTGAGGAGAAAACCAATCCGCAGTCGTGGAGCTGTGCATCTATCTCCCAAAACCCTTGTGCGAGGAGGCCAAGCCAGAGTTCTGTAGGCGACTGATGTGATGTTATTTCTAAGCCTTTGAGAGCACTACTGATGGAAACGAGTGCGTGGTTCTTGTTGGCTGGCTGGGTTTTGTGCATAACTCAAGAAACCTCATCAGCATAAGTGGTACTTTGTGATAGAAGAGTGAGCTGCCAGGCAGCTCAAAGATCTGGCCAAAAAGAGCTCCTGGCACAGTGGCCACATGTGGGTACGGCTTAGGAGAAGGAGGAACAGAAGGAGTGAGCTCTCTTTGCTGCAATCACTTAGCAGAAAGTGTGTGTGTCTCCCAAGCAATTCCAGGTACCTCCTGGAATAAAAAGGTCTGGGGAAGTTGTCCTCTCTGCTCCTGAGTTTCAGCAGCTGCTGTGGCAACAGTAGCTTTTCCCTACAGTTCTCTACCATTGCCTAGAGAGGTACCTTTTAAATTGCTGAGAGTATTTCTGGCACTCAGATGGGTCCTTGCAATTTAGCAAGAAACCCCTCTCCTGGTCTGCAGATGAGGCAGGGCATTTATCTGTGTGCCTGAACGTGAAATGTGCCACAAGTCTGTTGCTTCAGCTAGTCCCAGCTGACCCTACATGTTCATAAGCTTCATAAGGCAAAGGGTTAAAATATTGATAACAAAATGGGAAATTATTGCAGAAAGGAAAAATAAACACAGAAGAGGCAACAGTTAATATGTGAGGCACAGGACAGTGGCCTCTCAGAAGCTTGTTTAAGAATAAATCTCCTCAAGAACAAAGTCTTCTTGAAAAGCTGCTGCTTAGACCCCTGTTAACCTTTTCTCTCCAGAAGTAAATTGAATTGCAGTCATAAAGCTGGCAGAACTCATACCAGAGGGGTTTTGGCTTCTCTCAGCACTTCATCTCCAGATTTACTGGCATTTACGAGGCATTGCCTATGATGCATTCACACATGTGATTAGGTTCAAGGGTCACTTGTACTGCAGTGCTGTAGTGAATTTTTCCACAGTGGAATGAATCTCTAAAGTTTTCTTTTGCGTCTTAAATCTTGTCGAAAATCCAGTTACTTGAACTTTGCCCAGCTAGTTCTGGCTGTTGGTCCCACAGTGAGTGGCACACTTAAGAGGTAGAACATGGGAATGCTTGCTCTGGGGCGTAAGGGCAAGCTTGGATCACCATCCTGTGATGGAATAGGGTGGCTGGGTTAGCTGGTTTTCCAAGCTCCAAAATATCTAAAGAGGGATCTGTGATGTATTTGCTTTTGTGAAGTTTGGGAAGCTGATGTGCCTTTCAAGGGACGAATCTGGGTTTCTCCCCTCTTCAGCCAGGCAGATACATGGTGTCCGCAGGAGGTCTTGGGGCTCTTCTGCAGGGTCACTGCGACCTGCCAGAAGAGAGGAAATTCTGAGCAATACAAATATCCTGTTTTCAGTGCGGTTTCCTGATTCGTGGTTTGTTGTTTTGGTTTTTTTTTTATTTGAATGGCTATTGAAAATTGTACAAGAAAATTTCTGGCATGTGCCATGTCTGTACCCGTTAGTCAGGATAGGGGAGATGCACGGAGAAATGTAAAGTGCCTTCAAGCATTTCAGGCTCCATGGGGTAACGGGGTTTTTAGAAATGTCTTTGTAATATAGCTAACTTCTTTTTAAAAATAGGTTAGAACATTTGGTCCTACTGCAGCAAAGACCTGTTTCCCATACTGTTGGTGGTATATCTATGTAAAATAGCTAAAATCAGTGTGCTTTTGCAGGCTTCCAAGGCACCTTAAGGGGCAATTCTGTACCTTGACGTTGTACCGATAGCACAGTGGGGTGTTCGCATTCTTCATTTGTTTCAGTAGGAGGTCTCGTGCTTTTCCCGTGTCAGGCTAATAGGAAAGCCTGGTTGTTAGGTTCCCCCAAGTCTCTACTGAGACAGCTGTGGGGAAAAGATAGCACCAAGGATTTTCTGAGCCTCTCTCATGTGGAATCTCTGTTCTGTCACTGTTCAAAAATATCACCAGTTTGATGCCTGGCAACTAGATTGTACTACTGGGATTAAAAGCAGTATTTAGCAATCACAGAAGACTTACCAGAGGTGAAACTGAGCAGTGTTCTCTGCCACCGGGTAACAGTCTTTCTTCTCAGTTTTGGTAGTTTCTTAATTTAGTGGGTGTTTGTAGGTGGAAGTCTGCCTATGTGCCATATTTATTGTGCAACAGATAATCTTCCTCTGAGAGATCCTCCATGAAGCCTTTTTTTTTTTTTCCAGATTGTCCCCAGCCACCACAGCCTGAGAATGGAGGCTATAAATGCCACCCGAGCCCCTGCAACAACCCTCTGACTTCAGGCAGTGTCATAGAGTATCTGTGCGTCGAAGGCTACATGCTGAAAGGAGATTATAAATACTTGACCTGCAAGAATGGAGAGTGGAACCCGGCCATGGAAGTCAGCTGCAGGCTCAGCCCGGGTGAGTGCTCCCTGACTCCAGTGGGACAGTCAGAATTGCCCTTGCATTAGTTTTTCAGATTATCTTTAAATACCAAGTCTGTATGATGCTGAGGAAGTCCGTGCAGCTGCCTCTCATTGCTCCAGCAATTTCAGAGATGTGGCTCACAATCACAGCTCTTCATTTAAAACATCTCTTCTATAACAGCCCATCAGGTGCAGGCTCGGAGTCACTCACAAAAGGAGACAACCCATGGAAAAGGAGTGTAAAGGAGACAATTTCTTATTTATGTGGAGCCTCTGATTTTGACAGCTCTCATCCCAGAAATGGGGGAGGCCTCAACTGAAGCATCTTCCGTGCTGTCTGGTTTTGCTGCTGATGGGTTTAACAGTATGTCTCCTTCAGTGGTGTACTCATCTGTCTACATGTGTGTGTGAGTATGTAGAGGCATCTTCCTCATAAATGGGTTATGTAGCTGTTGGCTTTGTGGCAAAGAGCTCGATGGTGCTGCTCTTCACTGTACTGGCAGGAAAGGTCATTGCTGACAAATGATTTCTGCTTCTCTCCAAATGGAAGTGGACAGCTTTTGTTTTGTGGGTCTCTCCCAGCTGAGCAGGAATTCCTCCATCAAAGCAGGAAAGTAAAAAGGTTTGCAGGAAAGTGTTCACTGTACAGAAAAAAGTGTTCTTTGTACAACTCTTCATTTGCCTATGAGCTGTAGGCGAACATCTTGGAACAGCTTAGTTTTAAAAGCATACATACTGGATAAAGGGAGAACTCTCTTCCCTTTTCAGGTTTGGCTTGTTGATTGAGTCTTTACTGCTCAGTCATCTTGACTCAGCAAGATGTACACTCTGGAATTAAGTCTCATAATCCATAAAGAAGAATGTGTTGCCTTAATTGGAAGGAAATAGAAAAGCACATTCTTCAAGCTCTTTATGGAGCTTAGTGCATACCTGTGATCTCTGAACATCCTGTCCTGTCCCAAAGACGTGGTCTTCTCAGTGCCTCTGTCATAGCCACTCCAATAGCCTTTTCCTGTGATGTATAAGGAAGGGAACTGGGAGTTTCCCTGGCAGTAACTGGGTCCTGAAGAGGCTTTTCAAATTCAGCATAAGCTTCCTTTCCCCAGTGGTCCCCCTTCTGCTTGCTGCACCCAGGCTGGAGAACAAAGCTGTGCTCTTGCAGGTAGTGTTCTCTGGGTGGCATTCCTGCATGGTGGCACTTGGTCTACATCTGAGCTGAAAGGATTGTGTTGTGATGAGCAGAAATCCTTCAGATTTCTTTAGCATCCTGAAGTAGTGGTGCCCTTATCAAAAATATGGGGCCTCGAAAGTCTGACCCAGTGAAAAAGTCATTGCTTTCACAGCCTGGGCTTTGAAACAACTGGCTGGGGTCAGAGCTTGCTGAGGTTTAACTAGTGAGTCTCTTTCACAGGGCAAGAGAGCAAGGCAGTAGATCTTAAAATGATTGGTAATGGGTAAGATCCCTGCTCTATATAGAGTAAAGTTGCCTACCCTCTTCCCTGTAAGTGTACTCAGTGCCCTGAGTAATGTTGAAAATGGAAGTCCTTACTCAACTCTTATTTGCCACAGGGAAAAATGTACCAGACCTTGTTTTTATACTAGGGAGAGGTCAAGCTACTTCTGAAGAATTTCAGGAAAACAAGCTCAAAACAACTAAATGAGTAGTTTTGACCCCAAGAGAAGATGCAGAAAATGCAGGCTGTCTTTCCAGTTTATGTGCCTATTTTGGGCATGGCTTTCAGGCTGTAGGCTTTAGAACAGCAGTCCTCTGGATTTTGTCTTCTGTTTGCATGCTCTTCTTCCCCCTCATCCCTACCTGCAGTTTGAAGCCTGTGCTCCTGAGAGTGGGCTCAAAGTGGGAAAAAGGAATTGGGGAATTGCATACATGGGAGTGTCCTGAATGTGAGATGCATGGTAGTATTTGTTGATGGGGAAATGATGTTTTTCATAACCCTACCAAAGACAGAAATCAGGGACAGAGGCAACAGCTATACAAACAGTTACTTGCTCTAGGGAGGTCGAAGGACTAGTGTAGCCTTCTAGGCATGCTATGCAGTGCTCAGCAATACCAGCTCCAGGCCATTCTCCCTCCACTCCCAATTTATTCCTGTCTTTCAAGGAGGCTTTAAAAGCCAATTTAGTCCCCATACAGTCACACAGTGCAGCTGAGGACGGGCGGGAAGGAGTAATGTAAACAGAGCACATGTGTCTAACACTGAAAACTCAGTTTCCTGAGGCAGCATCTGCCTTCCCTCTCTGTTCTCTGGCATGTTTGTGTGAGAGAGAAATTGTGTACTTGCTGCATCTTGGGTATACCCGGCCAGGTGATTTCCACCCCTTCCTTTGGGAGGCTGTTCCGTTAGCAGAGAAAACCCGTTTTTTGGAACTTTTCCTATTGTTTGGCCTAAAATACCCTGCTTATAGTGCCAGACAATTATTGGCCTTGCTGGTGACATCAGGACATCTTTTAGCTTTTGCTCAGCCAGATCTGTGTATAACATGACCCCTGCCACCATTGATCAGTTCCTGTAGCCTGCTTGCACTGCTTTTCTGTTTGCCTTGTGTTTTGCAAAAGGACCCATGTATGGGCATGTTTTATTTTAGGTTCCCTTTACAGCTGATGGAGAGAGGTGTAAGCTTGAGCTCTGAACTCTCCTCTAAGAGAGAGCTGCTGCGCCTTAACTGAGTGGGAAACTTGGGCTCCTCACGTGTGCATCCAAGTACAGCTCCGGAGAGCAGCGTGGATGTTCTTCCCTCCCCGTGGCAGTGATTTAAGGGAGTTGTTTACCTGGTGTTCCTCTTGGTTTTGTAGAAAAGGACTCTCCTCCAACAATTGGAGTACCCACGCTGTCCATAGTAGCCTCCACAGCAAGCTCTGTTGCCCTGATCCTGCTCTTAGTCGTGCTGTTTGTTTTGCTGCAGCCAAAGCTGAAGTCGTTCCATCACAGCAGGTAAGTGTAGCTGGGGTTTGGAGGTCCTTGGACACATCCTGTTTCTTTGTAGCAGAAATCCATTAAGGTACTTGTTTAGGTGGAGTTGGAGCAACTTACCTCCTTGCTTCTCTGCTCCTGTTTTAATCTCCTCAGGGAGAGCAGTAGTCTGAAATGGTGGTCTGCGATACCCGGCTGCAGTCCCCGTTCTACCATGCCAGCTGATGAGTGGTTTGCTTGCTTCTCCCTTGGCTTTGAATGTGAAAAGTTACGATCCCTATTAGCCTGGCTATAGATCAGTCCTCTGCCACCGTTCCCTGCCGTGGGAGGAGAACCCTCCTGGCCTGGGCTTGTGGATGAGAGGAGGGACCAATCGTGACACTGCTGCCACCTGAGGTCAACAAAGTCACTGTGGACTCTGTCTTCCAAACCAGCTACTAGTGCTCCTTAAGAGCAGAGACATGGCTGTCCAGCAGCAGAGAGGTTGAGGGGTGGGGTCCTGAAGTCTACCCTTTTTTGAAGAAGTCCAAACCACTGAAAAAGAAAAGTTCAGTCTCAGGAGTCTGACTCATGAGCCAAGGTGATTCACGCTATGTCAATTTAAGAGCTGTCTGCCCCACCTCGCTAGAGGTTATCTTGCCAGCAGCAAACGTGGCAGAACAGGCAGCACTAGGTGTTGCAGAATATAGCAACGTGAAATCAGCCGTGGTCAGAGCTCTCTTTTATCTGCCGGCTGTGACAGCAGGGGCTCTGAGTCATGAGCTTTGTCAGATTTGGCCATGGAGTCAGGTGAGGTGGGAGCACTGTAACCTTTTCAGCTCTTGCTGCTAAATCCATCGGGCACTGTGAATTACGACCCCTGCTCATGTTTATAGCAAGTCACAGCAGGGCTGCAAGGCTGTGCTTGCTTGACCTTCTTAAACCACCATTCATGTTTCTGTCTATTCTCCCCTAAGTAAGCCAGTGGTGAGCATTAGAGTTCTGCTGTTGCAAGGTTACTGGAGTTCTCATTAACATATATACAAAAATATAAATGCTTAACTTGATTTTTAATTTTTTTTCCCCGCTTTCCTCTTTGTTTCTTTCTTTGAGGCGAGACCAAGGTGTGTCTGGAGATCAAGTCTCTATCATGGTGGATGGTGTCCAAGTGGCCTTGCCATCCTACGAAGAAGCAGTGTATGGCAGCACAGGGAACTGCATTCCACCCTCAGACTCCCGAGTGCAGATCGTGCTCTCAGAGGGAGCTGGGCCGAATGGAGCCAGAGAGATGCAGCAGCAGGACCAAGGGACTCGCAATAGCTTTGAGAGAGACGAAGAAGTCCCCGGGCATTCTGGACTGTGTGAAGCCAGTGGCTCTCAGCGCTCTGAAACTGTTCTTGTGCATCAGGCTGCCACCTCTTCCTGGGTAGCTGGCATGGCTAGCAGTAGACCTGTACACAAAGAGGTCCAAGATTCAGAAAGCAGTGACATACAGAGCCTTTTATCACTCACTTCCTCTGAGGAGTACACAGATGGTACGTGGCTTGGGCAAGGAACACTGAATGAGACCCTTGTAAGAGTAGGTTCTGCAGTTGACTACCTAGGATGAAAATGGCAAGGAATGCCCCTATGTGTCATGCACCAGAGGAGCTTTTGAAAAGAAGCGTCCCAGTCTCCATGGCACGTTTCACAACTGGTGACATCCTTTCACAACACAAGATGTGCAAGCAGTATTTAATACCACCTTCTGAAGTATGCAGCACTCTCAGATGGGGAGCCTAGGGCGGTCTGGCATGACTGTTGAGGTTCTGCTGCTCGCTCTTGTCGTCTTAGCAAAGGATGTGCAGAGGAGTGCCAGCCTCCAGCATCATAGTGCAAATGCAGTCAAATAGCTGTGTTCATAGAAAACAAGTTGGTGGGAGTGGAAGGATATGCTTGGAATACAAACCCGTTGTGATATTTGGGCTTCTTCATCTTTAGACCGCTAGTAAGCGGCTTACTGCCACAGTGCTTACAGTGCTGCAGCCTTGGCATGCGAGAAGACCTAAAAGGGATGTGCTGGAGCTTACTGTGCAGGGCAGAGGGGCAGGTCTGTTAAACAGCCAGCACATCTTGTGTTCTTCACTTCCATCCTGCCCTGAAGGGCGTAGCTTTACAATGCCAGAGCTGATGGGAAGCTCCAGTTAAGGTTGCTCCTGCAGAGACTGCTGTGTCTTGGGCAAGGCTTGTAGATAGCTCAGGGCAGAACTTCTCGTTTCCATGCTGTCCAGCCCTACAGCTGTAGTTGATGCCACCCCGAACCCTTGCAGTAAAAACAGTTAAAGGGGATTTTTGCTAAAGGATGGAAGTGGCAACATGTCCTGAGATGGGCATTAAACCCTAAGTGAATGGGGATCCAAAAGTGAAGCTTAAGAAAAAAATATCCGTAGTGTAGAAATTAGAGGATGTTACCTCTGCACTGTGTCACTTTTTGACACTGCCTGCAAATGTGTGTTGTCTCCAAGGCTCGTTGTACAGCAGCAGATTGTCCCTTGCAGCAGGAAACCATAAAGCTTGTGCTTATGCCTCAAAGCTGAGGAAGCTGAAGCTGCTGGAGGAGGCTGTATTTCTTCAAGTTAGGTAGGGGCAAGTGTGATCCCGGTATTTCCAACCATCCCTCTCACAGTCAGAAACATGTCTTTGATGTTTTGAGGAACTGAAAGATTGATGAGGCCACGGGAAAGGAGGAGACTGTCATTCTTAAGGGAAGTTATGACCTTCCCCTAAACAACGTTGAGGCTTTGCTGGGAATACTTTATATTGTTCTGAGACCCTCAGTTCAAGAAAGATGTGGAGAAACTGGACAGGAACCATTGGAGGCCTGCCAAGATAGCCAGGGGCTTGTGGGAAGTGACTGAGGGAGCTGGGCTTCTTTAATCTGGTGAAGCAGCAGCTGAGGGCCAAGCCAACAACTGACTACAGTTACTTCACAGTGAGTTGAAAAGATTATGGAGCCAAACTCTTCTCAGCCAGATGATGTAACGTGGGGCAGTGGCCACAAGCTGTAACTTGACAGATTCAGATTGAATGTAGGGAAAATATTTTGCACTAGGAGGGTAGTGCAGGACTAGGTGGGCACCCAGAAAGGTGATGGAGTCTCTGACCTTGAGGATTTTTGAGGCTGGAGCTGGCAGTAGACTTGTTCACAGGGGCAGGTTGGAGGTCCCTTCTGCTGTGTTGTGATGACAGGAAGACCGCTGCGTTCTCACATTATGGAGGCAGGAGCCTGTCTTGTTTTCAACAGTAGTTTTTCTGGTGTGTGTTGAACTGCAGAAGTTTGACTATTTCTGTTTTTCTCTCCCCACCATTCAGATATTCCGTTATTGAAGGAAGCATGAGGCCTGCTGTGTTTGCCTAGCCTTCTCCCTCTTGGATTTCTTCCTTCCCTCCTCCCCCTGCCTTCGGGACAGAAGCACTCTGTGCAGCCTTCCCCGTCCTCGCGAGCTGTGCCCTGGATACCTCCAAGCAGAGACGCCCTCAGCTGAAGATCCAAAGGATGTTGCCAGGTTGCCTCCTGGATGCACCAGTGGAGTTGGTGCAGCGCTGGCTTCCCCATTCCATCAGCATCAGGGGCTCAAGGAACAGAGTGGATTTGAGCTCTCCTCCTCTTTCCCCAGCCAGATGTTTGACAGCAGTCTCTGAAGAGCTGCTCTTTTCTCGTGCCTTTCTCCTCCTCACACCGGCTTGTTGCAGCTTATCAGCCTCTCTAGTCCTTCTGCTGCCCAGAGAGCAGGGGCTCAAACCGCTTGCTCACTGGGTGCAGACACAGTTTATATATACGTATATATGTTATATAGGCTCTTCTTCCAGCATCCCCTTTGTGACAGGGCAGGACAAAACACCTCACTGGGACTGCAGCTGGGCTTGCGAGGGATCCCAGTGAAGGGGTAGCCTGCAATGTCTAGAAGCACCTCAGATGAGGTGGGCTGTGTGACAACTTAGTTGTGCAGTAACACTTTGTTGAAAATGGCTAGAGCGCTGAAGGCTGAGAAGTCCAACTTGTAGGAATGCCCTCTGCCCCTTCTCAAAAACCATCTCTGCAGGAGTCCCTTCCTGAAAATCACTTTTGTCCCCTCCTTCCTTCTCTACCTGTGCAGCACACTTGATTACACCATGTTTCTAGAAGTTGGGGCTGGGACTGTACTGCCAATGAAACAACCCTTTCAGCTTTGGTCTGGTGCCAGAGCAGCTCCTGGTGTTAGGTTGTAGAAGAACCTTGGAGAATAGCCAGTGGTTAGCAGGGTCCAGAAAGCTCGGAGGATGTGACTTTGAGCTAGCCAACCCTGTGTTAACTATGAGTTAGCCCCATTCGGGACTGCAATCAAATTTGTGGCCCTGCTTTTCTGAGTAAGCTGTGTGCCTCAAAGCTCGTTTACTGAAGGTGGTTCTGCACTGAAGCTTAGGTTCCTATGGTCAGATCTTCAGGCAAAGGCAACGCTTTTGACATGTAATCTGGAAGTGGTTCAGGTGTTTGAAAATGTCAAGAGTAAAAATGCCCATAGGTAATGAATGCCTGGTGCCACTGGTGCAATCCCAAATTACCTTTCCAGCCACACTAGGTCCCTTAGTAGCTACCATCTCAGAGGCTAGCGTGTCTTCCTAGCTTCATACAGCTGGAGTCTGCTGTTTTACTCTAATGGGCTTCAGTGGGCCCACTGAGAAGGGCTTCTTCCTTGTGGCTGGGAGTAAGCGGCATTTATGAAGACTCTCCTAAAATCAGCGCAGTTGCCTGTTGCTCTGAGGGAGGTTGGCCACATTGGCAGCAGTGCCAGAGGACACACTGTAGCTTCTTCCTGAACCTAAGTTTCAAAGATCGTTTCAAGTTCTGGTAGGAGGGAAAAGAAAATCCAAAAATTTATATACCTCTGCCCCCTACAGTCACCTGCAGCAGGTCAGATTACCCTGGTTGCTGTTAACAGGACTCCTTTTGCAGGAAGCCACGTTCATCTAGGGTAGGTGACCCGATCACAAAAGCATTGTGGTGGTTGTAAGGTTCTTTCACTGGGGAGGTCTGGACGCTGTTCCATGGGAATGGTTTCAGCAAGAAGAGCTGGCTTCTGAGATGCATGTACCTTGTCATAACTGTCTTGAAGTATCCAGGGAAGTGTTCGCCCTGTGAGAAGCTGCTAAATTTTTGAGTTGAAGGAGCAAAATGTCATGGCCTTACACATCACACGGTAATGTACAGGTAAAGAGGGGTGCTGTTGTTGCTGCTTGGCTTTTGGTTTATGATCCTCACCATCCTCATCCCTGTTGCTCCAGGAACATACCATCACAGCGCTTGGTAAAAGTGACACATCTTTATATATAAAATCACTGTGGCTTAGCTCCAGTTCCTGGAAACGGGGATTGGCCATAGTATCCTTCCATGTACCTGCTGCTCCTGGTCCTTATCAGCTGGTAAATCCCAGGATACCTGGGACAGCCTGTGCCTGTGGGTGGAAGAATCCTATTTTCCCTATCCTTGTTTTAGAGGGATGTTATTAATTTAAGAATAGTGTTTTAAACTTCTTTCCCTTTTGCTCGTATTACCTTGCATTAACACAAGGACTTGATAAATCCCATTTGGGTAATTTTTGTTCCGTTTGGATGGTGAAAACCTCATGCTGTTCTACAGGGCACTGCCGTGTCTCTGCTTCAGGCACTGCAGGGGGCAAATGTTTACATTACATGCTGTTGGAATTTTAGAAAATAAGCATGGGAACGTTGGTATTTAGTTTTGAACTCCTACCTTGGAAATGGTCTAAGCTGGAGGAAATTTTCTTGTTCACCGGTTTATCAGGGCAGGTGGAAGGATCAAGTGAGTGTAGCGGTAAGGGAGCATGGAGGGAAAACTATGTGACTTCTTTCCTGCTGCCTAACCAACCTGGAGCAGGAGGAGCTGATATTTATGCATTTAAGGTCCTATCTGCTCAAACTGACCCTCAGCAATCAAGGTGTAGAAGTCAAGTACATGCTGCCTTCCTGCAAGAGACAGTGTTTTAATCAGTGTTAGCACCGGGTTGGCGGGAGAATCCCACAGCAAAGCTGGAAGCTGATCCCAAGACCTGACCTTGCCCTGGACGGGCGCCTGCTCCACCAGCAGAAAGCATGTACCTTGTCCTGCCTCCTCCATCTGCTGTTGTCAAATGAACAGCTGCCAGCTGGGGAGAGAAAACTCAATTTGGGTGGGGAAGAGAAGGAAGCAAGCTGCACAGAAGAGTGCTTTAATTTTGTTTCATTTACAGAATTCTGGGAAACAGTTCTACTATGTAAGGGGGGAAATGTGGAGGTGGAGGGAAATATGAGTGTAGATCTTGTGATAAGGCATAAACAAGGCAGCTTCTGTTGGCTTGCTTGAGGGTAAACCAGCAGCTCCCAGGCCAGTCTCAGCCATGCTGGCTGGTAACCCCAGCTGATGCTTCCAGCGCTTGCAGAAGAGCCTGTTCCCTGCAGCAGTTCCTGTGGGAACAGGCCCCAAGGTCCTGTGCAAGCCAGAACATGGAAAACAGTCTGGGGGCATCACATTCCTCATGCCCGTGTCCTCAGCTTTAGAGTTTATTTTCATATAAAATGAGGTAGAAAGGCTGGGGAGCAACCTGAGAGACGTCTGCTTGGCAGGTTTTTTTTCAAGAGGTGGAGCAAGGCCTAACTTGACTGATAATCAAGTGGTTGTTACTCATGTTTGTTTTAATTCCGCAGAGGCTGACGGATTGGGAAGTCTTCTGGGCAGAGAGTTAGGAAAAACTAAATTGCACAGCCCTGTCTTTACTTACAGGAGCAAGGGCTGAGGCTTAAAGATCCCTCAGTCATGAGCTCTCTGCTCTATCTCAGGAGCATTCATTACCTCTGAGCAAAGTGTGTCCTCTTTGGCTGTGGCCATAGGTAGATGCAGCCTGGATCTCAGCGTGGTGGATGGGGAGCATGGGGGCTCAGCCTTGCAAGATGTAACACAGTACATGATTTTTTTGTTTGTTTTTGGAGGTTGTTGTGGGTTTTTTTTTGTTGTTTTTTGTTTGTTTGTTTTTTCTGATGGGGCCACAGACTATTTACCCTTTTTCCCACCTATGTCTGGCAGAAGAATTAAAAGGGAGGCATTTTTTCATCTTTAACACTCCCAACATAATCATCTTGTGCTCTGTCATACATGCTGGATCCTGTGATATTCAAGAACATTAAGACGATTTAATTCCATTGGAAAAATAAACTAGCACTTACTTTAAAGGTTTCTGTTATTTTTGGAGTCTGATAGGTTAAATAAAAGGGCATTTCAGAAATTCAGACTAGTATGTGCAATAGAAAAACCTCCTTGCTCCCTTTCATTTGCACAGGTTTTTTTAAATAAAAATAAATAAAATGCAACCTACCGCAGTGTTTACAGCTCAGGTGTTGCAGAACTGGACCAACCTGAGAGAACCAGAAAGGGAAGGTGACCATAACCCACGGGGAAGCGGGGCAGGCTCCTGTCAATCTGCATCACGAAGCTCAGCTCAAAGGATGAGGTAGTTTTGGATTGCGCCAGGGCCTCCTGTCACCTCGAAGGGGGTCAGCAGCGTTGGTGAGAGAGGTGGTTTTGTGCGTCGTGGTTTTAAAAAGCTTGCATCTCCCCATCGTTAACTGCAGAAGAGGTGAAAAATGAAGTCAGGAGGAGAGAGGTGCTGCAGCATGTGGAGTTGTTGCCAAGTTAAAACTTCATGAGTTTGGGAAGAAGCAAAGCTTAATGCATTTTTATCCCTTTTTCTTAACCACCAGGGAAATTGCTGTGTAGAAGAATGCTTACTCGGCAAGCTTGCTGCTTGTTCACCCCTTGGACATCTCCCCTGAGGTTTCTCCTTGGCCTTTCAGCTCCAGTGCAGTGAATTGTTTAATGCACCTGGAACCTTTATTTGGCCTTTCAGCACGTGGAGAAGTCAGGCGTGTTAGGAAGAAATCTCTTCCACGTGTTTTGGGAGGAAACATCCTCAGATGCTCCCAGAGGTGGTTGATTTGGGTCAATACTGAGGAGTAGGGCAAAGAGAGCAGAACAGGGTCAGCTGTTGGAAATAATCTGGGATGGTTAAGTCATTTGCAGCACAGAAAAGGGAACAGAAGGTGCGGGGTAAGGAGGAGCTGTGGCTGAAAACAGAGGCATGCTGCGGGCTGTTGAGCTAGCGCGTTCATGACCAGCTGTAAGGAAGCTTGTGCTTTGTTTAGATCATTTAGCAAACACCAGCAGGCTCGCTGTGTAAAAAAAAAAAAAAGGTTAATGTGCAACTGGTTGGACACAGAGATTTCCTTGCTGACCTTTTTAGAACGTATTTGCGAAACCTGGTTTTACTGTTCTGATAACAGTTGTTAAAAAAAAGAAATCTGCCTTATTACTCTATCCAGATAACTAATTAAATCAGTTTCACTTTCTGGTTTCTGTGTACAAATGCAATAAATCCCATCCATTTTGCACACCCTGCCTCACCCCATCCTCGCCCTTCTGTGCTTACCAGGGAACTGCAGCTTGAACTTGCTCTTTGAGAAAACCTCGGTTTGCAGGAGGACTTCATTAGAAAGCATTTGTTCTCTGATATGCTTTGAAAGTGCAGAGAGGTTTCCTAGAGCAGGCTTCATTTTAAGGCATATTTTTATACAGGAAATAAGCTTTTTTTCCAATCCTTCACCCCCCTCCTCCTGCCCTTCCACACCAGGACAGAGCACACCACTTCCCACACTTCTCTTCAGGGCCCTGTGTTCAGCACTGCTTCCAAACTCAGCCCTCTGCAGATGATGTAGGGATACGTGTACCCACCAGAGCAGGTTCTGCTGATGTTCTGCATATGCTTTCTATAAGCCATGCTTTGGCTTCTGTCCTCAAGCGAGCAAGGACAGAGGTGGTGGAGCTGTGCTGGGAAATGTTCTAGCTCCAGTTCTCCAATTTGTTTCCTTCCAAGAGAAAACAGCCGAGTGGTCTGCAGAGCAGATGTCCTGTGACGCGGTGGGTAGACCGCTGGTAGCTGCTGATGCAAATGCAAGGGGAGCTTGATCGCCTTTGTGCATTAATCTTTTCTTCTTTCCTGTATGTGTTTTCTTTTTCTCCAGATTGCACCACTATGGAATTATTTGCAGAATGGTACTCCATATATATGTGGGATTTAAAAGCAAAACCATAATTGATGCTGTGCAGGATGTCACTCAATTGGATTTATTTTGCTTTATTTTATATATATTTTCTGGTATCCTGTACATTGCAGTGGGTGTGAAGATAGTATTTTAATATTTGTACAAAGTTTAATTTAATTGTTCTATGTATATAACTGCATTTCTAAATTAAAAAAAAAAATTCTTTTGAAGTGAAGCTATAATCTCTTGTTTGGTGGGTTTTCTTTTTAACTGCTTGGGCCTTGTGAACTGGCAGTCTAGGAGATCACTAGTGAACACGCTGCAGTACTGCAGTGCCTTCCACATGCAGATCGGAGTGAAGCTAAAGCTAGGGATGCTCAAATGGCTTGGAGAAAGAGGTACTGAGTTGGGGTGGCCTTAGAAGGATCAGGTTTCCAAAAATACTCTCCACTCTCAGAAGAAAAGTCCACCCTCGGTGTGCCTGCATATAACTGTGTGAGAAAGGGGGCCAGGTTGGTTCAAGGGCCTTTCTGGGAGGGCTGTGGTCACTGGAGTGCCCCCTGGACCTGTTGTCTTGGCTGACGTTCACAGCAGTTTTCTAGCAGGTGCTCCTCAGCCTGCCGGAGAAGTCTCCCGATCTAACGTGCAGACTTGCTGCACGAGGCTGGGCAAGGTATTTGTTTCCTTTCTCTAGCACCACGTGCACACATAGCAAATGACTAATGTGGTGCAGAAAGACCCCCCTGGGTGCTCTGTGCCTTCCTCTGCTGTCCCAAATAACACAGTCTGTGCTGTGGGAGTTACTTGGGAGCAAGCAGCGACGATCAGTCAGCAATGGAGAGGAAGGATGTGAGCTGGGAGGAGGACACGGCAGTTACTTGGCTCTCCCACAGCAGCGGTAGGAAGTGTGTGCCCACTGGGTCTGCGTGTGAGAAAAAGCCGTAGCAATGAAGCAAGAGGGGGCTGAATGTGCCAGGAGACCTGGGCTGGGTGAAAGGCATGGGGGGCCTCAAAGAGGGAATGAGGTTGGGTCTGGATTTGGTGTAAGGAGAGAAGATGCGTTTTGGGGAGCGTTTGAAGCAACTGCTGCATGGTTTTCTTACAGTCTCCTGCTCACCAGGCTTGGAACCTGCATTGATGACTACGGCACCAATTAGCTGATGGCTGCTGTGGTGTCCCCAGGTGGGGCCCTTGGAAACAGTAAGTCAGGGGACACCGGCCAATTTGTTAATGGTGGGGAAAGGGGGGGGCAAGAAGGGTTTGAAGAAACGATGTATGGCATGAGGGGACTTCAGAGAGGGAGAAAAGATGACTCTTATGAACGGCTGATTAATCTTGGATGCTAGATAAGGAGAGCAGTATATATGGGAAGATGATGCTGTTTCTGGAGGGAAGACAGCTCTCATTGGCAAAATACTAATCTAAAGCGGGTAGCTGGACCACGTAGGATACTTTGGAGAGATATTTCAAATACATGGGTGTAAACAGTGCGGGCCAGAGTGCAGAGGTGAGGCTGGGTGCAGGCTCTGCCTTTCCCTCTTCATAGAATCACAGACTGGTAGGAGTTGGAAGGAACCTCTGGGGATCATCTAATCTAGCCTCTCTGCCAAAGCAGGGTCAGCTCGAGCAGGTTGCACAGGATCACGTCCAGGTGAGTTTTTTTAAGTCTCTAGAGAAGGAGACACCACAAGCTCCCTGGGCAGCCTATTATCCCTAGTCTACCTCTTCTGGGTAGTTGTGCCACACTGGGAGGATGGCAGGAGCAGAAACTGCAGAAGAACGGCTGCCTGTTGTTCTGTTAGGGCTCTACACAGTCCTTTTTTATTATTATTGTTTTCTTTGCTTCAAAGACCTAAGGTAAGATTGCCCTTTGAGGCAAGAGTACTAGTGAGAGAAGGGGTGGGGTGACATCTACCTTTCTCCCATTTCTATTTCTTCCTTAAATTCCTCCCACACAGCAAGCTGACCTTACTGCAAGTTTGCCACCATGAAACTGGAGCTTTGTGGCCTGTGCTCTTGTAGCAGACAGTTGGCATGTGGGAGTCGGTGGCCTTCAGGAATTGCTTTTAAATTATTACTGTTTTTCACTGGCCTGTGGTCTCCTGCCACAGCGGTTCTGGCTGCCATGAATGCGCCCTTCTTATTCTGCAGGTCTTATCTATTAGACACATTGGAAATAATTTGTCACCTCTAGTTTGTGCCTGCCATGAGAGATGACCGTGAGAGCCAAGCCTGAGGTGGGTGGTCTGGGAAATCCTCCTTAATGGTTGGCCCTTGGGCTGAAGGGCGGAAAGGCCAGGCCATGAAGGAACACCTCCGCTTCCAGAGAAGCAGCTTCGCCACAAAGACACTGACCCTGCCACAAAGCTGCTTTGAGAAACTCGCTCAGGAAAGGGGGTAGATGGGCTCCTGCCCTGGCAAGGCGTCCTGCCAGCCAGCACACTGTGCTGCCCAGCTCCCAGACAGGCTGTTCTGTATGTGTGGATTTTCCAGGAACACAAAGCCATGAGCATACCAGCCCCATTACAACCATGTGCTTTGACTCTTTAACAGGCCCGAGCGCATCTGGAGGCTTTCCTCACAAGCCCTGGCCACCCTTTCCACACCACTGGAAAGCTGTGCAGTGGGATTGCGTTATTGGATTGTCCCTTGGTGTACTGTAGCTTTGCCCCTGCCAGAAACCCCCCTTGCATTAACAGCTCCACCAGCCTCTGACCTGTTCTTAAGTTTGTCACGAAAGGCAGATTCCCCCTCCTGAAAGCAGAAAAATGCTCCATGCCAACAACCCTTTGCAAAGCAAGTGCTTGCATGCTCCTCACCTGCCAGGGCCATGCAGAGGGTCCCTTATGAGCTCTGTCACTGGAGAAGAGAGCAGGGTCTGTCTGGGATGCGTTGCCAAGTCCCCATCCCTCATCAACGTGGTGAAACTGCAATGGTCTCTCTCAGCACCAAGCTGGCTTCCCGGAGCGCAGGGAAGGGATGGACAAATGCACACAATGGACTTTCTGATTCTCTCTCTTCCCTTTTGCAGAAAGATTGTTTAGCAGCAAGTTCTTCCCCTTAACCTTCAGTAAGACCTGGGCGGTGACACAGCAGAGCTAAGCAGCCCTGAGGGGACCTCGGTATAAGGTAGTTCTCCTTTGGCTGCTCTTTGCCATCTGGCCTGAACTGAGCTCATGGTGAGTCTGTGGGACACAGCTTAGACTTTTCATGTTACACTCATGAAAAAACTCAGATGCTATCAAGGAAGAAGAAGGGAGCATGCTCTGGATACCCGAGAGCAACGAGGAGGCCTCGGCAGCAGGTAGGTGTCCTTCCCCTTGCCGCTGTTGTCCCAGAAGGTGTGTGTGTAGGTAGATATGCTCCTGTGCCTGAGGCTGCCGTCTCCCTGCAGTGCAGCTGGAGGTGGAAGAAAGCCATGTTGGAGAGCTGGCAGTGGTGGCATGTCCCTCCTTACAGGCCAATGCAAGGCTGGGGCTGCAGAGGTGCTGGCTGCAGCTGGCATGCAGCTGGATTTCCTTCTGCACTGTCTGTGCCCATCAGGCAGGCCCACCCTCAAGAAGGTCTAATGTGCTACCCATATTTACAAAGTATATAATATTCATGTTTAAACTCAAGTTTAATGTCTCCTTATGTTGAGGAGATCAGGGGCCAGGTTTGGGAGTAGCAGAGTTTTCCTGTGGGGGGAAACTCAGGCAGCGAAGCCCTCTTGGACAAGCCCAGTGGAAGCCAGAAGCGGAAGCCCATGCTGGGTTTCCCACCTGATGTCCCCGTTCCTTGGTGCTGCAGGGCAGTGTGGGGCTCCCCGCAGGTGGGACAGGGAGTCTTGCACAAGTGACTTTCTTCAATCTCCATGAGCTGCCTGCTCTGGATGGCAGAAATGTCCCCGTAAGGGCTGTTTCCAAGAGATTTATGACCCTGGGTTCGGCTCTGCAGACAAAGTTGTTCCCATCCTACAGGCTGTGTCTCCCCTGATAAATGTAACTTGGCTCTAAACAATTGCTTCCTCCGGTAAGCTTTAAAATAGTTGATTTGTTATTGAGACTGCTCTTGTGCTTCTCTGGTGCTTTTTCAACATCCTTACAAATAACTGGGAATTTATCTCCATGGCATATCAGTGGGTGGGAAGGCCCACGCTGTCCCTGCTAATGTTGGGAAGGGGGGAAACGAAGCACAGAAAACTGGAGTAACCTTCTCCACATCATACCTGAGGATGTGTTGCAGGTGGGGAAAAATAAATGCTCTTAATGATACCTTCAGCATGTCTTCTTCCAGACCTCTCCTTTCACTGTTTCTTCTGTAGTTAGCAATCCAGCCGTCCTTCCCTTTCTTCCTGCTCAAGCTGTGCCCACAGGGACCGACGGAAATGGTAATTCAGAGGTACTGATTCTCCTCCTTGTTGTGCCAAGGGCAACACCTGCTACATAATCACTCTTCTTATTCTGCCTTGTGGCTAATGAGTTTGAGATCACCCAGTCAGGGCGGTGCCCTGGGGAAGCACATGGACACCCTGCTGTTCCCAGGCTCAGATGGGTCAGCGGGGACCCTGGGAGAGTGATGAAGGAGGGATCTCTTTCTTCTTTGCTGCATTTTGGCAGCAAAATGAGGAAATTTAGAACAAGGCATTAAAAATGCAACCGATTGGAGCATGGAGGGGTGTGGATACAGCGGCTCGTGGTGCCGCGATACCTCTGAGGCATCAGAATGAGGTTTTCTTGCTTACTAGTGCAATAGGGAGCAAAGTGTGTCGATGTTTTGGTTGGTTTATCAGTTGTTGGTCTGCTCCTGGTCCCTCTCAGTTGAGAACCAAGGATTAACACCTTGTAGTTTCCCCTTGCAATTGTCAGAGACAATTATGAGAGATCCAGGGAGATTAAATGTTTCTTCCCCTGTTCTGCATTTGTATGAAGCTACCTTCATCATTTGATGCCAGAAATTTTCCTGTGGCTCCTGAGGATGCAAATCACCATTGCATCTTGACCTTTCCCCCAGGAGCACAAACCCACCCAGCAACATCTTATCGCTGACCCCCAAGCCACAGTGGCAAGGAAGGGATGTAAATGGGGTGAAGGGAAAGCAGCCTTTTCCAGTTTCCTTCCAGCAGTGTCGGGGTGACCCACTGCAACCCAAACGTGATCTTCTGGGATGCGGGGAGGGTGCTGTGCCACCCAGCTTACCTCAGTCTAACCTCATGAGGATTTCTTTCATCTGATTGAAAACCTGTCAGTGGTGGTCTCCAGTTTCAGCAGCACTGTCCCATCCTTGGGTCAGTGCTGGCCAAGCCCACCCCAGCAGTCCCACACTTCCACATAGCGCCCACCCGCCCCGGGGTCACCCTTCGGAGTACCGAGGAGGGGACAGCATCTGCGGCCACTTCGGACGTGGCCTCACAGCTCCTCTCCTCACCAAGATGCCACCACTGAAGAGCTGCAGAGCTCAGGGGGTGGCACTCACAGGCTGAACAAGGAGGGGTGTCTATTCCCACATTTTCCCAAATTTCATCCATGTCCTCTGGCAAATAGATGCTGATTAGGAGTTAGAAACGAAGATGCATTCCTCTAACCAAAGAAATTATCTTGGGAGGCAATAAGGAAAAGGTTATTTGTATTTAAGCTCAAAATACCATGTTTTTTAAAAAAAAAAAAAGTCCCATCTAACCTGCTTGAGCAAGCAGAGTGCTGGCACAGGGATAAATGGGTCTAAACTAGCCATGATGGACATTTGGTCAGAAACTGGGCTCAGCACCAGTGGTTAGATTCTAGAGAAGCCCTGTGGCAGGGTGAGGGGAAGCCAGGAAGATGACTGGTTTTAAGATGTAGTGCGGTTACTTTGTGACACGTCACATACTTGCCCAAGAATGGGGCCTTGCAAGTGTTGTTCCTAAGCTGGGCTTCCTTATTATTAAAACAAGCCTCCGCTAGCACTCCCAGATGGCTTCAGTGGTGCCAGCACAAGTGAGCGGGTTGAAAAGGAGCAGGGAAACGCAACTGCCAGGACATCTGAGTCAGAATAGACTCTCAATATGACAAAATTCGAAATAGTAGTGACCTTGGTCTCAAACAGCATGTGCTCTGCAATGAACCGCATGGCAGCAGGGCCATCAGCACCAGAGCCCCCTGAGAAGGCCACCTGTGGACGGGGACTGGGAGGACGCTCCTCTCCATAGGTTCTAACCTGGCATTTACCCCTGCAAGAGGGTCACAAGCCCTTCCTAAACATACTTACCTTGGGCCAGAAAGTCTTTGGCAGAATACTTGATGGTGGAATGTTGTGTGGTGGGTTGTTTGTTTTTTTGCAAAACCGAACTGATTTCTTCAGTGGGAGAGTATTGAAATTGTTTCAGGGACCCAACAGACACTGGGAAAACAAATCTCTGTGGCTGCTTGGGGTGATTATCTGCTCCCCGCCGCTCGCAGAGCCAGCCTTGCCAGAGCAGCAAGCAGTCACGTTCTTACACAAGAGGAAACAAATTCTCCAGACACGATGCTCTTCTGGGGCAGTAGTTGCAGCTTCCTCTGAAATTTTCAAAATCACAAAATGCGCTTTTTATTTTTAAATGTCCAAAGCCTCAAATATTTTTCTTACTTTAGTGGGTACCATAACCAAAAAAAAAAGGTTATTTAAAACTTTTATGTGTCTCCTTTTTAGTCTCATGAGGGAGCAGGGGGATATTAATGCTTGAGGGGGATTCCCTCCCTCCCTCCCCTGCTTCTCAAAGAAAGCTTGCCTTGTTTTAAGTGTTTTCCTTCTGCCTGTCTCCATAGAAAATATTAGGGATATAAGGTCTGGTATTCATTATAAGCTCCCAAAAGAGTAAGATCAATGAAACTTTAAATAAAGCAGCTGTGAGCCAGTATGTGATTTAGCTGTCGAAGTTAAAAGCACATCTAACAAACACAGAGTGCAACCATTTGGTGAGGGTCTTTATTCCCTCTTTCAGAAGCTTTCGTGATGTTCTTGTGGCTGATGCTTCACAGTCACACAAAGCAGATCTCGCCTGAATTTTAGTCTGTGTACCTACCTACCCACCCACTAGAGTTTGAAGCCCAGGTCTCGAAGCGCTCGGCTATTACATAGCCATGGCTACTGCTGCCTTTGCAATCCGAGTGCCTGATGGCTTAACCACAAGGCCACCTTTTTTTTTCCCTTGAATGGGAAAATAATTGGGCAAAACAGAAAAGCTTAAAAATAATCTTTCAAATAGGAAGTGAAATGAAAAAAGTTCTTTTATTAATTCTCTTTTTTTTCCTCCTTCTTTTTTTCTAGCTTTAGAAAAAAACGAAAATACGACTGACATGAAGCCCCAGTGTGGTTGTTGGGAATTCTCTGAGTTTTCCTGGGCACGTCGCTTGGTCACAGTGTGTTACACACTGAGTGCGGAGCCCAGCAGCATATTCACCAGGGTCACTATTCTCCTTGCCATGAAGCTGCCAGTGCCTTAAGTCCATATCTCCATCGCAGTCAGACAGCTGAGCTGGTGTCACGGAGAGCTTTTGTCACTGGACAAGGAGTCCATTTTCCTCCTTCTCTCAGCAGCACAGCCCAGAGCGGCGGAGGTTGATCAGGTCAGCCTTGTAACACAAATTCAGCCGTGCCTGGAAAAAAAGCCGCCTGGGCTGCCAGAAGGTGGATTCTCACCAACAGATGGGAAGGAGGGATGGGAGGCACTCGGGGGAGCAGCCAGAAATACTTACCGTTTTAATCAGCCGTACTGTAGTTAAGTCTAAGACACAGGAAAACAGAGGAAAGGTCACACAAGAGCAAGGAAACTATCAGAGGCTGGAAGGATTTACAGACAAGATGAAAAGGGATAAATAAGTTTATCTGAGCCGAGCAGGGATGGCTAAGGAAGGTTGATGCTACCATCCAAAGGGAACAGTGCCCAGGGAGGGAGTCTTCAGCCTACTTCAAGGGCTTGTAACTCAGTGTGACAAGAGGAATTTAGAAAGGGAAATAGGGGTTAAACAGAAAAAACCAGTCCTTGTGATGTCATTTGTTAAACCGATTTCCCACAGGGAGCAGCGGAAGCTCAGGCTCTCGGCTGGTCTGTATGCCAGGGAGGAGACCTACTTTCCTGTGCTTTAGCAAAGACAGGAGCTGGTGGTGAGGAGACAGGGCAAGTACCGAGTGATGGACTGGTCTGTCAGGCTCTTTGTCTTCCAGCTTTCTGCCGGCCAGAAATAACAGACTGTGCCTGTTGCTTACCCTATGTGCCATCCAACCCTTGAATTCAACAACAGTAGCAAAGGAAAACTCTTCTGCTGGTGTGTGTGCCGGGAATTAGCAACTGGAGATGCTGGAGTATGCCCAGAGAAGGGCAGCAAAGCTGGTGAAGGGTCTAGAAAAAAGTCTTATGAGTAGTGGCTGAGAGAACTGGGGTTGTTTAGCCTGGAGAAAAGGAGGCTGAGGGGAGACCTTCTTGCTCTCTACAGCTACGTGAGAGGAGGTTGTAGCGAGGTGGGAGTTGGTCTGTTCTCCCAAGTAACAAGTGATAGGACGAGTGGAAATGGCCTCAAGTTGCACCAGGGGAGGCTTAGGTTGGATATTAGGAAAAATTTCTTCCCCAAAAGTGTTGTCAGGCCCTGGAACAGGCTGCCCAGGGAAGATGTGGAGTCACCATCATTGGAGGTATTTAAAAGATATGTAGATGTGGTGCTGAGGGACATGGTTTAGTGGTGGACTTGGCAGTGCTGGGTTAATGGTTGGACTCGATGACCTTAAAGGTCTCTTCCAACCCAAACGATTCTATGATTCTATGTTGGATGGTTGCGTAGCAGAACCAGTCCTCTGGAAAAGCTGATGCAGCTTTATTTAACGCACTGTGTGGCTCAGGAGGCTGCATGAGAGATGCTTTGGCTGTTCCAGACCTGCAGAAACGGTGCCAAATAGAAGAGAGATCTGCATAATCATTTCTTTTGTTGCTGGCAGACACATGGTCAGGACATTGTGGTGGCCAAACGCCTAATTCTAGAGTGATAGGTGCAGTATGTGCTTCTGAATTGTCTCAGGGGAAGAACAAATTTTAAATGTGCCTATTCTCCAAAGCATTTAATCTTACTAAAACAATTTAAAATGTGATTTAAACAGTAGGCTTTCTGGCCGTTGTGTTCATGAGCAAAGCCCAGAAAGTATCTGAACAAAGAATTTATTTTCACCAAAAGGGACATCATCAGCTCAATGCTGGAAAAGTGGCAGTCGTTGATTTGAGTGCTGAATTTGGGAGGGCAGCTGCACCGTCGGCATTTCCTTATGGGAGACAACACCAATTCCTGCGCCAAGCGAGCAGGCGTTTCGGAACAAGAAGTGCGGAAGGAGCAGAGCTAATGCAAACAGGTAATGATGCCCTGGCAGGAATGAGACACCAGCTCTCCTGTCCTTGTCCCCTGCAGTGTCCTGACAACCCCGGGGTGCCTGACTGTGCATTTGTTTCCTAAGCTGGATCAGGAAGGCTCTGCTCCTCTCTGGCTCTGCAAGAAGTGGCACTTCTTGCTGGGCAAGCCCAGGGCAGTGCAAGTGCTGCTGGTGAGAGGTGGGAATCGAGCTGCCTTTTTCTCTGGAGTGGGCAAGTCAGGCAGCAGCTCTGCCATTGCCCTGCGATGGTCCTTGTGCCCAAACAAGGACCCTTGGAGGAGGGGAACCTAATGAAGTTCAACAAGGGCACATGTAGAGTCCTGCACATGAGGAGGAATAACCCCATGCACTGATACAGGTTAGGGGTTGACCTGCTGGAAAGCAGCTTCACTGAGAAGGACCTTGGAGTCGGTGTGGATAAGCTAACCATGAGCCAGCAGTGTGCTCTGGTGGCCAAGAAGGCCAATGGTATCCTGGGGTGCATTAAGAAGAGGCAAGGTCTCTGGTGTGGATATGGTGAGATGCAGATCTAGTTACTACTCCTCTGACAGCAGAGCCCTGTCAAGGGGGAGGAGTGATAATTCTGGTTTAAAAAACAAAATACTTGATCTTACAGTAGCCCTGAAAATTGAGTCAGTAAAACTGAAGGAGAAAGAACAGCAAGTGAGAGAAGCTGGGAGCAGAAACCTCCTGAATCAAGCCTGCCACTGAATTGACACTAGCATCAGATCAGATCTACAGAAAGGCAACGTAGTCCTGTATCTTTAGGCAATATGAAAAGACCTCTGTATTGATATGAGTACTTTCCAAGAGTTCTAATGCTTAAACATACCTTCTCAAAGTAACTGTGAAGTGGTATAAAATCCACGCAAGCTAGGCATAATTCCTGGGTGGTTAAACAGTCGGTGAAATTACAGCTTGTTCTCCAGCAACATCTATCTATAAGAAAGCTGGAGGAACCAGGATGTCACATAGACATCACATAAATATATCTATGTAAGCTTTGTCCTTTCTACTTTTTGTTTTTACAGATGTAATGGGACAACTAGTTTAAACAGTCTCTTGTGATTACAGCTCAATGACAGTTTTCCTGGATTGTGCAACTACATTGCATGTTGTTTTAATGTTGTTTTTGCTTAGTATAACAGTTGCCTAAAAGTAAGAAATAAACCCACTAGTGATGGGACACAAACCATCCTCCTCAGACTTGAAAAGCATGTGAGAGGCAGGTGATATGAACATGGCAAGAGACTTACAGCACTGATAACCCTCCAGCCTCCTACAAGGGTTTGACTTCTACTTCTTAAAGATACAACAAAGCAAAATATACTTTTCGAGGTGTAAGGTCAGGGCTGTCTGCTAGACCTATAACAGATCCTCTCTGTTAACCTCTCTCCTCTCCCAAAGGGGAATAGAAAAGGAGTGAGAGAGACTTATGGGCTAGAAAAGAAAATTGAAATTACAAAACCAATATTGAACCCAAACCCCCACCATGGCAATTAGGTCACCACTGAGGCTGTGGAGAAGGCACTGGGGAAGTCCCAGACTGGACTTTGCAGCAAGCAGGAACTGGACTCAGGAGCTGGATTCTGGAACTGGATTCAGGAACACACAGATCAGGATCAAAAGCAGAACAGACAGAGTCCTCGGATGCTGGCCACTGAAGAAGAAGAGATCTTGACCCTCGTGATCCCTCAGCTTTATACTGAATATGATGTACATGGGCTGGAATCCATCGTTGGTCAGTTTAGGGTCACCTGTCCTGGCCACTCCTCCCTGCAGGTGCCACCTCTTACTTTCTGCACCCCCAGCGTGGCACACAAGATTGAGCAGTGACCTTGGTCTGCACAGGAGCAAGTGTGAGCAAGAGCCTTTCTGCACACCCCAGTCCTGGGTAGTAACTGTAAACGTGGAGCGTTATCACTGCTGGAAGCAGAGACCGTCTGTGAAAATCTGCCGTTAACTTCAGAAAGTGCCATTAGTTAGAAGAGACTGAGCTGAGAAGTAAAATCACTGAACAGCATGAGTTCTGTTCTAGCTCGGAGCAGGACAATACTGCCCTTCATAAACTGTGTGGCAGCCACATGCATGTTGGAGCAGCACTGTGCTGTAGGGAAACCACCGTCATTGTGAAATCTTACTTACCTTACTGCTGTTGAGTGCATCATCACTTGGCCCTTAAATATCACACCCTCTGTTGCCACATCCCAGAAGAGGTTCTACCTGTTTCTGCCATCCCAGCGTACTGGTTGAGTTATCTTCAGATTGTGCTCCACTTTAGCTCAAGCCCCTATAGATGTTGCTGCTTCCTAAAGGGGTATTTTTTGTAGCGGTGGATTAGACTTCCTAAACTTAGTCTGCCCTTGTTCTTGCAGAATTTCATCTTGTTGTTGAATCATGCCCTTGGTTTCCCACACTCGTTTGAAATTTCTGTTCTCAGCTTCAGTGTTTGAAACTCTTCCCATGCTGATTCATCTGCATCTATGAACACTGCATGCTCTAATCTGGTAAGCAAATTATTAACGCAGATGTTGAATGGTTCTGTGCTAAGAAGAGGTCCTCGATTCTCCAAAGGAATTGTCCCCAAGTTTGTCAAGGAGCTACTTTGAATGCAAACTCTGAAAAAGTTATGCTTCCAGCTTACAATGATTTTTACCTTGATATTTTCCTGTTTGCTTAAGAAAAATGGACTAAAGTCCTTATTATAGCCAGGTTAAACACATCTCTACTATTTCCCCCTTGCCTGCTAGCTTAGTTATTCAAATAAGGAGTATTGGATTCACTCAAAAGAGTTTGACTGCCTGCTTTGTTGGCACGAGCCGCTTACCAGTGTACTGAGTGGATGTGTTTATAAACTGATGATTTACTCTTTTGTTCTGCTGCTTTTCTGACCTCTGAAGTTAAGCTTGCCAATCAGAAAATCAGGAAGTTGAATGTTCAGGACAGTGCTAGAGATTTCTCAGGGATGGTTCATTAGTTACTTGAGGGAGTTTCTTAAGGATTAGAAGTGTTGGGTGCTTGAGAGTATGTGAACTTTATTCATCCTATTCCTCCCCTATCACGACTTACGTTCTTCACGCCCTTCTTAAGATAAATACTAGGTCTTGATTAAGCAAAAAGTGAAGGCGACACGACATGCTCAGTGTTTGCAATCTGCCGTCTGCTGGAAATAAAAACTGTTGCCAACATTAGTCCCTAGGTCTGTGTATACAAAGAAGATGGTTTGTCAAAACAAAGGGTATGATTTGAGCTGCTTGGAAATGCAGTGGCACATCGTGGCCATGAGCACAGTGGTTGCATTTGGGCGTACATCTGACATTGAGGTAAATCAGAAAGGGGCTCAGGTGGCTTTCAGGAAAGGTCTGAACAGGCCAGCTGAAGAAGGACACATGATCCTGCAGAAGCTCTGCTGTTACTCTCTGAAGGTTTATAAATAGCTTTGACCCAGTAAAGTGTTTTTGTAGCAGCTTACAGCTTGCTCTCACAGCGCTGTGAGGCTTCTTCACCAGTTCACATTCAGTGTCTACAACTAAACACACTGAGCTGGTGTAAACTTGTTTGGATGATTCAAAATTTAACCCATGGAGAAAAAAAAAAGTATTTTCTACTTTGTACCTGTAAGCTTCATGTTGGACCAGGTACCACCTGCCCTTCTGCAGCTGGCGTAAATTCAGCACGAAAACATAAAGCTAACCTAAACTTTGTTGCATGTACTAGGTAACACAAAAAATGTGATGTAGTGTTATGCCTTATTGGTATTAAATCTCTGCTGGGATGTGATCTGATGCAGCGATGCAGTCACTGTTCTGCTGTCAATCAGCCTAAACTGCCTCAGACAGTGGCAAACTGCAGAGAGACAGGCAGTGGCTGCTCTATATCCTAGAGAAGAGGTGAGTGGTTCCCTCCTCCTGAAAAACAGACTCATCTGAACTAAGACCTAAGGTCTGCAACTTCAGTGATGAGCCGTAGAGCCCCCTGTTATCACAAGGTACCTCTGGGACTGGTTGAATATTGCTGCTGAGCTGTAATTAACAGGATGTTAATTATTACATTTGGCTAGGAAAGATGAGCGTGAGGAGCTGTATCCAAGGGGTTCTATCAGGAGCCAGCTGAAACGAGGCTAGTTAGGTGGTGAGGATCTGTTCAGACTGTGGAAAAGTCGATCTCAGCCAGGCTCCCTAGCCCTGACTGCTCAGTAACGCTGCCCCACGGCAGCACATTTCTCTCTGAATTACAGTCCAGTAAAAAAAAAAAAAAAGGGTGCTAGAGCTAGATATATGTCTGGTTGGTGGGCAAGGACTCTCAGCCTGACACTAACATATAAGAAATATATATATGGATTTAAGCAATTTGAAAAGTGTAGCTTTCCTGAAAAGTGGAAAAAGTTAGTTTACAGAGCCTTGGAAATAAATGACAGAAATGCACAGGTAAATGAATGTACAGAAAAGGAGAACCTAAAGGAAGGTAAGGAAGATTAACATGGAAGACCATAGTGAGAGTACTAACAAATTCACCAGCAGCAGGAGAGGACACTAGCTACATTTCTGCTTCCACTCACAGAGCTGTTGTAGAACTGGGCTAGTGCCAAGTCTTTGGCCGTACAATTTACACAAGCAGCTTCACTGTGGATCTGAGGGGTAGGTGTTTTTGCAGACAGTCTTCAGCAATGGCAGGGAGAATCCCTGAATTAGAGCCTCTCCTTTTTCCTCTCTTTCTCCTTTTTTTTTTTTCTTGTTCCCTCCTCCTCCCTAGTTTAAAGCTGTCTGTAGTGTGAAGCCATATAAACTTCACGTATCCACAGCATCCTCCAGCAAGTTTTGCCAGAGGATTTACTACCAGTTGGTGAAGAACCACCTTCTTTTGCATGTTTCGAACTTGGACTTCGCTAGTTTCATTCAATGACATCTGATTTATTTGGAAGAGTCAGTGAAGAGTTAATCCCTATCAACTATTTTCCACAAGCAGTACCAGATAGTAATGGTGGCTGGCTGGGACTTTATTTCATCTTCCATTTAGTCTTTTGCTGCCTCATGCCCTTTCTGCTTCTGAATAGTGACTGCATCTACCTAGTTACCTTAATAAATTAATTAGAGGGATTTCAGCAGCCCAGAGAAGCAAGGAAGGCAGGGGTGTGGACATTACAGTAGCAAGAATATTAACAAGTCCTAGGTGGTCTTCAGACAGCCTCAAGCCAAAGGAAGAAATACTCCTTCCTGTTCACATAAAACTCAGAGAAAGTGGGTAGGTAACCAATGTGCCTGCTCACGACCCTCATGCAGGAAGCCCATGTGAGTGAAAGAATGTGGGACCTTTATGTCGGTAACACCCTTGGGTAACACGGGAACCTTTTAAAGAGTGATTGTCGTTTCCTGGATCCTCTCCTGACTTTTGCTTCTCTTCTCTCAGTGGTCTGAAAATGAGATGCAGAAAGGAGATGACTGCCTTGTCATAAGAAGGACAACAAAAGCATGAAAAAGACGAGTTCCAGTGTTGTCAGGAACAGGACTGCCTGTTCCCATGGCACCTATTAGGGACCATAACTCATTATGAAATTAGCAGTGTTCAATGTTAGACGGCACATCTGAATGTATCTTCCTCAGCAGGTAAGGTTACCATCTGCAGGGATAATCACAAGCGTTGTCTTTCATTGCTCAAAGCCCTCCCTGTACTGCAGATTCTCCCCTGTGTGCACCATCCTTGCTGTTCTCACAGGCGCCACGCAGAATGGAAGTTACGCAGCTCTGTAATCCAGGAGAAAAGCAGGAGGTGCTGCCAGGTGCCCTTGCTAAGCCTTTAACTACACTTTAGCCTTCTCCTCATTGCCGGCACATAGCAGGAATAACTTTCCCTGTTTGGGGATTCTGCATACTGTCGCAGTTTGAGGAGTGTGTGTGTGGGCAGTCACAGAAAGCTATGATGTCAGTGGCATCATGTGCGGTATTGTTCCAGGGAAATTTAATCTGCGTCAGTGACTAAGCATGAAAAAAGAGAAGTTCATCCCCACAGAGCTGATTAATACCAGACACTAGGTGTAACAAAGATGGTATTTCACAGTTCACAGGGGGACTCTGTAGGGGGGGTAGGACTCAAGGCAGCATGGGACTTCAGGTGACAAGTCAGGGAAATGCTGTCAAAAAGGGTTATACTGTCCTCAGGTCAACCTGACGCAGCTGTAATTGCCAGCTGACTCTTTGTGTAAAGGCGACTGATTGAGCAGTGTGCAGATCTGTCAATGACAGTCACAGAGCCGCAACCTCCGTCTGTATTAGAAAACTAGTGGGTGTTATCTTCAACTTCCAGACGTCTTCTGCGTTCCAAATGCTCCTTGGGATAATCTGCTGCCTTTATGGCAATCACCTAGAAGCCAAGCTGTGATAAATTCAGCAGTTATGCAAACCAGAAAAGAACCTCAGCTCTCTACCTTGTCATTACCCACAAGGACGCAGATAGATCAGGTGCTCCTCAGGTATTTTTCTCCTCTCCTTCTTTGCTCATCATAGTGAAAAAGGGAAAAGCCTGTTCCCACAAGCCTGGCACACAAGCGCAGCGCAGTTTTTAGTCTATTATGTACTGTTTGAATAAGACCCCAACGATCGCGTGGGACCCACCACCTCAGCTTTAACGACAGCCCTATGCCATGCAACACAGTGAAAATCCCGGGTTGTTTACACTTTTATTGCCTTCTCAAAATGGCTTCCAGATGAAGTACCGCACTGTGCTTTCCGCGCTCCAGCCCTGCCTTAACCCGCCGCCAGCTTCCTTCCCACACAGGCACCTTTAACGTTAGGCCACCCGTTACCTAACCCAGGCCGGGGCACCGAGGAGGGGCTCGGGAAGGCCCAGGTACAGGGGGGTAGGTAGCGAGGGGAACCCACCCCCACACTCCTCCCGCACCCAGGGCCCGGCCCCGGGTTCTAGCCCCCCAGGAGGGCTGCGAGCCCTGGCGCAGCGTCTCAGGGCCGGGCCC
>VZZY01019815.1:529470-576645 GCA_013400335.1 Eurystomus gularis | reverse complement strand
CACCGGGCGGGGCCCGGGCGCTGACGGGCCGCGGGCGCCGTGTCTCCGCAGCGAGCTCCGCAGCCACAGCCATGAGCGGCTGCCGCGTCTTCATCGGGAGGCTGAACCCGGCCGCCAGGGAGAAGGACGTGGAGAGGTTCTTCAAGGGCTACGGCCGCATCCGCGACATCGATCTGAAGCGGGGGTTTGGATTCGTGGTGAGTGCGCTGTTCCGCAGGGCTCGGCGGGCCCCGGCCGTTGCTGGCCGCTCGGATCTCGTGTGCGCCTCTGCACAAAGCTGCTTTTAAAGATGACGCCCTTAACGCGCTCAGCTGCGTTTACGGTTTGGCAGATTAGCGTTTGTTAATTTCTTCAGGCGTGTAATTTTTTTGCCTTTTATGTTTTCGCTGCGGTGGCTCTGCAGGAATTTGAGGATCCGAGGGATGCAGATGATGCTGTCTATGAATTGGATGGAAAAGAGCTTTGCAGTGAGAGGTGAGTTCATTAACATTTATAAGCCTGAATATCTAAAGCAAGAAGCAAGTCAATTCCAACTCATGTTGTGTTATCAATACTGTTTAAACTGTTTTGTGGGAATTTTTTCTCCATTTAACTATGAAGGAATATGTAAGAAGAAAAAATTATAAACGTGTAGTTTAATTATTTTTTCCCCCTCCCCAGGGTTACCATTGAGCATGCACGAGCACGCTCTAGGGGTAGAGGCAGAGGAAGGTACTCTGACCGTTTTAGTAGCCGCCGTCCACGTAGTGACAGGAGGTATGTATAGCTTTGAACTGACCTAATTTACAAAAGGATACTGTGGGCTCATCTGATCCAAAAAGTTGAGCTAGAATTGGATATTAAAAGACACTTGCTTTTTTAGTCAATCCTTTGATGTGGCAATAGGTTAGTGAGGATTACAAAACTTCTCGGATATGCTTGTCTTGACGCTCTCGTTTCCCAACAGAAATGCCCCACCTGTAAGAACAGAAAATCGGCTCATAGTAGAAAATTTGTCTTCCCGAGTCAGCTGGCAGGTTTGTTGAAACAATTAACTATTTTGACTTCATTTAATGGGTATGTAATGTAATTATTTCGTAAAATAATTAATTAAAATTAAATCTAATTTATTTAAAATGTTTACGTAATTAATGTAATTTTAAACAATGTAATGTTAATATTTTTAATGCAAATAGTTAATTTTAATTTATAATAATGATAAATGTATATATTTGAGGATATATATTTATTTTTTTCTTGTTTTTAAAATCCATTTTAACCACATATTAAACCCTTTATTTGCCAGCCTATCTGTGTCGTTGGCCTTATGACGAGGAGTGCCTGTGGGTTATCCTAATCGTTCTGTCTTGGTCACTCTTGGTTGGGCCTGGTTGACTTTCCAGTCAGCTCCTACAATGTCACTTGGCCACCTCTAGATCTGTGTTTGCCGGTCTAGACGTAATCGATGCACTCCTTAAAGTGCCACATTGCAGCGATCCCAGAGCGTTAACGAGATCTGATTCCTAAGTTGAGAGCTGTTCTTCCTGTAACGCTTCCGAATAAAGAGGTCCCGGTCGAAAAGAATTGAAAGATACGAAATTAGGTGGTCGTTGGAATCCTGATCGCAGTAAAGTGGTCCTTGGTGACATCAAGCATAGCGAATGTCTGGATCCATCAATAGTCTCCTGATAGGGAGGGCAGTGCGATTAAAGGCTTCCATCGACTGGGTAGTGGTCGACAAGTGGGTGGCGAAGAGCCAGTCGGGCATATATCATGACGGTATCTCCGGTCGCTTAATGCAGTTTGCCGCTTGGCTAGCCTAGGGAAATGTTAATAAAGGTAAAGTAAACTATATTTTTAATGACATATGGGGCACAAAATAATTGGTGTTATGTAAATGTAATTCTGTATGCTTTTAAGACTCGTAATGTAAATGGAGGCTGAAATAGTCCAAAAATATATGGGTAGTATTTCACACTCAGTCCAGTATATATACAAATGTACTTTTTAATTTCTTTCTCTTTCTCTCTATCTCTCTCTTTCTTTCTTTCCTATTTAATCTATATAATCTTTGTAGACAAATATTTTTCTTAACATTAAGATACCCTATTGGCATTTTGCTTAAAGCAATATGCTTTTTTCATTTATTTCGTGCCCTAATATATAGATAATTCAATTTTGATAGAGTACAAGTATGGCAGTTGCCATGTTTGTAATTTATCTAACAGCTTCTCTTTCAGTAGTCATAAGTTTATTTTGTTTTTTTTAAACTATTTTTTATGTAGATAAGTATTAATTCCACTTCTTTGCATAACATAACTGGTCTTGTGTTAGGATCTCAAAGACTTCATGAGGCAAGCTGGGGAAGTAACCTTTGCAGATGCACACAGACCTAAGTTAAATGAAGGGTAAGCCTCTAAAATAATCTCCTGAAAGCTGTAGAGTAATCTTTGCATGTATAATGTTTCAGGAGGGAAGCTGGCCGCTCTCAGCGCTCAGCAGCTGTTCTTAGCTGAATTTAGCTACCCCTTGAAAAGGCATCCTCTGCTATTTGGGAGAGGGAGGAGCTCTTCGTGCTGCAGTTGTGGCAAGGCATGACTGCACTGAGCAGTGGGAGGTGTTCTGAGTTGTGTGGGGGGTTTGTTTGCTTGTTTTTCCCCCGGGAGTATGTCTTGTTCTGTCAACAAAAACACAACTTGTAATAGTGAGCTCTGTGTTTTGTTTCTTTTTTTTTTTTCCTGCAGGGTGGTTGAATTTGCCTCTTATGGTGATTTAAAGAATGCTATTGAAAAGCTTTCTGGTAAAGAAATTAATGGAAGGAAAATCAAACTAATTGAAGGCAGCAAAAGGCACAGGTATGGATTTCTAGTCTTTTAAATCATGGGCGACCAGGCAGCTGAACTGGAGACCGGTGAATTGCTGGTTGTGGTCGGTGACATTTCATTGCTAACACCAGTGCTCTTTGTTTCCTCAGTAGGTCCAGAAGCAGGTCACGGTCTCGTAGCAGAAGCTCATCCAGGTCTCGTAGCCGTTCCCGTTCCCGCAGTCGCAAGTCCTACAGCAGGTCAAGGAGTAGGAGCCGTAGCAAGTCCCGATCAGTTAGCAGATCTCCCATGCCAGAGAAGAGCCAGAAGCGTGGTTCTTCCAGCAGATCTAAATCCCCATCGTCTGAGGATCGGCAGAGGTCTCGGTCGAGGTCCAGATCTGTTGACAGTGGCAACTGAACTATAAGTAACTTGGCCTTGGGGGCTTTTTTAAACCATACTTGCTAAAACTTGTGGTAAGTATGTGACTTTCTGTAGGGAAGGGTTTGGAGGGGAGGGGGGAGGGATGGGGGAACTTTGTAGATGTGGACCATGGTGGGAAGGGTTATTGACTAATTGTATTAAATGTCTTTTTGATAACCCTTTTCTTGCTCACATACTTTTTGTGAATGTCTGAGGTGTATAGTTTATGTATATTGGCAGAGCTCTTTATAACTAAAGCGGACAAATCTTTTTGTACTCGAAAGTCATCGGAACACTTAATTCCCAGTATATTCAACTGTGAATAGCAACTCAGAACATTAATATCTCAAGTGAAACGAGCAGCTTTAGGCATCTAAGAGCTCTACATGTGCTGTACATAAAGCTTTATTTCAGAGGGTATTTTTTTGTGCTTTCGAACCATTGTTTCAGTTGTAGGTCAGCAGATTAAGTGCTGGTCAGTACTGGTAATAAAACTATTTTAAAAGCTTTTCATTTAATATGACTTGCACTACACTAAGGAAATGCCCATTTCACTGCCCTGTGGTAATAATATTCTATAAAGCACTCTAATTCTTGATACTTAAGAATTAAACAGCTCCAATAAAACACAAAGAAACAAGTCTCTGCTTCTCGTGTGTTCTTGGTGTTCATAATGTGCTTGTGACCACGCCTCATGCTGGTGGACAGTGTCAACATATGAGTGATGTGGGTTTGGTGGAGAACTGGTGTAACTTTTAAATACATCTTGTTCTGTCCTTAGATGTCTTTATGTTCTGAAGAAGGAACCTTGGTAATAAGGAGAATTGTGCCCTTGTCGATTTCAAAAAGTGGAATGGACAAGCTGTTTAGGTTTTAATCACTTTTGGATAGTAGGCATGGAATGTTAAAGACAGATGTAGCCTGTGTCCTTCATTGGTGTGTTTGTGCATGCACCGAGGTGTGGATAAAGCATTTTTACAGCTCTTAGTCCTCGTTCTGGAGAAGAAGAGGGATTTTTAAGTCGGTGGCTGGGAGCTGCAGCCTGTGCTAAATAACATTCTTTCATATAAAGTGCTTTACAAAGGTACTCCAGTAATTCACAGTTTTTTGGAGCCCAGGTTGGGCTTTGATTTAGGTCCTAGGAAATGCAAGGTGGTTCTGCTCAGTGAGGTCTAGCCTCAGAGTCTTGTGATTTGGTGTCTGCAGGTCCTGCTGCAGCTCCTCTGCACTGGTGCAGAGTTCTCATGTTCCAGGCTAACGAACGAGAGTGAATTTTTGGGCCTGGTGAATCTGGCCGTTGTGGTGGCACTGTACCAACTGCCAGGTGTTCCTGGGAGCAGGTGCTGAGGTGGTCAGCGCAGTACACAGTTAATCGGATTGTTCCTAGTCAGTGCTGGGGGACTGGGAGGCCTGGTTCTCAGAGGTTAGTAGTTGAGATGATGGATCACCTTAAAGTGGTGTGGAAGAAGAGGGCTTTGACCTCTAAGGGTTAAGGCAGCAGGCAGCAGTGACACTCATCTGGGTGTCAGGTTGGGTATAAGGTTAGCTGCATCAGCTGGTCTTCCTGCTTCCTTGAATGCTTACGGGCATCTGTGTCCAAGTGGGACTTGGCTCCACCTGGAACCCAGGGTGGCTGAAGGCACCTGATCACTGGGGAGGGATTTCAGACACTTGCCTCTCTCCTGCTGCCTGCTCTGTGAGTAGCTGTTCTGAACTCCGTTTCTAAACCACGGCACTTGGCTGTTGTGGCGACACAAACTCCCAGGCTTTGCATTATGGAGGATTACATTGACTTCTGACCAAAAATGGTTCTGCATTTATGAAGAGCAGGTTCGTGAACAAGCCTGTATATTCCTAGTTAAAATTGATAACACTGCAGGCTTAGTGCACTGGAGGTGTTCATGCCAATCTTCCCTCCTACTCATGTTTGTAGGGTGATAGGAGCTAGATGGTGTCCTGAAGATGTGTTGTGCTTAGTTCACTGACTCCTGCAAAGCAAGGCATGTTCAAGGCCATCTACCTTCAGAGGGACAGCTTGCTGGACCCAAATGTGACATACTATGGCAATTTGCATACCCGTGTTTAGTTTCTGTGGCTTCTGCTGCATGGAGGATCATAGAATTGTTTTGGTTGGAAGCGACCTTTAAGACTCAGTTCCAACCATTAACCTAGCACAGCCAAGTCACCACTAACCGTGTCCCTCAGCACCACATCTGTGGTACGCTGCACAGTGCTCGAGTCTTGGAAAATGGGAGTCCCTGGGCTGCTCAGCTGCATGCTGGGTCTTGGTGGCTCCTGCATGGAGAACTTTCACACCTCATTTTGGGTCTTTGTTAGGGAAACAACACTAATCTTCAGTGATGTCTTCAGGAGCTGCTTCCAACATGTGCCAGTGGGACAATTACAGGTAAGTGAAATTAAAGAAGGGAACTGATGTGGGCAGTGATTTTCATATGGGCAAAACTGGGGGCAGTCACTTGGGAGCTTGGCCCTACGCTGTCCCAAAGGGTTGTCAGGATGGCCTGGAAGTCTCTCTCATGGGCAGGCATGGAGAGGCTTAACCTGGAGCAAGGTCTTCAGGAAATGATAGCATGGTGGTAATCCTTTTGGTGCAATATGAGAATATGTAAATCTTATACAGAATTGTTTGGAGACCTGTAAGCTGGATGCAGAAGGTGGAGCTCAGAGGGGTTGTGCTGAAGGCTGCTGCAGAATCTATCTGCATTGTTTTCCTGATTTCCCACTGTTTCTGCAGGGCCTTGACTCTGGTTTAGTTTCTGGAGCACTGTGTCCACACTTGCACAGACCGTTTTTGCTGCATCTGAAGAAAATAAGTAAAATGTAGTGCGAATAGACAGCTCTGAAACCAGATTATGGGACGATTATGGTGCAGCTGCAGTTGGTGTTGCTGGGTGAATTAAAGCAGGAGGAGGGAGCTTGGAAGTCCTGCCAAAATACCAAAGGCGTTTTGTTTCCAGTCACTTAGGAATCTGAGGCAAAGGCTCAGCGGTCTGTTCCCCAGCTATCTTCACAGAGACTCATCTGGGCTTTCGCCAGCTGGACCTGTTGAAGTTGGAGAAAATTCTACCTCATGTCTATACTGTTACGTGTTTTCATTAAGCTTGAATCTAATTATGTATGTTTCTAGCAAAAGATCCAGATGTTTCCTTCAGCTACGGTACTTGGCAGTTCTGTCCTCGTCTTCCTCCCCTGCCACCCCAAAAGGGGCACCCTTCAGTGAATCCTTCAGCAGCGTGCCGTGGAGCTGGGATTTGTTGTGTTACAGAACATCTAATGTCCTGCAGCTTTAGCCACACATGAAACACCCCTGTTCTTTCCGTGTTGTCCTGCTCTGAGCTACAACAGAACTCATTCTGTTCAGTGATTTTACTTCTCAGCTCAATCTCTAACTAATGGCACTTTCTGAAGTTAACGGCAGATTTTCACAGGTAGTCTCTGCTTCCAGCAGTGATAACACTTGATGTTTACAGTTACTACCCAGGACTGGGGTGTGCAGAAAGGCTCTTGCTCGCACTTGCTCCTGTGCAGATCAAGGTCACTGCTGAATCTTGNCTGTCCATCCTGCCTTTGATCCCAATCCATGTGTTCCTGAATCCCTTTTCTGTCTGCTGCTGAGCCCAGTCTAGGACCGCCCCAGTGCCTGCTCCGCAGCATCAGTGGTGACAGTGATGTAATTGCCATCAGAGGCCTTGGTTTCAATATTGATTTATATATATTTGTATCTATTGCATTCTAGCAGTAGTAAAACTGTTTTACTTTTCCAATCCATTAGTCTCTACCTTATCCTCTTTATTATTTTCATTAAAGCTGTTTTAGTTTTCAAATCCCTAAGCCTCTCTCTCATATTCCCTTTCTCTTCCTCTTTGGGAAGGGAGAGGGATTGGTGGAGAGCAATCTGTCATTCATCTGGTGGCTAGCCCGTCTCTAAACCTTGACACGTGCTTAGTGCAAGCCAATAGCTTTTGCAGGATGTCCATCCTCGCTTGAGCAGAGGACTCTGAAATCCTCTGAGCATGAAAGTACAGGTAGTACACAGCTAAATGAAACATTCTGCTGGTGTAAGGAGTCGTAATTTCTAATGTCTTCAGTTACCTCTGGACTTTTGACTCTGATTTGTATTTAATGCGTTGAAGGTGTAACTGTGAGTTAAAGGGCAACCAGATTCTGCCTCTAGAAAGCAGCGATTCACTGGTAGTAACATGTAAGTGCACATGGTTTGGATTGGAAAGCGTAAGAAATAGAGGAGCAAAGCTGTACTTGCTGTTTAGTTTCTTTATTCTGTCACAGATCCTAAAGACCAGGATGAGCAGAAGTCCCTTTCCAAGCTGGAACAGCAAGTAGAGCAGTGGGAAGAAGTACAGGGGGCTGATGATGACCTTGAGGACAGTCAAGCAAAGCTGTATGTTCTGGCAGCTGGTTTCCACACACGCTGTCCGCCTGCAGCGGAAGGAGGAAAGATTAAACAGGTCATAGATTTAACCCACTTTCAAACATCTTAAAAGCAGCCCTGCTCCCCTTGCTGTTGTAATGCTTTGTGCATCTGCCTGTGCTAAAAGCCACCATTGCTTCCCAATCCATGTGTTCCTGAATCCCTCACCATTGCTCCTGGTAAAGCAGCATCTCGACGCATGGATTAACCTGATAAGACTCACAGCTGAGTTTATCAAGCAGGTATTCTTTATTACAGCACTGGGCAGGGAGGGGATCTTTCTACCATATATACATACATATACATTAGGCTTTCCTAGAAGGGGCTGGGCTTTCCCCACCGCTGTACTTTTGGCTCCTGTTGGATTCGGCAACCCCAGGGGTTCCAGCCGGTTAGCATCCTGTGCAGACACATACCTCCGTTATCTTCAAGGCCATTCTGCTCCCCTGTGGTTTGCCTGTTCCTTTGTCTCTCAGCACAGCTGGGATGGGGGTATACTCTGTAGCCCTATTGACATTTCCATGCATCAATCTCTAGAAGGTTTTACCTCCATGCTCCGTTTGCAACGAGCAGAGACAGACCACGTTACAAACGTGGACTTTGTGCTTAATGGTGTTTGGAGGCCTTACCTCCTGCTCTGGGCTCTGCAGCTTCCCACAGAGAAGGAATCTGCTGCTGCAGTGAAAAGAGGAGTCCAAGTTTGAAGGTAAAAACTAGCGAGGACTAGCAAGCTTCCTACCTGGAGTAGGTAGGATGGGAACGGGAAGGAGTGGGGTTTATATGCAAGGTTTCCATTCTGAATTCCTGGGGCTGCATCTGAACATGCTGACTGGTTTGAGGTAGTTATCAGCTAAGGATTAATTGTGTCACTTGGGGTTTGGTCTCTGTTGGTATTTCCCAGTTCTTTGGTTTTTTTGTTTGGTGCTATCAATTCTTCTCTTCCCTCACCTTCATTATCAAGAGCAGAGGCTAATGATGTGTGCTTAGCAGGTCATTAGTGACCTTAAGTCAAAACCATCCATCTGCTTGCTCAGTGAACCTCCACCTCTTCTGTGGTGATCAGGTACTCAGGTCAAAAATCCTGATCCAGCTACTCCTCCCCTATCTGATGAGCCAAGCAGAGGTTCTAGTCATTTCTCTCCCCACTCAAGGTGTGAGAGTTATTGCCTTGGGGCCGGCTTGCAGGTTGTCTGCTTGTACTCCTAGAGCCCATTTTGGGAGACTGCAATTGGTGTTTGTTCTACAAAAGTATAACCGTGTTGAAACCCATGTTTTCACTAGAGCTGCCATACCTCTCTGTTCCTTCTGGTGACAGAGAATGACAGGATGGGGGAGCAGAGGAACGTACTGGTCATCAAGCTTGAAGATTGCAGAGAGAACATAGCCCAGCAGGAATCCAATAAAAGGCATCAGGGCAGATGATCCCAGGAGGGGTGGTGAGAAGACGACCATGATACCAGTTCCCCCATTGGCCACAGGTAGAAGCACAACCATCCCTGCCTAAAATAAAAGTGGTCAACCCATGGAGAAGAGAGAAATCCCCAGCAAAATGTCCCTTAGCTATTAGAAGCAGCTGTGCCCATCACATATGTAAGTATATAGTGGGAGTGTGTAAGTGCCTTTCATGGACATAACAAGTCCTCAACAAGAGACCCTGCTGAGGTATTACCTAGAGAGACCTTAAATAACCAAGTACCTTTCTAGTCTATATGCAAAATGACTGGTGCTTGCTCCACTAGCCACTTGTTTTTCTATGTGTCTCTCTGTCCAGATCCCTTTGTGGGTCTAGTCCACCCAAAGCAGGTGGGGAGGAAACCACTCTACTCACAGGTAGAGCCTGCCTACAGTAGGTGTAGAAGGTGGTGGCTGTGTTTTCAGACTGTCTTATTGGTGTCTGATGATTTAGTAGTTGAAGCAGCTGGGGAATTTTGGGAGGCAGAATATACAGCTCTCCTGCCTGTCTCTCTGCATTGGAGTCCCTTTTGGATGGAGCTCCCCAGGTGCTTTTTTAAAAGAAAGTCTCTAACCCTTTTGTCTTCTGTAGAGAAGCTAAATGGAAAGCTGGTAGCAGAAAGAAACATGATCCAAGGGTCAGCTGGGCCAGGACAGGTCACCTTGTCATGTTAGGCTTTCAGTGCTGCTTTCAAAAGAGTTTGGTCATCACTGCCCTGTGCTGGCTAAGGGAACCTTTGAAGAACTTGGATCCTGCATCTACTCTAGCCTGACTCCTGGGTCCCATGCTTCTTAGAGGTTAGTGATTCCAAATGTCACCTTATCAGGCCTGTTACTGACTCTTGGCACCCATTTCTTGCTGTGCTTGGTCACAGTTTGTCTGAGATGAAGCCTTAGTGAAAGAAACTGTAAAGAACAGGGTTCTTACAAAGTTGTTAGCAGCTCTCTGGGTACTGATAGTGGAGCTCTTGCATTAGGCAATGGTGTAGTTGGTTGTGTGGATTTCACTTTCGATGTTTAAATGCCTGATGTACAAAGGAGGCAGGGAGATGATTATTCCAGGTATAAGAGGGATCTTAGTGATCTAGTGGCTTCTGCTGGACAGGTACCTCATTGGCATAAGCAGCAACTTCATGATGTGACTTTTGCACTGTGCTAGACCTCTGAGAACAGTAGGGTCTTTCTGTTTCTTCTGGGTTTTGTGTTTGTTTGGTTTTTGTTGTTGGTTTATTTTTTTTTAAATCTGGGGTCAGCTTTGGTTACAGCAGTAGTCAGGGGCAGTGCCTATGAGGTTCATTAGTTCTGCTTGTAGCAAAAGAAAACAAATCTGAAACTGAAGCCAACAAAGGAGAGCAAGGCAGGAAGTTGCCTACAAAATGTTGTTTGTCTGGAAAAGGTGGAGGACTTTTCTTTGGGCAAATATTTTAATGGTTAAAGTGTTGAAGCGGATGAGTTCTATCCTCAACCCTTTCATTGATTTGTGGCATACCTTAAAGAAGGTAATATTTCTCTGCCTCTATTTTTGAAAACTTCCTTGAGGCCCTTGGTTGAAAGGCAACTAGCACAGGATACTCCTTACCTTTATGATAAAGCCAGTGTGCTGTGGTTTCTTCTCCTTCAAGATGATGCCAATGGCACAGGGGATTAGAATTAGCACCAAGGAGGTGATTATTCCTTTGTAAGGTACCTTGGCCTCCAAGTCACCCTCATATAGTACTCCCGAGTAAAGTTACAGAAGCAGAGGCATTAGTCCAATTGCCAGGACTGCTGAGCATGTGGTCATCACAAAGCTGAGATGAAGAAAGGACTCCTCAGTAGAATAATGATGCATTTTTTTAACAGACTATACTAATTTTCCTACTAACCTGGGCACGTGGTTTTAATATAAGACTTTACCTCAGTCTTTTCCAACCTGTCACAGAGACTTCCCCAACATGGCTGTCAGGTTATAGAAGGATGTGATATGGATAGAGGAGGGAATGTAAGTAGATGACTCAAGTGCTGTAGAGGAGGGAGGAGATGACTGAAGTTCTATACAAGCTCAGAAAGGATTCTTGTTATGGGTACAGCTCATGTTTCAGAAATTCACAAGTGACAGAGAAAGTGATATGTCTTCACCTTGGATCTTGTTTTATTGCTAGGGTTTGTTGAAGGGTGGTGTTCTCCTAGTTCAATGTTTCTCACTGACTCAGCCTCTTCATACAGCGTGCTCAGTCTACACAGACCTATTTGCTTCTCTATGGATAGATACAGCACACATATGCTATCTCTATTAGAATGCTGCAGTAACGTGTCCATCACTGCTATTCATTGGCGAGCTCAGCAGGCTCAGCCTCTTCAGCCCCATTGCTCTGGAAACATTGCTGGTGGCAGGCAGGAATGTCAGAGCTGTTCTCCCTATTCCTCCCCACTTGCTCCTCGCTTTGGTGGGGAACTTTGTTTTCCAGGCCGGAAAAGCTCTGGAGCCCAGCACGGGCATCCCCATCGTGCAGGGGGGAGTGGTGCCTGCAGCAGTGTGGGACAGAGCCATGCTAGCAGCTCCTGGTGGCTCCACATGTCCATGCCCATGGCTTCTCTTACACCCTGGTGATCACCACACTGCCATGCCAGGGCCCTCCTGTAAATTGCAGGTGGTGCTTTGAGACCTTCGTGTCCCTGTGGTGGCAAAGACAACTGCCCAGCCTCATTGCTGAAGCCCTGGGTAAGCAAGTTGGAGGAGATAGCCTGCAGTGCTGCACACATTTTGTTTTTCCTTGGGAATCTGCAAGATTTCCAGGCACAAATAAGGGCTGGCCAAGTAGCCCATGGGCAAGATCCATGGGAATTAGGAGAAAATACAGCAGCAAAGCCCATAACAATTCATTTTCTCTCTCTACCCCTCCCCTCAAGTTTTTTTTGTCCTGCAGATCCCCAGCCGTCCTAAGGAAATGCTTATTTTCACTGTCTTTGCCTTTTAGCTGTACTCTGAATTTTGTCAGAAGATATAAGAAGAGTGAAGTCAGACAATTAAGAGGTTATCAAGTGTCACTGCTTCAGCAGTGCCCAGACCCCCCTGCAAGCTCAGTGCAGCTCTGGGTTCTAAAATGATGATGTTGTAACACTCTCCCCTTTTGTCTTTGCAGGCCTGTTGAAGAATGTGTCAACTACACCAAAAAATTAAAAAATGCCTGCTAGTTGTTTGCTCTTCAAGTATTCCTGCTGGTTCCCAGTAGTTAACGCGGGAAACACCACAGGAGCTAAGGGAGAGACTGGTTGAAAGCAACAGAATAAATTAGGATCATTATTTTGCCCTGATTCATGCTGGGGCATCCAGTTGTTTTACACAAGCACCAGAGCCTGAGGGTTTGCATTCAGACATGGCCAAGGGGTCAAATATTGGCTTTAAAGCTGATGCTCCCTGTGGTGGGACGTGGGAGGTGAGACCGCTGAGGAGCATGGCGAGAGGAAGGAGCAGGCTCCAGTTCCAGGAGGCAATGGGGCCCGGGTGGTGCGTGGACATGCTGCTGGTAGCCCATCATGGGCTGCTCTGACGTGATGACCACGTCATCTACCTCGGTTCAGAGGAGGCTTTGGCCTCAGGGAATCCTCCTGTTCTACAAGCATGCCTCTGGTTTCATCCATAGGCAAAGCCTGCCTTTTCCTTCCTTCGACTGCTTCCTGGGCCCAGTTTTTAAAAGGTAAATTTCTAGATAGTCTTTAAATGGTCTCATTTTTTCCCCTCACAACTCAAATATGCTCAAGCAGCTCGTCCCTCGTGCAAAGGGACCTTGCCCTTGCTCTGTGCAAAGCTCAGGCGCTTCGTGGAAGGTCCTGCACAGCTCATGCCACTTGAGGGCAGTGATTGCATGCCCAAAGCTTCGTTGCTCTGAGGATAAAAGACCTCGTAAAACAACAAATCCTCACGGTCAGTGTCTTTGCTTATATCGTTTTTATTAAGTCAGATACTCCCAAATTCAGAGGTATGGTCTAATACAACTGGCATCACAGGATGCTCAAGAAGCCTGAGGCATTAAAGGAGATATTTTTTAAAAGTATGTGTACAAGTCTGCAGACTTCCTGTTGGAGCTCAAAATGAGTTGTGTTGTGGGCTTTTTTTTTTTTATAGACACCAAGAGACTCAGTGCTTCATACTTTTATAATGCAGCTTCATAAATTCACCTGATAACTATGGAATGGCTCATGTGCCTCTTGCAGTGGTTGGGAGCTGAGGTCCAGTTTTCTAGTTGCAGCTGGGACTGTCATGTCTTCTGTGTTTTTACAGAATTCAGCTGAACCTGAGCTCAGCCCAGTGGCTGCCCAGAGGTCGTACCTCAGAAAATGTGCCTGATAGATGTGGTGGTGACTTGATTTGTGTCAGAGTTTGCCCACAATCCAAGACATGACATTGGCATCTGGTGTCTATATTTTGCTCAGGTAAGGCTTTTCTCACTGTATGGTTATGTGCTTGGCTGATCAATTTGCTCATTTCTGTGTGATTTTGAGGCAATTTGACCATTGCAGCCCTGCCCACACATCAGGCACTGTGCTGAGGTGCTTGTCAGGGGGCTGAAGAGGGAGGGCTTCTGCAGGGACAGTCACAACTTGTCACAACTTGTCCTAGCTGTGGCTCACTCATGCCAGAGTTTTGGTCCTATTCATGTTTTTTTTCACTTCTGTCATCACCTGAGGATGCAGCCTGCTTAAACAGGATGTTCTCCAGTTAAAATCTAGGTATGATCTACCCTGTCATGGGAAAGGTTGTGTGTTTGGGGTGGTGGTTAGCTCTGCTTGTGTTTGAGGTCCCCATGACAGGGTCAGAAACAAGAACAAATTGAATGGGCTTGTCTTGAGATGTGAACCACTCAATACCTGGCATGGAGCAGTTTGGGCACAAGCTGCCATGTACCATTGGCCAGGACACCTGTAGCCTGATGCCACAGTGATGGCCACACTCCCCTTGCCTCACCCCCATACCGGATGCTATTGTGTTGCCATGCCAGCTCTGTGTTGGGGATGGCTTCCCAATGTGTCATGGGGAAGGGGCACATCTGGAGCGGGACAGGAAGAAGGGGGCTCTGCACAGTCCTGCTGACTCCCTGCAGCAAGGCTGAAAGCCCTGCCATGATACCAGCAGCATGCCCTGGAGACTTCCTACAGCTGCCAGGATGTGCTGGTGATGGGCAGCAGTGTGATCTACAGTTCACCGCCCAGCTGTGTCTGCCGCAGCATCTTGGTACAGATGATGGCCCCATCTCAGTGCTCCGTAGCAGGGTGGCCAGGACTTCATGCCTCTGCCTTCCTGGTGGCAGCTGTGCCCTGTTCCCCACCACCAGGCATTTGCTCTCTCCCTGCCCCGGCAGCACCACTCTCTTAGTGGTCCCGAGCACAGACAGGAGTCAAAGTTGGTTTTATTTATTCAAATCCCATTTAGCATCCGTCAGGCTTAAAAATCCTATGACTACCCTCTTATACTATTTTGTTTGATAGGAAAATAATTAATATTGCAATTAAGCTGTGCCCAGAACAAATGATTTAAGAGCACTCTGTATGGGCTAAATTAGCGCCTGCTGAGACGCAGCGTCAGCATCTGTCTGGTTTACTGACTCTTATTTTAAACAGCCAGAGGAGGGGATAGTGCACCCTTCTGTGATTTTACTGATGGCCTTATCTCAGCCAAGAGGACTCTGCAGTGTCAGGTGGAGCACCCTCCAGAAAAAGGAGCTTGCTCCAATGCCTCTTTTCTGCATTAGGGAGGTTGTTTTAAATTTGAGCTTGCTGGCCAGATGGACATTGTTTATGCCTTGAGCAGCGTGGGGAGCTCTGAAGAAAGGAAAGCTGATTCCAAGAGCATCAGTGAGGCACTTCAGCCATTGAGACCAACATTTAATCGATGGCCTCTTCCTCCTCACTTCCAGAGCAAGGCTTTCCACCAGCACCGTGAAGTGCAGAAGGGTGGCGGTGGCAGGGAAGGGTCCCGCTCTGTCCTTTCAGTGGTGTTACTGCCATAAGGGAATTTAAATCACTCCAGACAGAAAGCTCCACTTCTGGAGAAGGGTGATTTTTATCATTAGCAAACATGGGTTACCATGGATTTCTGGCTGCTGTGATAGCTGCTTGGTTGTCTCTAAGGAGTCTGTAGCAGCCAGTGCAACGTGGTGGTATGTGGGAGAGGCTCTATTTTCTCTCTGCAGGTCTGGGGTAGAAACCCACCTACTGATGGGAGGGAGATCTTTGCACGGATTGAGGGGAGCACTGGGGGCACCCCATATTCCTGGATGCAGAGGGTCTTCTGGCTTTGCTACTTGTGCCTGCAGGAAGGGTGTCAGTGTGGAGCTAGAGCAGGTTCACCTCAAAGGTGGATGTTTGTGGAGGTTTTTCCTCCACAGAAGGAAGAATGTTCATGTCTGTGATGCTTATTTCTCCCCGTAGGAAAAGAGATATTACTTATTGCCTATTGTAGTAATTTGTTAAGTATGTAATTAGGGGGTCTAGTTAATCTTGACTGTTTCATTTCCTTAGGGACCAGGTGTCACAGACAGCTTCAGAAAAATTTGACAGCTTAAATTTCCTTGAAACTTCGGTAAAACGCTGCTGGCTGGCCACCAGGACCTTCCTTAAGCCTGTATCTGCTCTGTATAGTCTTGACTACTGCTCTTAGCTTTATGAGAGAAACAAGCCTTGTCTGCTGTTCTTCAGATCTTTGCAGGGTAATAACTATTCACAAACCACTGTATTTTCTCTGGGTCAGGTGAGAAGCCTCTTTGGCACTAACTTGTGAGAGCTGATCTGGATGGCAGAAGGTTCCCCATCCCTTGCCCAGCTTCCAGCTGTGAATGCCATAAAGCTGTGAAGGGCAATTGCACCTTGAGCTGAGGTGAGTGTGCTTCATTTGTATCAAGGCTTATACTTTAAGTAATTTCATTGAGTAGACTGCTCAAGTTCTACCTCCATAGCTTTAAACTGCTCCATCAGTGACATGAAGCAGGTTTTCTTCCTACATGATGAATATGGAGATTTAATAAAGGAGATGGCTAGGAAAGTGGGAAGTGAGAAATAAAGTGATCAGGAATAGCCAAGGATTACTGAAAGAGTTTGAGGTCCTTATGCAAACCCCAAGGGAGAACCAGGAGGTCTATGAAAAGGCAGACTTGTGCCCCAGGCTTTAACCTCCTGTTGCTCCCCAAGCTCCCATAGAATCACAGAATGGTTTAGGTTGGTTGGGACCTTAAAGATCATCTAGTTCCAACCCTCCTGCCATGGGCAGGGACACCTCCCACTAGACCAGGTTGCTCAAAGCACTATTCAACCTGCCCATCAGAAGGACAACCAAATTACCTTGATAAGAGAGAGAAATGTCCATATCAAAAGAGAAGACGTGAATACTATCACCAGGGTTTAATCTTTGGAATAAGCCCTGAGGTGGCTGTGTGGGAGACTTCTCCAGTGGGCACAGAGCAGCAGTGCCACAGAACCACTCAACTCATTGCCTGCATGTGAGGGCTCAGTAGGAGAGCTGGGGGTTCCCTTGTAAAGTGTATGCAGTGCTGGAGGAGAGCGTTCCATGCTCTTCAGTGCCTTTGCAGTTGTTGTTGGGATGCCAGCAAAGCCTGGGTCCTGACACAGCTCTGGAGACCATCTTTGAGCTGCTGAGATAATGTTCCAGCCAGCAACCAAGCAGCTTTATCCACCTGGAAATGTTAATCCTCACCTGTGAATTAATTTGGGTAAATTATCTGTCGATGTGTTGATCTCCATACCCTCTTGTCTTTCAACTCTTGTTGTGATGCCCTCAGCCACTATCCTTCCAGCATGGGGAGAAAAAAATATCTCTTTTTGTAGAACAAAAAGAAAATATAATTTAAGTAGTGCAGTCCAAAACAGAACTATGTTTAAGTGCATACCTGACTCTGTAGGACCGAGCTGGCACTTTGGAGTTACAGGGCTAAGAAGGAGGAAAACAGTGCTGCCACTGTGGAGCCCATGGCTTTGCCTCGCTCTTGTCAGCTCCTTCGACATCCTTGCATCACTGACTGTGGTGCCTGGAAATGTTCCTATCTCTCTTCTGAGTTTCACCGATGCATTAGGCATCGCTGTCTTTTGTGCTCAGGCTTGCACAAGCACCCAGGCGATGGCGAGCCAAACCCAATGCTTTTGTCTTGCTTTAATTAGAGTAGGACACAATTATTAGCAGCATGTTTTTATTTCCATTTGTTCCATTTTCCATTCTGACAGCAGTGGAAGGAAGCCATTATCTCTACAAGAGGATGTTTCAGCGAGTGTTACAGTAAATAAACCTAATGGGACCAGTGCAAAGGAGAGTATCCCATTCTCTTACAGGCAGCAGTCAATAATCAGGCTGTTACAAGCCAGAACCTTTCAAGAGGCACAATAGTGAGTCCACACTCAGATCAGCCTTTAATCTTGGAGCATGACTGAGCCCTTTACAGGCTGACACATTTATCATAGTCTATCTGCCCCATAACACAGGTATCCCTTTAAAAACACATGGCAGTTCTTTCACTGCCTTTGGACATGAAGAATGAAAGTTGGATGGCACCCACCTACCCCATTTGGGCAGTAAGTTTCTGTATGGATCAGGCTAAAGATGGAAGGTCAGGTCTGGGTTTGACCTTGGATAATGCTTCCCCAAGCTTCCCTGCTTCATGAAGCAGGCTGGACTTGATGATCTTAGAGGTCTTTTCCAGTCTTAATGGTTCTGGGATTCCATGAACAGCAGCAACCCCAAGAACACAACGTGTTCTTGGAAACTGTCTGCTCCTCTGGTTCCCTTAGTAGGGGACACTAGACCCAGTTCTAACTTTTATGTGGCCCTTGACTGCAAGTAACAGTGTTCTCGAAGGCAAAACATCACACTCTTTATACCTGCAAATAAAGTACTTAAGCAACATGATGTTTGTTAAAACAGCAAAATATCTTCTAAAAGTGTGTTTTGCACAATGCTGGAGAAAAATGGTAAGAGACGCGTATACTGCAGGGTGTTTGTTCATGAGATCTCCAGTATTTCCTATTCTCCTCATTTTAACATAAGTCTTTTGATCTTCGATGTTTGCCCCAAAGCCGTGGGCATTAGGTGAGCTTCTCAACTTTATTTTATAATAAAAATGTAGAAGTTTGTAGCCCTCAGGGATCTGGAGAAAAGTTTGAAAATGCGATCATAAAGTTCAAGAAACAAGAGCACAATTAGCAAAAGCTCAAACATTTATAATTTTATTTAAAAACCAGAACAAAAACCCTTGTGATTTTTAAGCTGTGATTCTCCGGAGCCTGACACATAATTTTTGAGTATGTGGGGTTGGCAGTGCTGGAAAGGATGCTTTTTTCTGCCCAGATCATGCTTTTCTACTGGCAATTTTATTTACCAGCTACTTTAACCGTTTCTGCCCTCTTTCTTGGCTGGCCTCTCCTGTGGCTGAGGAGCCCTCTCCATCTCTGGTGGCTTGAGAGGGCAGCTGGAGGTGGCGGTGGCAGCTGGGATCACTCCCGCAGCAGATGCCGGGCTGCCCTGTGTGGATGTATCTGGCCATGTACTTCAGACCTGCCAGGCAGCAAAACCTCTCTGAGGTCTTGAAGCCTGCTGTCCTGGTAGGGAAGGATCTGGGGAGCTTACCAGGGGCAGCAGCAGCCCTTGTCTCCCACTGAGTCGCAGCCAGGGTGCAGGGCTCCTCCTCCGCAAACTGATGGCTTTGCTTGGAGGATTATCTCCAGCCTGCAAATCTTGCTGGAGGGATGCGAACTCCCCCAAGAGCTCATGAAGGGTAAGGGGATGTTTCTTCTGGGGGCTTGTTTGCATGGCATGGTGGCTCCTGTGAGCAGACCCCCAGTGTGACCCTGCTCTTGGTGGGGCACAGAAAAGCAGGGTCCCTTCCCAAAAATCCCACAGGGATTCGGCGACAACTCTGGTCTCTTCCCTCCGCTTCTCCCGCCCCGAGCCACCCTCCCTTGGGCGCTGCCCTTTTATATTTTTAGAAAGCACAGTTTATGTTTTTCAGTGCTAGCTTTGCATGTCAGCAGCCACTGCACAATGAACTCTCAGGGGCCCATTTGTTTTGCAAGCAAGGGTCATACCCTGAGACAGTGTTTTCCTCCACGTCGGTCGTCATGAGCACCCTGGGCTCTAGCTGCTTCAATATGGCAGCCTATTGTTTGGTGTCTCAAGCCCTGCTTGAAACCAGGTCCCCCCGGCACCCATTTTAATAGCTCCTCTCTGTGACCTATTCATCACCCAGTGCTTTCAGGGGGAGTGGGGAAGGGCTCATCCCTTTTTTAGGGACCCGTGCTGCAAGCAGCCCTTTTCTCTGCCTCCCTCCCAGCTTTTTGGGATGGTCCTAGTTTAATCCAGCATGAGAACTGGAGGGTGTGGGGGGTGGCCATGTTCACTACGCCAGGCTTTTTGTTGCAGGGGCGCAGCCCAGCACAGCCTTTGCAGAATGATGCCTGCAATGGGGAAATTATATTTTGGCCTGCTCAGTCAAAGCTAGTTTTGTATTATATAAAAAAAAAATATCAGCCCTCTGGATAGAGGAGGGCAATGATGAGATGGGCTTTGTTCTGCAGCTTTAAGATGACTGTGGAGGCCAGGAGCTGTGTACCACCTTTTGTCAGGAAAGATGGCAATATCAGTAGAAAGGTTCAGAGGCTACAGCCTGGCTGAGCAAGGCCAGGATCTCCTCCCTTGCTGGCTGGGCTCAGGGACTCTGGCAATTCTCCTTAGAAATTACTTCGCTCCACCTACCCCTGACCCCACTGCATGTACGCATGTTAACATCATGTACCCATCATTTCCCACAAAAACAGCTTATTGCAGGAAGCTTGTTTCTCCACCCCTGTCTTGTAAGCACCTGTGAGTCATGTGGCCACTGTGGAACACTCTTGGCTAACCTGCGCCATCTCCAACTAAGCTTTCAGGGCTTTGCGTGTTTCCACATTTTCCTAGCTGGGCTGAGAGCCCTTCCAAATCATCAGCCTGACACCACCCATGCTGATTTACGCTCCTTCAGAAAATGCAGTTGTAACTATTTCCATTAAGAGAGCCCTCAAAACCGTAAATGGCTTCACAGTTGTGAAGAATGCCCCAGTCTGGGACTGCAATGCCCCTGGCTCCCTAAAAATTGCTCTTCTGTTTTCCTGAATATGGCTGTATCCAATGCTTCAGCTAGAATGGTGTTTTTACTTCCAGCACGTACAGGCTTGTAAGGCACACCATCTGCTCACCCTGACGTGGTACCCATGCTTTCAGACCCCACCAGGACTCCTTTCTCCCGCTAAGGCTTCTCCCCAGGTAAGTGCCTCTTTTGGCTTGTTCTGGTCATTCCTACATTTGCTGATGCACTTTGAAAATAAGGTCTCCAGAGCTCAGGGTGTTATTGTTGTTTGTTTTGGGCTCGTTCAGGCTTTTGCTAGCAACAAGGGCACAATTCTTGTATGGTTCTTGGGGCAACACGCCTTATTTTCAGACACAAGCAAACCCTAGCTCGCACTTAGCATGTGCAGATGGCTGCGCAGCGCTGTGCTCACCTACGGAGGTATATAAAGGGTAATGATAATGTTGCCCAGAAGGCTAACACATCAAAGGCCAAGGAGCAGTTAAAATGCATTACGAGCTGTTGGCAGTGATTGTGGGGGGTATTCGTGTACTGCTGGTTTGGGCGGCCTGAGTAAATGAAAACCCTCTGCATTAATTGGTACACCAAAGAGACGAGGAGGAAAATGGAGGCTGATGGAAAATGACAAACAGGGGAAAATACAGATAGTTGGGTGTGCTGACCTGCAGGGCACTGCTGATTAACTTGCGACTCTTTCCCGTGCCCTGGAAGGCGAGCAGAGCTGGGGGTGTCCCGCCAGCAGGTCGCCCAGTGCTTCGGTGGGAGTGGGCTGAGCCCCACGGGCAGCATCTGCAGCATCGCTATTCCAGCACAGCTGAGCTGGTAGTTAGAGGTGAGACTTACCAGGTGTCTTGTGACACCTGGACATGACGGGACAAGAGTTTAATTATTTTTAATGATGTGGGGGCTGGGGGAGGGAGAGGAGGCCGTGTGGTGCTTGGTGTCACAGAGAAAATAAAGCTGAGAACTTCAAGATCAGTTTGCACAGAGACTGCTGGCTGAATCGGATGACAGTCAACACAGGGAATATTGAATGATACAATCCCATGTTTTACTAGGATGCCCATATTCCAACTACTATTGTGTGTTTTATTATTAATGCTTCACTTATACACAAACAGCATCTAACCAAAGTGTACACCGGCCGCCATACAAACACCAATCACACCAGCTCATTCACATGCTAATTGACTGGCTGGAGAGGACCATCACTTCAAGATAGCACGGCCGCACCAGGTAAGTCGTGCCCTTGCAGACCACCCAACTGATGATCGGGGCATGGTACCAGTGCTGATGACAGTGGGCAGCTGGCACTAACCTGAGGGTCTTTCACCCATCCACACTGGGGCTGCAAGGGCAAAGAATCCTCATCTTCCCTCTGATCAGCGACTGGGTTCAGCAATGGGTTTCCAAAAGAATTTCCCCCAAAGCCAACCTGCCATGACTTGTGCTTGTATAAGTGATCTCTCATCTAGACATCACATGGCTCATTCCGTTGGGTACTTCCTCTGTCCACTTGCCACGATCTTACTTAATCATTGCTGACTCTTGTAAATCACAACTTTTCTGTTGTTATTCTTAACTAGACACCTCATGATTTGGGTGGTGTCCTTTTCTGTCACACCAGTTTCCTTGCAGCTTACAGTTCACTTCATTCCTGTACCCAAAATCTTAACTCCATGCTTCACTTATTTGTCTCTTGCAGACTTGAGGAATCCTTGTCATAGGAAGAAAAGCACGGAAGGTGCAGTGCTTCTGGTCACCTGGTGATTTACAAGCTCTCTTTCTCCTCTCATTATCCATTCAGTGCATGGAAGAGGGGAAGGAAGAGGCTGTTCAAACTGGCAGGTTCTCCCAACCATGCGTCCTCCTCCTGGCAGCTGTGTGGGTGTGATGATGGAAGGTATAACAACACAGGGTCTGGGCAAATTCCAGAGGGGCCTTTCTCTGTCCTTTCCCTGAATATACTTAGGAGAAAATTATGTGAGTGAAGAGTCATCAGAAAGGCAGAGAAGGAAAGCACGATGCTGTATTGCAGCAGTACCTCAGCAGGTGGGACTGCTCTGACCCAAGTCTGACAGGTTCCTGTCTTGTCTTCCAGCTCATTGTCACAGATTATTTAAAGCATGGCTCATCTCTGCAGCCTCCATCGCTACCCATCCCACTGTCCTTCTGCTGGCAATCTCCTTCCTTCCATGGATATCACAGGAAAAATCTTGTTTTCTGCTTGTGCTAGGGAGCGTTGCAGCTGGGTGGGAGAAGTAGGAACCTTCTACACTTTTTGCATATAGAATGAGCATCACCAACTTATTTCTGACATGTTCCTGAAAAATTCCTTGCTTTTCCCGTAAACCCGAGACATATATAAATAATCTGTTTCAGTCTTAAAGCTAAAGACAAATGTCAATTTTAAAAGCTATTTTTGAAGTGAATTGCATTGTAATTCATAATCTTAAACTGAAGTTTTTAAAGTGTTCTCATCCTTGGAAAAAAAAAGACAATTTCATTTTTGGTGACTAATGATGAAGTGTTTTCTAAAGGTGACTGAGCATAGCACAAAGAGTCCTAAATATATTTATTAGCTTATTAAACATAATTAATTGAATCTGGTTGCTAATATTAGCTATGCCTTTGCAAGTGAAAAACACTTTCAGTTAGCTAGACAGTTTCTTATCGAAGAACAAAACTGCAACATTAAAACATATGCAGCTTACTGAATAATCATGTTATTTGTCAGACAAGCAGAAGAATCATCACTGAAGTACTCTCAAAGTGCCAAATTGGGTAATATACATAATTAGGCCCCATTTGATTAGATACGTGCCCATGGTAACAGCCACACTCATGATCCACATATTAGTGCAGCCTTGAAATAATCTTCAAGGGGGATGATGGCAACAGCACATCCGAAACTTCACTGGGGAGACTTTTGGAACATAACCTCCATACAGATTTCCTCTGTTCCTGTGGTTATTCTTTATTTTATCTGATTATCTTTTATTTTTAAAACAATGCATGCCTTGGTTCTCGAAGGTGATATACTGCTTCCACGAAATGCCCCTACACTTTTATCCCTAAAAGGAAGATGTCTTAATCATCTGCATCACATTTTAAAGCCTGAAACCTTCCTATATTTAGGGATGCATCCCAGCAATTGGCAAGGCTGCTGCAAGCTGTTCCTAGGAGGTGGGAACAATCACCACCTGGAAGCTAGCCCATCTCACATCCACTCTCCTCTCACAGCCCAGGACAGCCCAGTGATGGATAAGGCCTTCTGGATGTTCTTTTAGGCTTTTGCAGGAGCCTTGTGAAGAGACTGCAAGGTCTCAGCAAGAACACTGATTTTGCATCAGATCCAAGCCTCTGAGAGGGCCTGCAAGCACTGAGCGCCTGCCAACCCACAGGGAGTAAGTCCGGAGGGTACTGTTTGGGTAACAGCGGAACCCAAGAGAGTTTGTTTAGCTGTAGATGCAATATGAATTGTTCCTGCAGTTTATTTTTACATGCTTAGAGGGTGAATAGGGTTGGAAGAGTTGGAGAGAATCAGAGAATTAGCAGAATGAATTATTATTAGGGGTTATTTATACAAAATGAGAGAAATGTATCTCCTGGTACAAGGAGATATGGCATATGTCCAGGGCTGATGAGAGTTGCTGCTTTTGCAACCCCCCAGTAAGGAAGAGATCAAGATATGGAAAAGTTCCCCCAGATGAAGGCACCAGGGAAAGACTGGCCTGTAGCAGGGAAACCTAGGCAATGGGTGCTGAGAGTCTGGCAGGAGAGGAGCCCCAGTCCTGGCCAGTCTGGTCAGGAGGGCTAAGGTGTATGTGGCTACACATGGTTGTGTCAACTATCCCACCAGTGCAAGAGAGCCATCCCTGTGCAGACACCTCACCCTCTAGATACAAGATAGGTCCTGGCATCAAGGGACCCTGTTTGCAGGTGTATGATGGAGAGGAAATCAACTCTGAAAAACTGTGAAAAATAAATGCACAAAGATTACATAGGATGTCTTCTAGCTTTTGGGAAGAAGAGGGCTATCCCAAACATATGGGAAACACAGAACAGCTAAAAGGCTTTGGTGGGGGCAGCACAGAGAAGGACTTTATTCCCTCATTCGGCTGTTACTTGGCACAGAGGAGGGGAGCACTTTGTCCGGGGGGCCAGTGACAGAGACAGCCACATTTGCAGCCATCAGCTGGAGGGCAGGAACTCTGGAATTTGTGTCCACACAAAGCTGTTGAGTTCTTACTAGATGCAGTGTTAGGATTATACCTACTGAGGCAAAAATAGACTTGTGGATTGGCTGACCTCGGGCATGCAGCGCATGATTAGGCGTGTGTCACCTTTCTCCATATTACTGTGACCTTAATCCCTAATCCTCTGCAATATAAATTAAGATCACTGGTCAAATTGTACTGAAGTTGTGAAATTCCCACACCCTTCCTTCTTCTTTTTCAATAAGCACTGTTTTTAGCATTGCTCCCCAAAGCAGAGGATTATTCAAACCTATTCCTTGCTATTCACGCACCAAACTTTGAGGTCTGAAATGGGTCAGACCAAACTCTGTGTCTGCCCTGGCTGAGAGCAGGAAGACTCTGAAGGGAACTGGGTTACATGTGAACCTTCTGGTGATGGTTATGCCAGCCCTAAACACCTTGTTTTTAGGATACCTTGTGGACAGCCACTGCTTGTGTTTGACAGCGCAGTCGTACTGGGTATGCCCGGGCGCTTGGGAACTCCTGCAGAGTGAAGTGTCTCTGGTTGTGGAGCTGGAGGCCTGGCAGCTATATGGGTGGTGGAACCAGTCAGGAGAGAGGCCTGGGGGTGCCCCTGAAAGTCACAGTGCATGTGTGGTGTGTGTGAGCGAGAGTGCTCATGCACATGTGTGCATAGGTGATATTGGTCCATCCTGTGAGAAACGGCTCTAAATATGTGAAATTTTGAATTTCTGCTTCGGTTTTCCAGAGCAGAACAAACTGGGTCAAAAAAATAGGAAAAAATTGTTTCCTGGAATTAAAACAGTCATGTTCAGAAATGTCTCCGTGTTCTGTTTTGACATTTTTTGGATCAAAGTGAAGCATTTTGACGTTTTGGAGGTAGGAATGTTTTGTTTCAATTTGTTGAACTGACATGAAACGTTTCAATTCAAGTCTGCTTAACATTAAAGTAAGGCAGTGCCTTTCCTTGGGTTTGGGTCCCATTCTCTCCTCTGGGCTGTGCTCCCTGGGAGCTCTGCCCAGCTCCCATAAAGCTTGGGCAAGGTCCACGTTCTTCTCAGTAACTGCAGCTCAGCCGCAAGCCCCATGCACAGGAAAGAGAGGCCTTTTCGGGAAAGGTCGTTTTGATGCTGAACTCAACTAAAATGAAAAATCTGGGGGCAGTTGAAACAAACCGCTCTGTTCCGGTTCACCTCCACCAAAACATCATTTCTTGTCAGCAGCATCCCTGTCTTCCCACAGGCACTTCTTTGTATTGCAGAAGCTGTTTTCTGATCAGAAAAGATCTCCCAGCAAGTGCCTGCATAGGTGTTGACATGATCTACACCAATAAGCTCCCCAAGGGCTGCAGACTGGTCCCCTGGACTTAGTGGTGAAGCTGCCCTTCAGTGTCTGTAGAGCAGATTCTCCAACAAGCTAAAGACCCCTGGTCGGGGGCTAACTGAGGCCAGGACAGCCTATGGTTCCACTGTCCCTAAGGGGGCTGCTATAGGAACAGGAGTTTCTCCTAGGACATCAGCAGACCCTGCTCTTTTTATAGAAGTGGCTATAGGGTTTTCCTGCTATTTCTGAAGAATTTTACCTAAAAATTCATCCAAGAGTTGCTTTGGTTCATTCTCAACAGCTCTCAATATGACCAGGCAGATCCTACTACTTACTGTGGGGGATAATTGAATCCTTCTCCCTCCCCCTTTCCTGGGCAACAGCTTCAAAAGATCTCTGATTTTGCTCACCAATCAAGCAATCTCATTTGCAAAACAACTGCAAGGGCCCTTCGAAAGCAGAGGGCCGGGTCCTTTGTTAAATAGTGGCTTTTTGGTGACACAAAGGAACCATAAAGGTGATGGAGCTGCAGCCTGGACAGCCGCATTTCCTGGACTGTGCAGGCTGGCTGCCCTCCCCCCCAGCGCTGTAATTTCAGACCCGGAGCCCAAGGGTTATGCGGAGCTTGAGCCCAAGGAGAACAAGGTGCATTGCAACTATTCTTAACTCCAAAAATTATTCCTGGCTTCACTTTGAAATCTGAACCAGGGTTAATTTCTCTCCCCCTTCCCCCAGTCTGCTTCCTCTCCTCTTTCATGTACCTATTTGCATAGACTGTCATCGTAAGAATCTCCATTAAAATTGAAAGCCTCCTTCCTGCATGTCACCTCTCGCAGCCCCCTTCCGCTTGCCCTGCGTGACTTTTGGAGGGCTGGAGAGCAAAGGTCCTGTGCTCGCATCGCCTCCCCAAGCCCTGCATTCCCCTTGCCACCAGCCCTGCTCCTCTGTTGCTATAGGAACGTCTATCAACTTGGGAGTGCCAGAGAAAAAGAGCAGAGAATTATCTTCGTTATTTAATGATTGATTAATATATGTTTACAGAGTGCTTCAAAACTGTGCATCCTTCTGTAAATTGTTTATTAACTGGGCAAGCAGTGTAATTTGGTGAACATCCTCCACTCTCCTTGGTTTTGGTGGGAGGAAAGGGTGGCACGCAGCTTGCTGGCTTTGCAATAGTTATATTACCAAGAGGACTAGTAGTTCTGCTTCAGCAAAATAATTTAAATACGAGCCTTCGCTTCAAGTCATTGTAGGCAGGGCTGCTCCCAAACATCTGCCACTGAGGCTGCTCAAACGACTTCGTTATAAAGACCTACGTTCAGCTGATCTTTGGCAGATTTTACCCACCTGGTAGAAGGGTCAGGCTTGCTTCTCCTTGAGGCTGCATAAAGAGAGGAGGCTTGGAAGGGTGCTTATAGCTGGTGGTGCATCATGGCTGGATGGTATGGTGAGTCTTCTGGCTTAACTGCTCCTCTAATGCTGAGTGATAGTGTTTTTGTCAGGAGGCCATGGTGCCCTGTACCTGTAGTGCCAGGTTGGAAGGACTGTACAAGCAGGCTGTGTTGGCTGGGTCAGGAGGTATGGAAGCAGGAGTATGGTGTTGGTGCTGTGCCTGCTGCCTTGCTCTCACATCTAGTTGAGGATGCCAGCTAGACTTGCATCTGCTGCCTGTGCTGGTTGTGAAACCTCATCTCTGCCCAGCCTGACCCAGGTGACCTACGGAAGCTGGCTTGCCTCTGCTCCCTTCAGCCCTCAGGACCTTCTTCAGGCACTGCAAACCATGAGTGCACAAAATCACCCAGCCCTTGTTGTGCAGCACCCTTTCCTCTCTGGCTTCCTCCCTCTCCTGCTAACAAGTTGAGATTATCCCAAGCTGAGATGCAAGGTAGATGCAGACTGACCACCCGAAAAGCTGTGCTTCACCAAGCATAGGAGAGTCTGGGACATGCAACACGCTGTCCTGCACACTTGAGAAATGAGACTTGCAGTCTGAACAGCTTTGATGTGAGTTGTCACACACCTTGGAGACCCATAGGGCTGATATGACCTCAATGTCAAGTCTAACTGTCCTTGTAGGTGTTGGTGGTGAGATGTGTCGATGCAACAGGATACATCCATCTGCTGAAAGCTGATGTTCCCTGTCTGACACAGGCAGGCTCCTTCCCTGAGTAAGGTCTGCAGGACCATGGCTGCTGGGATGGAGGATGATTGGGAAGGTAATAACTACAGTTTGTGCTCTTGGAGGGGCTGCTTTCCGCAGGTGCTCTGTAGGAAGCACTAAAGACCTGTGATGCCATGGGATGGGTGTCGATCAGGTGTGTGATGCATGCAGCTCCCTAGTTTTTAAGTGGAAGCACACAATGAATAAGGAGGCTTGCAAAGCAAAACAGATTTGCCCTGGATTCACATTGGTATTTAGGAGGTATTCAAACCTTTCTAATTTTAAGGACTCTCAGACTCAGTCCCTGTGAATCCATCTGCTGTAGAGCAGTCATGCCGTAAAGATGCCTTCATATGCAGTAGCCACCTTCCTGATTCATTTATGGGGCTTAATCATGGGTTGCTGTAGAAAAGTCTATGCTCCAGCAGAAGCAAGCAGTAGCAGGATCAGGTTGTTATTCTGTAGTAGTTCAGCACTAGAGGGGGATGTAGCATGTGCTTTCCAGCACGTTTCGTATGTGCATGCTACAATATTTTACAGCAGTATTTATGAGGAGGCTGGTTTTTTAATTGCCAACACGAAGGTTTTTCTCTTGCAGGGGCAATTTTCTTGCATAGGATAACAATCAGAAGGGCTGCTGTTTTTCAAACCTTAAAAGACTGCTTGTAGCCAATGAATTTTGCTATGTTTAATGCTTTTCTTGGATATTGGGGCCTCACAACTTAAAGTGATTCTCAGGTTTTTTGTGTTTTTTTCTTGTCTGACATGAGCAAACTGAAAATAGAGGCTGCTCTCTAGCTTGGCCGTAGCTCTGGTCCAGGCTGCTGGTTGGAAGGGTCTGAGCTCTGCCCTTCTTGCCGTGAGGACACATTGTGTGCTCTGCTGGAGGGCTGCAGCCTGATTGTGGTAGAGTCCTGTGAGCGGCTGAACGAAGGCGTCCAGCCAAACCCACCCAACTTCACTTGCTTGGAGAGCTGCACATTTCTGTTCTTGCCAAAACTGGCTCTTTGACTTTGCAGCTATCCCAGTAATAAAAACCAGTTGTCCACTTCACGCATGAGCAAGACATGGCAAAAAATACTGCTGTCTCGTGGAGCTTTTGCAAAAGCTGGTCAAATTCCTGTCCTCTTCTCTTGTTTTCCCCCTTAGCTCCAGTGAGCAGTTCTTGTTCCATGTTTTACTCCGCCATGCAGGAGCATGTCAGTGTGGGGAGGTGACTTGCTAGCCCAGGGAATTTCTCCCGGTCCATATGCGTATGGGATCCTGGGAGAAGAGCAGTCTGGCTGGTGTTTGCCACACTTATCCACAAACACAGCTGTAGCAGAAGACGGGAATGCCACTTGCCTATGAACCTATACTCAGGCCAGTGGATACAGCCTCTTGCAGGGCCAAATGTTGCTGGTTTGCTCTGTCTATGTGAGACATGCACAGCCTTGTGCCCTCCTCTCCTCCTCATCCCCTGGACATTGTGCAGGGATGCGGTTCCCACCTCATGCTAAGGGCGACATTGGCTAGCTAGAAAAGATGTCCCCATTCACATTTCCACACAGAAATTTTTCTTCCCTTACTTTTTAGTGCCTGTAATTACCTCTTTACTCCAGTGCCAGCAATCTTCCATCAGGCATCGTTATTAACGGAGAGAAAAAAGAAGGGGAGGGAGAGAGAGAGAGGGAGCCACAAAACTTAATTTAATCGCAGCACCCCATGCTCAATTTAACAGACACAACAGCTCAGAATGGGGTCCCTGTGCAATGGGAGGGCAGGCAGTGGAGCGTCCCTGGAAAGAATTAATTGTGGATGACAATGTGTAAACAGTGCAGATGAATAGGGCACGCAGGTGTGAGGCACCGGGGCCATCCCGGGGACTTTTTCACACGAATTTCAGCTCCTTCACTGCTGACCTGCTCCCGAAAACGTGATTAGTGTCGGCGTTGGGAAACCATTCAGGGTGTCAGGATTTGGCACATATTAACTAGCCCTGGGGGAGAGGGGAGGGAGCGCATGGGGGCTATGAAAGGAGGAAGTCTGGCGGACAAGGGTATTGTTAAAGGGCCAGAAAATCCTCATTGCTCCAAGGTGCCCTCGCTGCTTGGAGAAAAATGGAAGGGAGCCGAAACAGAATAGAACTCTGAGACATCCTAGCCCTAACTGAGCTATGTGGAAAACAAGGCATTGCACCGTGGAATATTTTTCTCTGGGTGTCCATCATAAATATTGATGATGTTTATATTACTGACTTTTTCTTGGCTGTGGCTTTCACGGTTCTAGACACTTCAGCTTGAGAGATAAAGAGTCAAAACAAGCAGGAAAATTAATGACACAGCAGCACCGAGAACAGGAAGTATCTCTGGGGTAACGTATGGATGTTATTCAGCGTGCAAAAATCCCTCTTCATCAATATGTACTCTATATGTAAGGTGATGCAGACAGGGGGATGTATACTGGGCCCAACTTACTAAGCATGAGACTAAATATTCTTAAATTATGTTCCCTGTGCCAGCCTGGCCCTCTGTATCCAAACGAAGGATTGAAGTGCAGAGAGCAGACGAGGTGACTGATAATTTTTCCCACTCAGGAGAACTATATAAGGGGAAGGACAGAACTTGATGAGGACTACTGTGAATACTGGTGCCTCTGCTTGACTCTGTTACACTCTGCATTCCTTTCTGGGAACCCTTTCCCTGCCTGTCTCATGGCTTGGGGTGCTGTGGCATGGCAGGGGTGCTGTGCTGAGATTCCTAGCTTGGCACTCCCTAGGTTGCTGCAGCTCAGAGGCTCAGGCCTGACATAACATCACAATAATAGAAGTTATTCTAACTGCAAACATACCTGTGGATGTGAAGGTGAGGCTGGATTCTTGCTGGCCTTGTGAAGAAAAAAGGTTATTGCCCCTGGTACTGGTGTGGCAGTGCAGACAGCTGTATGGGAGGTAGGGTGGATCAACCCCTTGCTAGGCTGTTTTGGCTTGGAGAGATGAAGCAGGTGATGAGGAGAGGGCATGAAATATCAGCACAGAAACCATGAAGGTCAGTATATCCTGTAGAAATCTAACCTCAAATTAAGAGTCGAACTTGGTTAATTGCTGTTGGAAAATCAGCTACTTATTTGCTCAGTAACCTACACATATGTGACAGACCAGCATCCTCTTGAGAAAAGTCTGGTTAGTGGCTATCACTGCCTCCAAGGTGTGTTGTGGTGCTGAGGTCACATGGGGACCTACTGTGCTTGGGCAGTGAAAGTTTACCTTTGGTTCTGATAGTGGCAATTATAGATTATTTCCCTCCTAAATCACAGCAATGGCTCTGGAGGAAAGGTGCTCCATAACTACTACTGTGACCTTGCAACGCTTGTATGCTCAGCTAAATTATTGGTGGAAGAGCAAGATTTGTTTACTGTTAAGCCTAGTGATATCTAGATTCATAAGCAGCAAGAAATAATGGCATGGGCTTTTCCAATGTACATCTGGGGGAGTCCAATCCTGCAGCTCTTGAGATGGGTCCCTCCCTGCCTAACAAGCTTCCCAAAAGCTGGACACCCAGCTGAAACCATTCATCTTGCTTCTCTCTGGGACTCCAGAGGGTGCAGCACCTCATTTACCTTACTTACCCTCAGCAGGCATGAGTGACAGTGGTTGCCTTGCAACCTTGTGCTTGACTGACTGCTGTTCCCCAAAATGATGATCAGTGCTAGTGTTATTTCTTCCCTTGGTCTGCCTCCCATCAGTTGTTTCCTGCCTCCCCATACCAAGATATCTGCCCTCTTGGAGTGCAGCTACCTTCGGGAAAGCTGATGCTGAAAGGACTTTCTTCCTATGAACTGTGCGTGGTGGTTCTTTTAAAAACCATCAGAAATAAGTTAATTGCAGAATTAAGCTGGCTGTTCTCACTAAGGTGAATGTGATGTTCTTCAGAAGAGTGAGTTAGCCTTGTTGCCACATGCAAATTCCAAGATACTGGTTTTCTTCAGTTTTTGGGAAAGAGGGTTGCATTTTCTGCAATATTGCACTTTTGACTACTATATTATTATATATATTATATTTGACTAGTATATTAATTAATACTGACTATCGCAGGCAATGAAGGACTGTCCCCAAGCAGGGTCTGTGTATCCTACAGTGTGAGCTGCCTGGATCTTAACTGATACGCCAGCAAAGACTGGTTTCTCAGAAAGGCTACAACACTCCATCAGCTAAAGGACCCAACAAATATTTTTCATTTGTACTTATGGTTGGATCACTGGATCTTCACTCGCACTATGTTTAGGGTTTTACCATTTAAGGTTCTATCCATGGCCCTGCCAAAACTCCCTGTGAGGGGCTTTTCTTGGGGCCAGCCCACCATGACAGTGCTGAAGTCCTAAGGCACTCTGTTTCAGAGCTGCCTGGATAGCAGGCCTGTGCTGGTTTATTCCTGGACCTTGGTCCTAGCTGAAGGACCTGGTGCCATGTTGCAGGCTTCAGCTCTGTTGATGTTTGGCAACTGAAGATTAAGCTAAAATGCTGATTTTTCATTACTCCCTACATTTTTTGTGCAAGATCTTGCTTTACGACTACTAGCTGCCATAGAACAAAGGAAGGCTATGATGAGTTGCTTTAGTTCAAAAGTGGAGGAGATGAGGCTAATGGAAGGTCAATAATTTGCAGGCAGTGGAAACAGGACAGCTGAAGAAAGTGAGGATGTGGCTCCCCAGTCAGTTGTGTTAAACTTAAGATCACAGGTCTGGTCCAAATTTTGACAGAATCCTCACACGACTCTGAACTGATAGTGCTCCTGTGGTGACAAATTGCCCTTTCTTGTAGGGCCTCCACTAAGGTCTAAGGCTTGCTGAGAAACTAGTGCAAGGAGGGACTCTGGGAAGTTTGGAAGTCATACATGGATGCAACTAATCTCCAGCCAGCTCCACTGCTGTCTGTGGCACCATGCATGGGATCAGAGCCTGGCCAGGATGGTGGTGAAGGGGGTGGACTGCTGGGCACTGTGACCTTGGCAGAGGTGCTGATCAAGTTGTGGTGCAAGTGGGAAGATCTGCTGCCCTCGCAGCTGCAGAAACCCTTGCATACAAGCTTGTCGTGGCTGTGGATTGAGTGATGGATTTACCTACAAAAATCTGAACCGTTATGCGCAGAATTCCTGATGGTATTCCTGATGGGATTCCTCGTGCAGTTCATGTTGTTCCTCTTCTTATTACTTTTTCCTGATATCAGCTGCCCTTTTTCAAGCCAACCAGCTTGTTGAGTGAGCTGACAGACCTACCTGCCCTGAGCCATGTCTTCAGATCAGTCCCTTTGGCTAACTAGGGAAAGATCTCTGTGCTGGAAGCAAATGTGACTGAAAATGAACTTATCTGCATGACATTTCTCTTTTATGTGAGAAGGGAGCTTGATGTCAAAAGGAAAAACCTCCCCTTCCTCCAAACCAGAGATATTGAAAAATCTCCTTAACAGTGCAGAACCAACCCTAGGGTGGCCAAAAGGGATGTTGCTTACAATTAAATAAAAAGGCAACTGGATAAGTAGTTCAAATTGTGGAGAATTCTTCATGGTGGTTCCCTTTGCCAGCAGTACTAAAGGTCCCCATCTTTCTCTTGTTTTCTCACAGACACTTTGCAGTGGATGCTGGTTATCATATCTGATGAATTTGATGATATATTGAGCCCAGCTTTGCACACGCTTCTGTTCTGCAAGACAGCATTCCACAAAATATTTGGCTTCTTTCAGCCCCCTGCTAGCATCCTGGCAACACTGGAGTTTTCCAAAGTGCTCTTAGATACACAATCTGTGTAACTTATTTTCCTGGTAACGAGGCTGGAGCACAAGCTGCCTTCAGAATAGGTTACAGCAGAGGGCAAGGAAATAGGAGCTCTGGAGTGAGAGCAAGTGGTCTGCCCTAGAAAAGAAGAGCTGAAGCTCTGGGTGCTGAGGGATACTGGCTTCCCTACACAAGGTCCAAGCTAGGACAAAGTCTGGACCTGCCAAGGGAAGGACACCTGGGAACATGGAGCAAAGGCCATGAGGGGAAATTTACTGCTCAATATTCAGGCCAAGGAGAGATGTTTCAGAGCTTAGTCTCCAGGGCATCATTCATCACTGTAGCTTAGCTGTTCTGCTTGCAAGTTGTGCTGGTCTGGCTGCAGCACAGAAATGTAGTGGTATGGTAAAAGCCAATATGGAGAAATTATGAAAAGCAAAGTCTCTGCTGGTTTATAGGTGATCTGAAGGTTGGCGAAAGAAATATTGTAGAGCTTAAAGTCAAAATGTATTTCTTTTAAACTGGAGATGGGTTGACTAATTCCAGTAAAATAAGACTGTATCAAACCTCCAGCCAAAGATCAGTTTAAGTAAATTCTGAGTAACTTGCTTTTTCCTGCATGTTTTTGAAGTCCGCCTTTATAGATTCTGCTGGGAGTGCTTGCAGAACTGTTACATATCACTTCAGAGACAGGCTAATTGCGTATTTTGTATTTCCTAATCAGTGCCTGCACTAAGGCAGAGGAGAGCCAATATTGATTTCTGAGTGAGAATTGTTTTCCTGGAAGACACTTTTCTTGAGTGTAGACCATGAATTTGAAGGTAGACAAGGAATCTTCTTTAGTGCCAAGAGTTTATCTGTATTAACTGAAAACAAAAAAAAAAATTAAAACCCTAAATCCTCCTTGTTTCACGATGGTGGACAGCTATTAATGCTGTCCCACCTGGAACAGCCACCAACATGGTAATGCTGCCATGCCCAGTCTGTCCATCCAGGTGTTTACTTGCCAACAGGTGAAAGCACCTCCCTTGCACTGCCAGCCCTTGTCCTCTGCCTGTGGTGATGGTAGGTCTGACTGCTGGCATGGCCAGAAACACAGGGTTTTGTTTATTGTCTGGCTCTAGCTGCAGTAACTAAGAGTAGGGCTGCTTGACAAATGCCCTCAGCCACCCTCAGCCACATGAATTGCCTATCTTATTATCCATTTCTGTGGTTTTTGACCCCTCTTTTTGCCACTCCTGCATCTCCCCTTCTTTCCCTCAATCAAGAGAGACAACCTGCACCTAACTAATTTTTCCTCATTCGTCCTAGTTTTGCCATATCCATACTAGAATTTGTTATTTCTGATGCTGCTAGTCAGGCTATCTCAGCTTTACGTGCTATTACAGGTATGATTATCAGGCATGCTGGCCTGGCAAGGTCCTATTTCCCAGAATGTCTCCAGTGCTCCACTCCAGCTGTGTGTTTGGCTGTTGGTCACACACCCCACACCTCCCTTAACCACCTGAAGGATTCAGCCAGCCCTCATAGCACCATCTGTAGCTCTTGCCAGCTTCTCACAATACTCCCTCTCACATCCAGCTTTCCACAGGTCACATCCACTCTCACGTCTGTTAGCGTTCATACCCTTTCTAGGTAGCTCAACCTCAGGCCAGGGCCCAGCTGACAGCCTGGTGCCTGCAGTGATATCTCCATCTCTATGAAGAAGCATTATTATTTGCTTGTGAATGATCTATATGAAGATTATTAATATATTCATTCGACAACATAAATCCAAGTCATTACTGAAAAGTATTGCCTTTTTGAGGATCTATGACAAAAAAAGTGAAGGCAGAGGTCACTGACCAGTTGTACGTTCAGCTTTCCAGCTAATGCCAAACCCCATGGCTGTTTAATAACAAAGCAGACTCAGAGAAGGTGGTCCTGAAATGTTTGTGGATGTCCTTGCATGTTCCTTGGCAAGTCTATGGTATCACCTCTAGTACCCCAAGGGTGGTGAAACGATTCAGCTTGGTTGTTTCTTTCACACCTTCAAGAATGTGTGAGGAGTCATTTTGGATCTGCTAAGTGATGCTGGATGTCTGCCCAAACCAAAATGCCAGCTGTGGGAACAGTTGAAGTCCTTATAAGAGAGACTTGGGGGAGAGGAGGTGAAAGCAGCCAATGGCAAAAGGGGAAAGCACTCATGAGATGCTCCCTGTGTCTCTGCTCTTCCTCTGGCACTCTAGTTTTGTGTCTCTGCTGAGCCTTGGTGGAATTGTTTCCTCCTGGCCAGCTGAGGGCAGGTTGCTGTCTTCTCCACTTAGGGGTGCCAGTTGAGATGAAGGCACCCACACCGGTGCTGCTCCCTCCCAAGAAGGCCACACTGCTGCCAGACAATGCAGGGCTCTCTGTGTCCTGGAGGCTGACACATCAAGGGAAAGATCTGTTATGAGGCTGGTTCTTGTGGATCTTGGCTGTTAGCACCACAAAAAAATTGTAATAATCATAGAATCATTTAGGCTGGAAAAGACCTTTAAGATCATTGAGTCCAGTTGTTAACCCACCACTGCCAAGTAATTAGGTAAAGGACTTGTGAAGCCATGGATGTGACAAATGGGTAGGTAACCCACACCTGAGGGGAAGGAGTCTAGTTGAGGCTGCTGCTTTCTACCTTGAGAACTATGTGAGACTATCTTAGCTGTGAGTGCCCTTTGGACTTCTATCTGTCCATAGGCTACAAATGGATTGCAACAGCATCACTGGTTAATCTTCACATTGCAGACTCAACTTTTGCTGGTTTAGGCCTACAGAATATGAGCCCTTTGGTCACAAATCATCTGCTTGTCCCCTATTTGCATGGCAAGATCTTACCCTGTGATTATTTTCCCAGTGTGTTGGGCTACTGTGTATCATAAGTAAGAATAATATAATTTACATCACTTAAAGCCAGAGAAATGTGATTTTTCTTTTAGAGAGAGAGGGAGACATTGAAATACCTGAAAACACCTACTAGCAGAAATACACAGAAACTACTATTTAACCACACCAAAGAGTCCCATTCTCTCCATATTTTGGGCACCTTTGTCTTCTTTTGCATATACAAAAGGTGAAGTATTTGGCTAGTTCTCAACTGAGATTGCACACCCAGGATTTCACCCAGCTTCTCTGCTCCAGTTGTGCACACAGCTTTACCTGCTTTGCCAACAAAGGCACTGGTGGGGTGTGCGGCCTGGGCTTCTGCTAATGCTTGGCCTCAAAAATTTGAGTGGTTAGTTGACAGTGGCCACACTCTGGGATGGCTGCAGAAAGGCTGGTTGAAAATGTTTTCTGAGAAATGTATGAGGATCAGTCCTCTGACAGGATATACATACATATATGCTATCTCTTCTGGTCTACCAGATAGTTTAGCTTACTGGAGAATCAACTTCTTCTTTGATGCACGGTGCCTGACAATGTATCTCCATCTTTGGGTCATGTTCAGGAGACTTTATTCCTGTAGACAACTAGAGATGACATTTTACAGTGGGCCTGCTGGCTTACGTAAGGTAGTCAGGGGCGAGACCAAGAGATCAGTGCCAACATCTGACTCAGCTGGTACTGCCAGCCGTGAGACAGGCCCACAGGTACCCCCACCAGTGAGGCCCTATCTGTATTTTGGAGGCCAAGAGGGATTTCTAGGCTGAGTCGGCCATCAGCGAGTCACCCCACCATTAGTAAAAAGGGATGTGTTGCAAATGTAAGCAGGGTATGGCTGTCTCTTGCTGCTCATGGTGTAGGGCAGGGAGGAATTGCTATGCCAGGGAGCTGGTATGTGAACAAACTCTGTAGCTTGAAGGTGCAGAGAGGTCTGTGGTTCTAACATAATGCCTGACCAAAAGCTCGTTTGAGCAAATGGAGAGCAATTGGAAGCTTTGTTCCAGGCCTGGAGCGAAAAAGCTCATGCTTTGGGGAGGATCTGCATGGCCCAGAGGCAATCAAGGCTCTTCGAAGAAGTGGGGCAGGTCCTGTGCCACCAGTCAGTGCCTGCACCCACATGGTTGTTGTCACCATCATCTACTTGCCTTTTCTCCACCAAGCAGGTAAGTGGAAGGGAGGCCTCTGACTCTGCTGGAGTGGCATGGGAGTGTATTCCTCCTGCAACCCTGGAGCATTTCTGAACACCTTCATGGACTATGTGGGTCAGGAAGAGTCTGTGTAATGAGCACATTTCAGGAGATCTGCAAGTTCTGAAGAGACCATAGATATTCCCCCAGGAGGTCTTTTCTTCAAGTCAAGCTGCACATGCCGTGAGGACTCTTGTTTTCTCAGCAGGCGTGGGAGCAGCCTTTGGCAGGGCTGTCATATGCATGGGGCTCTGGCATCCACCTGCAGTGTAGTTAAGGCAGATCTGTGTATCTGGGAGGCATTTCCACACACACACAGGAGAGGCGCTTGTACACACATATATATATATACACATATATATTTACATCTTACGTGGCTGCATTTCTTTGAACTGATCCAGTAACCCACTGAAGTGAATGGGAGGTGGGTAAAGCCTCCAAACCTACTCATGGGAGTACCAATTTGCATGAGCCTGTCCTTGTTTTTGAAGCAGACTAGTGTTTTCAGCAGACCACAGCCTTTTTCCCCATCTCTTTTTGTATTTTTCAGTATGAAAACACTGTATATGCTTTGCCTCTCTGAAGTCTTTGCATGCTATGCAAGAAATGCATCTCCACCAGTGCTCTATATGCCCTCAGCACCTGAGGAAGCAAATGGCAGGTAGTAGGGCCTGATGGTGCTCAGCACTCTACTGGGAAGTCTTCTGGATCAGCCCCATAAGTGGTGGTCTCTCTTCCTGCTCTCCACTTCATCCCCAGTGTGTATTACACTTGCCCCAGCTTTGTGGAGATAATTTGCACTCTCCTAGTTCATTAGCTGCTACCCCCTCCTGTCTGTGGGAAAAAAAAAGCCCTTACTGTTCAAAAGAACACATGCAGCAATCATTAATGCTGACCCTAATTGTGCCAATTCAAACCACTCAATAGCTCTAATTAAAACCTCTCTTGTGCAGGGCACTGAACAGTAACAAAACTGTCACCCTGAACAATCAAATCATGGAGCTAAGAAATTTCTTTTCCCCTGTTGTGTTCAAATGTTGTTGCTGCTGTTGAAAGGGTCATCTGAAGGGATTAAGTATGGGGCTTTTGTAGGCTGCAGAGGCAGCCGGGGGGTGGAATATCTAAACCCAACCAATATCTTTTGGTCACAGTTTGAAATCAGAAGACCCCAACTCTTTTCCAGATCTCCTTTCATCCACTTTGCCCACCCCCATGCAGCAAGCAACACCTGCAAAGTAGACAGGCTCTTGGTTATGAGACACATGGACACCACAAGTCAACTTAAACATCTGCAAAGGAGGGGGTGAGGGGGAAACCCAGGCGCTCCTATCCCTACAACCTTGCTTCTCAGGGTCCCTGACTACACTTTCCTGTGCGCCATAAATAACTCTGCAATTACATTAATTGGTTGCATATTTGTTGACACAGGGGTGGACAAGGGTAGGTTATGGTGGGAGGATTTTTGCTTTCAGTGCAATTTTACACTACTTTCTTCAGATGTCTCTTAATCCCCACTCTCCCTTCCCCCATTACTTAGGATTCCCATGTCTTCCTGAATAACTTTATAAGCCTGTGGGTGGGAGGTGGGAGCGAGATAGAGCGTTAAAATTCATTTGATGGCACCCATGCACACACATCTGTTCTGCCATGTTTCCCTAGCAAAGTATATCAATCAAAAGAAAAAGGTTGATACATATCACAGTGGGATATTTCAAAAAGCTGGTTGCAGGCAATTGTGTGCTGGAAGGTTTTTCTGCACTGCGTTTCTGACAGGGGTCAGAAGAAGGAAGCAGTATGCATGTGCATGTATATTTTTTTGTACATTTACCAGTTTTTTAAGAAGGTAGTGAAAACAATAGAGCAATAGCATTAGCTACCAAAATTCGTCTCAGTATCTGTTGCTGTGTTTGTTGTTGAATGTGTTCTGAAGCCCAAGGCTGGGATCAAATGTAAGAGCCTGAAAGTGCTGCGAGCAGTTTTGTATCTGTGGTTCTAGTTCAGATCATTAAAGGCACACAGGCTAGCTACCATCTGTGGCTCTGGGTTCGAACCACCATCTCAGAGCACTTGGTATGGGATACTTGCCTGAGTCTTTCCTTCTAGTGTCTCCTTGGCTTGCTTTCTTCTGCTGGCAGTAATCAGAGTTGCAGTAAGAAAGTTCACGGCATGTTGTGTTTCATCTTTCCTCCTTTCATCTCTCCTGAGCTGCTGTCCCAGCTGAGGACTAGGGAGTAGGATGATACCCGTAGAGCCCTGGCAGTCTGCCTCTCCAAACACCCTGAGCGCTTTCTGTTAGTAACCACCTTCGTTGTTTCTTGTTCTGACTGCCGGGTTGCGCCGTGTGCCGTTACAACATTGCCTTGTCTCAGCAGTGAAGCCATTTCATTTAGCGATGGGTAAAATAGCCCACATTTACAGTACAGCTTGACTCAGCCTTGAAGTATTTCACCTTGGTTAGCGACTAAGCACAAAATCTTGATGTATAAACATATAAACACACGTTCTTTATGTATAGAAGCAACAGGACAAAACTTAAGAATGTTTTAAAGACGCTTTGAGGTGAACAGTCTCTTTTTGTGCAAACTCAGAGCAAACTGGGCCATGTGAGCAGATATGTTCAGGATAAGATCAATTTTTCTCCAGTTTACCTCGGACTCTGCGAATCCAAGCCCGGGGGTCAGCAGAAGGGACCCTCTCTTTTCTACATGTGGAGTTGCTGCACCGTAATGTGTGATGGTGCTGAGCTGCTCCTTTCCTTGTGTCACCACTGAGCGGTATCATGACACTGGTTTTTCATGGTAACATGCTCTTACAATGGGATGAAGAGGAATAGGTGACACTACTATATGGCATTTGAAAAAGTGCTTCTCAGAGCAAGGTCCCTTCAGCAGCAGCACTGGAGAGAAGAAACTGGAGCTCTTTGAAAGTTTTGCTGCCTGTTAGGGGCTGTGGGAGATAGCACAACATTCATGTGAGGCTCTTAAACTTCTTGACACTTGCTCAGTGTCAAGGCACTGAGAGGTTTTTTGACTGGCTCCAGGTCCTTTTAGCAAGCCAGCAGCCAAGCTGAGAATAAACCCTTGGACCCCACTATTATCTCTAGCCTCTGGAAGGAACCACCTCCTTTTCTGACCTGCTTCTTTCCTGTTTTCATACGGGAAGCTCGGTGTCCCTGTTGATCTGTGAGCTGAGAGTAGGGGATTTCTGTAAAATACACTCCGGTGTAGATTCCCATCACTTTCTGTATGGATCTCCCACGGTCTCTGTCTGCCCTTCCGTCCTCATTCCTTGCCCCCATTTTCGAGGCAGGGATGCTGGAGCCTATCCTCTCGACTAAGCCGTTGCACTTTAATTTTCAACAGGCCCCTATTGCTCTTGCACCTTGTGTGTGGTCTTTGAACGTTATGTGGCTCGGCAGCTGGGAATAGTGAGTGGGTGGGCAATTTAAAACAGAAAAGACTCTGTATCAGCACACGGCTGAGGTTTGAACTCTGCTCAGCTTTGGATACATGTAGCTGGTTCTCAGGGCTGTGATTTAAGTGCAGTTTTGCTGGTGTCAGTGTGAAGCCTAAATCAGTGCTAAGAAACTGGTAGGGAATTAAAAGCAAACTTTGCCTGTCTGATAACGAGTGTTGCTCTTGGCCCTGATGAAAAACTGCAGGAGCAAGGCATCTTAGAATTTGTATCCCGCTGTTTTGTCACCATTTTTGCCTCCCCAACTCGAAAGACAAAGAGTGCCTAATATGATGCCAGGGCTTCTTTGCTGGAGTATGTTTCTGAGCTGCTTTCATGCCATTTAGGACACAATTCTGATTCTGAGTTTCCTGACTGCTGACGGAGGGAGGCAGATGAGGGGGGTGCCAACCTGTGACACAAAATACTTTATTTCATTCATCTGAGCATCTCTCTGAGACAAGGCAAATGTGCTCAAGTGACAAAAAATAATCCCAATGGCATGACTTGTTGAGCTCACAGAGCCTGATCCTCAGCAGCTTCCTCTTCCTTTTTGCTGTTGTCTGTGCTGGTGGAGGATCACATGGAGGGGAGGTCAGGCAGGAGACCCTTCCTTCCATGTGCCCTGGTATGATCCTGCCCCCCCACCCCACACTTCTTTTGTGCTTTGGATGGTGAGCCTCCTCTGCATGGGCAGAAAGTGCTCATGCATGGGAGATTCACCACCTGCTCTCCCTCACATTTGCAGCCCAGAGTACTCAGTCCTCAAAATTTCAGCGCGGAGGTATTTCTTTCCCCACCCACTTTCCAGCTATCCCACCCAGGTAGACAGGATGAGCAGAAAGAATCCTTGCCTTGATAAGATTGATAAATGAGGTTGGAACAGAGCTCCTCTTTTCTGGAGTCCATATGGAGACCAACCCAACTCCAATCTCATAGCTGACTCAAAAAAAAAAAAAAAAAAAAACCCAAACAATTGGCAAGTCCCTAAGTACTTTAAGTACTTTTAAAGATTCTAAAGGTTAAAGATATGGTCGATTGGCATTCTTTTTAGAGCCTGGAGTGATATTATATTTACTTCACAAAAATAAAAAAGTGCACAATGAACATTAGAAATCTGTTAGAGAGATTATTGGAAGAGTCATTTAATTTTCTAGTGCCACACAAGTACCCATCATCTACCACCACTGCACGGGGCCTCATGCCAGTTCTCAACATTATACCCTAGCATTTGCTACACATAAGGAAGAGTGAAAAGGTAAAAAAGGATAATATTATTGTTTTCAAGAAACTGGCAGATTACAGACTAATATCAGCCAGGTGATTGTAGGGGTTCCATCTTTAAAAATAGGTATGTGCCTCAGCACTGTGAAAAAAAAATACTGAAGCTCAAATGGGATTTACTGCTTCTTTACTGTATCTTGCACTTCACTGCATCCCCTTTTTTGTGTTTTTTTTTGTTTTCGTAATAATACTGGTGTATGGCCAACAGCCTCTTCCTCTGGTGGAATAACATAAGGGCATGAAGGTATGGCTGGGTAGTAGGATGGGGTGGACAGGCACTAGTGAGAGGTGAGGGTTTGGCAGTGATGGGGAACTAACCAGAACTACTAGCATCTGTTTGACAAACCGAAGAAGTGCAGTGAGGACCCACACAATTTAATACACTTTCTAGAGAAAAAGTCTGCACAGAATTTCTATATGAAGTATAATGAATGAAGTGGTGGACTCTAGATAGATTTCATGGAAAAAGTCTTGCCATCCTGCCACATTTTTAACAAAGCTTTTTGTTCAAGTGTAAGCGAACATTCTGCAAAGAGCTTCCAGGATGAAAAGCCCAATAAGACACTTACTGTTACTAACAGGGTTTCTGTTTCACTCAGGCATATATATATATAAAATTAGCTTCCATAAGAAGCTGAGACTCCTTTTTGTTGATGTAATCCAATTTGTACACCCCAAGACATGCTAACAGCAGTATGTCTCTATAGCTTAACCAGTGTGAATACTTTGCCCACAGCAGCAACTGTGCTGACAGTGGGATGACACTGTAAAATTGCTGTACGCTGTGATGTGAATCCTTTCAAACCCAATGACTTTTGATTTCCAGCCTCACAATCACTATGAGTCAAACTTCTTCCTCCCCACCACCCCCATATTCAGCTGTGTCTGGGAAATGGTGTTCTACTTCAGTTTAGGGTGACTGCACAGACTTTCTCATCCCATGGCTCCTGTTGCAACCTGCACAGGGTCATGAGTGTGCTCAGCTGTGGCTTTTCAGTCTTTATTTAAGGTTGCCCTGAACTCACCTTTGGATGGAGATTTGGGGGTGTCAGCATAATAGAAATGGCTCTTCCACTGTTGCAGTTTCTTAGCAATTAAGGCCTGGCAGCAATGGGTAATGCTCTGATTATAATTGTAGAAATGATTCAATAGGCATGATGCTAAAAAAAAAAGCTCTGAATTCTGCATTGTTACAACTACAGCAGTCGGTCTCAGAGCAAATCCCCCACATTCTTCCCTACTTCTTTTGTGACAAAAAGTGAACTAAATCTAGACCTGCTCCAGGAGCAATTGTAGGATCCACTGACTTTAAAAAAAAAACCTGCTAACATTAATTTGGTCCCTAAAAGCATTTAGCTCATATTTGGAGGCAGCAGATTATTCTTTACTGAAAGTGTGAGTAGTCATTTCTGCTAAATGTATGCAAGAGGAGATATGTTCCTTTATGGAAGCCATGGCAGACAGATCCCATGATGGTTCTGTTGTGGGTGCCAATACCGTTCAAAAGAGGACAGAGATCTTCTGAAACTTGTTTGAGGACAAGACAAGTAGATGCAGAGGCAAATAATCAAAGCAATCAAACGGTTCTCCCTGAACAGTTGTCAAGACCACCAATATATATGTCCTGTGCCATGGGTTTGCGGTGGTGTGCATGATATGTATGCACCATAGCAACAAGATATTAATCATCAACATATACTGGCACATGTTGGGGTAAGTCTTCAGAGGTGCACGTTGTAGGTTGCATCTGGTATATGTAACAAGCCCCAACGGTACCAGTTTCAGTGCTACCTCCAGCAGCATTGCATAGCTGAATTTATTATGGTTGGTCTTACATCTTCCTCGGAAGAATACAAATGTTGGCCCTAGTGTGTGAATGCCTGGACATGAAGAACAACTTCTCTTCTAGTTCCATGCCCCTCTCTCTTTGTAGTTTTCAGTTAAACACCCTGGGCAAGTTCTTTGCTGGTGAGACACCACTGACTGAAGTGGCTCTGTGCCAGCACAGCATTTGGCACTGCATTCTCAGAGCAATGGCAGGGGTTTTCAGAAGAGCTCAAGTGGGAAGATTAGGTGCCCAATTCCTATTACATTTGGACACTAGCCTCCTCTCAGCTCACCAGCATCACTGCAATGCCACCAATGCCCAAGGCAGGCTTTAACTCCCTGCCAGCAACACGGAGAGGATTAACAGACAATTTAGTGCAAAAAACCATTCTGTTTCAGCAGTTTGTTTTATTTGCCTAGATTTTCCTTAGAAGATGACACACTGGTAAAGTGCACCTATAGCAACTAGAATACCAAGCCCAGTATGCCAAAGATTTAGGCATGCATTTTCAATGGTGAAGGTGATTCGCCACTGGAACAAAGACATGTATTCTCTCTTGCTGGTGTCTTTAAACTGGGGCTGGATGTCCTCCACCCACCTGCATGGTGCTTTGCTAAGGTTTTGGGGCTTAGAACAGCCCAGTGAAATTTAATGGTGTGATATGGAGCAGGCTACGGAGTCTCTTCTCACCTGGTTATTGCACTAAGGCACGCACTATCTGCAGAAGTAATATATGTCCCTACAGAGAGACACGTGGCCGTGGCAATATTGGTCAAGGCTGGAAGTACATGCTGCAAGGTCATGACCATTAAGGGGTCAAAGGGTTCCATTACTGGGAAATTCTGACCCTCTCTGGAACTTTTACTTGGTGTTAAGACACTGCTGGTGTCAGGGTCTCATAGGCTTCCCGTGTAGCTGGTATGCTCTGTCAGGAAACAGGAAAACAATAATTTTTTCATGGAGGTAATGAACTGAGGCCCATTTTAAAAGGTTTAAATTTAACATGTTTAAAGTGCAAGAGATAAAGAACACACGAAGGCATCGCACAAAATAGGTCAGATGCAAAAAGACTCCCTATGAAATTGGAGAAGGGAATGTAGGCAAGTGGGATATTGTTATTTGGACTGGAATTTAATCAAGACTTAACTATGAGGTGATGTGGTACTTCAGTGGTGGGATCACTGCCTCAACAAAACTGTACTAGATTCTGCCTGCCTTCACAGCTGTCAGGTGTGCACTGGCAGAACTTGTCAAACCTCAACAGCACTGATCCTGATGTACACAAGGACACTCATATTCAGATTCCCCAGCTCTCCCTCTCCTCTTCCCCTCAAGGTCTCTCTGCTCATGTCATGTGGAATGGCAGAAGTTCAGGTGTGGATCAGAGAGACTTTGAAATGGAAAATCAGAGGATACCGCAGGCCATATTGAAGAAGAGCTGGCAAAGCTTAGGACCAGGATAGCAGAGTGGTGAGGACTAAGGTACATTGGTAGGCTTGTATGAGGTGTCGGGTTTAGAGCTCCAGAGAGATCTGCAAGCCAAGAATAATGAATACTGGCAGAGCTCCGCGTGAGTAACAAATGTCTTATCCTGCCTAGGCTAATGACAAAATGTTACATACTGGCATTTTAAATTTTTTTTTTTTTTAAAGAAAAGAAAGATTAAAGCAACCGCTATAGCTAAACACCCTGCTTTGCTCTGATAAGATGCCAGAACTACATGACTTCTACTGTGTAACAAGGTTCTTTGTGTGGGTGTAGCAGCCCCTCCCCATACCTAGCGGATACACTCTAGGGAATTTTTACGAGGGCAAGTATTGCCTCTTGTAAGGTCACCAAGTAAAGAAAGTTAAACATGTTGTACAAAGAAATTGCATGTCCTGTGCGTTTCCAGAAGAGCACCGCAAAACAGTCCCACCAAAAGATTATCAGTATTACATGCGCAGCAATGACACATTATTTTGCAAAACGTTGGGCCTCTGCCCTGCCCTCCATCAAACTCATGTTTATAATTTAAAAATGAAGGACTTGCTGTAAGTGCAGGTCATTCCAATTCACAAGATACCTCCGTTAGTCAGCAGGTAGACAGAGGGTTGGTGGTGTTCTCCACCTCTGTTGCTCAGGGTCTACAGCTGACCACCATTATACCACCACGATACTGCTCTCTCTTTAGCTCCTAGTGGGACAGACATGCCAGCAAAGACTGGGCCCTGCCCATAGATGCATCTCCATTTTTCCTTTATTCCTGCTCCACAGCTGCATCCACTTGCTTGTTGTGTGATGGAACACTCATTTTCTACCTAAGCTTCCCATTATCAAGTGCTTGGTTAGGCTTGGATGTACTGGGACTCGCATGCAGACTGGAAGGGCTTGTTGTCTCAAGAGTTGTCATATTTGATTTGAGAGTGGTAGAGCTTGTTGCCTCAAGAGATACTCAACTTAATCTTGGGATGGTAGGGCTTGGTGTCTCAAAAGGTGTCAAACTCGATCTTAGGATGTCTTTCCAGGTGCAAGGTGCGTATTAGCAAAGACCCCAAGCACGTCACCTCCACACCAAGGTCTCCAGGCTTTGCTGGGCAATGTAGAGCAACGGGCTACAGGGCTACTTTTGCAGTTGGAAACGCAGGGGAAGATCTTCAGGGACGGATAGTCTTTGTGGTTCTGTGTCAGCCATGCTTTGGAGGTCACAAGAGGACCTACACTCCCCAAGACACGAACTCCAGCAGCCTTGACCCAAGAGCGCTGAACCAAAGGAAAGCGGGACGCGGACACCAGGTAATTCCCTACGCCGAATGCACTTGCTCACGGGCCCGGCCCGCCTGAGCTTTCGCTGCCGCCGCAGGTCCAGCCGCGGCTGCGGGGCC
>VZZY01019815.1:510599-528715 GCA_013400335.1 Eurystomus gularis | reverse complement strand
GGGAGGCGGGGGGAGGCTCTGCTTTTACATCGCTCCCCTCGCGTTTAATGCAGCCCCTGTTCCCAGCACGGAGCTGTAGGACTTTTTAATTTTTTTTCCATGTTCCCAAGTAGGGATTAAATGAATCCTTGCAATAAAGCTGGATGCCTTCAGCCCAGACTTCTCCCCGTAGGAGCCTAGCTCTGCTTTTTAATCTGACAATGTTCGACTCTTAGTGGGGCCGTTAATTCCACTTACCCAACACATTGCTCTGGGGGAGAACCCAACGTCTTTTCTAAATATGGTCCTCCCAGTGAGCTAACGTTACCACCGCAGCACCACTGTGGAGGAGCTTGAGAGCTTTCAATTACAAAGCTGCGAAACAGTAGCTGTTCTTCCAGCCAGCGCTGCGCTAAAAGCACAGCTCTGGGTAAGTGGAAAAACTTGATCTCGCTGCAGGCGTGTGGGATGCGCTGGCCATGTGCATTCTTGACCCGTCAGTCTGAAATGCTATGAAATGTAGTACCTAATTAACTTACACCATGGTTAGGCAAGACCAGGAGTCTTTGGAATCCCTGCTCAGCCAGAATATAACAATGAGGGACTTTAGTGCAATGTTCTAGTTTTTTAATAGAAGTGCTGTTTGGCTGTGATGGCTGTGAAATGCTTCACAGAGCTATGGGAAGCGTACTGGCTGCACTGGTGTCCTTGTCTTCGGCTGTGCTGTGTAGCCTCTTTTATGGCCAGATGTGTAACAGCAACTGTTAGAACGTGGCAGATCAGAACTAGTGTGTGCCGTAAATTCTTGGAGACCCGTTTTAAACGACTGGGAAACAGAAGTGCTTATGTGCATATCTTTATTACCCAGTGTCAAGCTTAAAACTCAAAATTGGAGTGGTGCTAAATAGAGAGGAGCTTTGAGGTGATAACTAAGAGTCTGGCTGGGTTTCTAGGGTGCTTCATCAGCGCTGGTATCTAAATACTTTAATGAAGAGAAATGGAAATGATAAAAATTTAAAAATCCTGATGGCAGTGCATAATTGCACAATAAGCCAGTCCATCAAACAGTTTCCATATATGCCATTTTTATATACTGTACTTTACAAGGCAGTTTAATTGCTCTCTGCGCTGTGTCGTCTCTGGAGTGGGAGCTACTTCAGAAGAGTGGAAAAACAAATACAAAGGACTACTGATTTACTTTTTGCTTGAAGTGAACCAACTTTATTGCTTCTCAGACTTTGCTATTTCTCCCTTTATAACTAGGGGAGAATATCAGCTGTGACCATCCATGTCTACAGTTCTGTAGAAAGATGTGCCTTGAAGTTTTAACTTTTTGAAGTTTTAACTTATGAGCTCTTAAATGGAAAGCTGTGAACTTCCAGGGGGTTTAACTCATGAAGCCTGTCTTCTTACCCTTCTAAGTGCCATGCTTGAGTGCATGTGAAGGTGGGGAGTTTGGTTTCCAATGTACGCAAGAAAATTCTTCATTATTAATTTTTTAATGATGATTAGCCAGTTATACCAATGTTTCTCATGCTGACTTGTGATCAAGAGTGTACTACTGTCAGGAACCCTCCCTGGAATAGGGGGGGGGGCGGGAGTGTCAGTGCTGCAGTTCTGAGGCCTGATTTTGTCGGTGTTTGATTTCTAGGTGTAATACTGACCCCTTCACCCTTTTTCTGTATGGTGAGCACTAGAACTGCAATATTTGCAAGCTGAAATGCTTTAAAGGTGAACAACAGTTAAAAATCCTATTCAATGAGTTTAAATGAGCAGAAATAATGCTTGAAGCAGATTCTTGATGCTTCTCCTTGCATTTTAGCAAGCTCTTGATCTGTCTCCTTGCATTTCTCTCCTACTATAGTGTTGCTGTTAAGCTAGGCAGCCAGCACTGTCACTGAATACGTAGGCAAAAAGGTATGGCTTGCTACTGTTTGTGAAAAATGATGAAAAACTAAGGCTACCAAAGAGAAACTGGTATATCTGCATCTCTTGTGCTAATATGGGATCAAACTTTCAGAGGAGATGAGTTAGTTCAAGGTGATTGCTTGAAAACTAAGGTAAATCACAATCTACTGTCATGCTGAGGTACTTCTGGCACTCAGAAGATGTGACAAGCTTCCTGTTTTCTGTTGTAATAACACTATGAGCAGTGACATGAATCCCTTGGATTTGAAGTGTCAGTGTTCTGTAGGAAACATCTGGCTTTTGTACATATGCTATGGCCCACTGACAGTAACTGTCCCAAGTGAAGCCCCATAATAAGTCTAGTATTTTGGGTGTCCTAGAAATAACTTGGAAGCCCAAGGCTGTTTTGTGACTTAATTCCTCACTCTAGAAAAGCTTCTGCTGAGTTATACAATTGCTTGGTCTCTTCTGCTCTTGTAGGTCTAAAGAGCACTATGGAAACAGTCAACTGACTATACTTGAAAAAACGTCTGCCTGATGGATGTTGCTTTCTGGAAAAGGATAATCAGTCTCTACTTTCTGTTCATATTATTTTCCTGTGTGCCTCTTTCTATGTGCTGGTATGACATCTGGAGTTGTGTGACAAGCCAGGTCTTGCTGTTTCCCCTCCTTGACCTAGATGAAGAGTTTGACTGGGCTGGCTCTTGAATATCTTACTGGATGATGTATTTAAATAGTAGTACCCTTTCACAGCAGATTAGATTGTGCCATTAAGTTCTGTTTTCCCTCATCTGGACAATAAATTGTGACCTTCGTCTTTCTAGTTCAGAAAGATGGATCAATGTGGGTCTCTTGCTTTTTTGAGTATGCCTGACCATTATGAACTTGTTCTACTTATGGCAGAGAACTGTTGGTGGCAGTAATGAGAAATACTGGCACAAGAAAATGGCGTGTGCTTGCAGGCGGAGCAGAATGTGACTGCAGCAGTCAAAAGCTGTCCTAGGAACAGGCTTGCATTTCTGGAAGACTGGGCATCCGTACCCCTCCGTGGCTGCAGAGGACTAAGAAATGGGAGGGGAGGGCAGTCACTGTAACTTTCTTCCTAGTTTCCTGCATGGAAACATGGTACCACTCCTTGAAGGGCATACTGATTGGAGATAGGGGGGACCTTCCAGTTCAGTGCTGTTGTAAAGGGAAGGTAGTAGCAAGCAAAACCATGCATCGTAAAATGTTCTAGACTAGAAGGGACCTGTAGAGGTCATCTGGTCCAACCTTCCTACATGAGTAGGGACATCCCTACCTAGGTCAGGTTGCTCAGAGCCCCAGCAAGCCTGACCTTGAATGACTCCAGGGATGGAGCCTCCACCACCTCTCTGGGCAGCCTATTCCAGTGATCTATCACCCTCATGTTAAAGAACTTTTTTCTAATATCCAACCTAAATCTAGCTTTTCCTAGCTTAAAACCATTACTCCTTGTACTATCACTACAAACCCTTTTAAATAGACCTTCCCTTGCCTTCCTGTAGGCCCTCTTCAGGTACCGGAAGGTCCGTATAAGGTCCTTCTGGAGCCTTCTCTTCTCCAGGCTGAACAGCCCCAACTCTCTCAGCCTGTCTTCATCTGAGAGATGCTCCATTCCCCTGATCATTTTGGTGGCTCTTCTCTGGACACACTCCGATATGTCCACATCCTTCTTGTGCTGGGGGCTCCAGAACTGCATGCAATACTCCAGGTGAGGTCTCACCAGGGCAGAGTAGAGGGGCAGAATCACCTCTCTTGATCTGCTGGCCACAGTTCTCTTGATGCAGCCCAGGATGTGATTTGCCTTCTGGGCTGCGATTGCACATTGTTGGCTCATATCCAGTTTTATCGTCCACCAGCACCGTCAAGTACCTTTCCACAAGACTGCTCTCCAGTATATCCTCTCCCAGCCTATACTGATCATGCTGGTTGCCCTGGCCCAGGTCCAGGACCCTGCACTTGGCCTTGTTGAACCTCATAAGGTTCATCTGGGCCCACCTCTCCAGCATATCCAGGTCCCTCTGGATGGCTCCCATCCCTCTGGCATATCAACTGCCAGAGAAGATGAAGAGACCCGCAGATTCCAATGCATAAACTGGAGTGCCACAGAGCAATGGGAACTCCCTGCTGCAGCTGGCTACTAGTTAACCTCAAATAAGAACATCGATAAAGTGCTGAAAAGGCTGCTGCAGCTTTGCCGTTCCCTCTGGAGTAGCAAGCAGCATTGTGGCTTGTGCCAAGGAGCCTATGTTCTGCTGTGTGTTCTCACTGCAGCCCCACTGCGAGGGTTCCAGGAAGCAGGTGTCTTTACATGTGCTCCACTAAAAGCAGCGGGATTATATTCTTCATGGTGTAAAGAAATTAGAAAAGGACATATGATAAAAATATTAAGTGAAGGGCTCCATATGAAAGAGATCTAGAACAGAAGAGTGAAACTTAAAATAGGTTTTCAATGACTGAATTTTTTTTCTTTGGTTTACAGCTTAATCATCACTCTGCATTGTAAAGGTCTACACTGATAAGTGACAATTGAAACACTTAAACGTTGTAGATTTCCTTAGTGTTGGAAAGACTCATTTTAATGAAGGAGTAAGTACCCAAAGGTGAGTCTTCAGGAAGAGCATCCCCTGGGAGGGCGGATTCGTTACTCTATGGCAAATAGTTTTTGGTTACAGGTACTCTACTTCGGTCGGGCAAGAGATTCTTACCCAAGTGGAAGCTCTATTTGTATATAGAGCTATACTAATTATTTCTCCCTCTCCTTTTTCCTAGGGGAATTCTCTGATGTGTACCAAAGAAATTGATCTGACTTGATTTTTATGCATTATGCTACTGTGTTGAGGATCAGGATTAATTCTCGGGTGGAGAAGTATAAAAACATTGTGTTCCAATACTGACGTATTGGACAAGGAGTCCTGTTCTAAACAGGAGAACATTGTAAGATCTGACTTGCTCTGTGTAGTTTTAGAGTTGGTGCTTTAACTGCCTGAGATTCTGAGTTGGCTATGAGAATGTTTTGCTCATGTTGATGACCTCTGCTGCTCATGATAGATTTCTGGCTGCCAAAAGATTTGATACAGCAAAAGAAACTGCTCAGGTATTTCTGCTGCTGGTGGCAGAAAGCTCTGTAGCTGGTGGAACACCTACAGTGATAACCTCTTGGACTAGTTTTCAAGTTTCTAGCACTAGTCATGTGCTAAGGTAATCTTCACTGCCATCAGTGCAAAGCAGATGCTGTCTTGGCTTCTTTCATTTCCAGATGGCCTGAAGCAATTGGTAAGAAGACTGTAAACCTCATTTCAGTGGTGTAGTAGCTCTGAAATATTAATACTTGCTGTTAAAATATCTTAGATGTTCTTATCCTGCCATCTCAAACTAATTGCGACGTTACTATGTCAAAAAACCCCAAACAAACAAAAACGCGTTTGTCTCCTACTTGGCTGCTGAATCCCCAGTTCTTCTGGGCTGGCACATCTGACAGTCAGTTGAGTGTTACACAATAAATTTCATGCTCACATTAAAAGCTGAACATGAAGGCAAGGCAGGTGAAACTGAAGCTAATCCTCAAAGGCTGCGATGCTCACTGTCACACTTAGCATGCTGTGTGACAGCATGATGGCTTCCTGTCGGAGCCCTCCAGCAGCTGCCACGAGGTCTCTGGTCCTGATGCAACATCAGGGACTTTGTGGCACAGCAGACCTTGAACCAAGCTTGGTGTGCAGTGGTGGTAGTTTAACACTTTGTCATCAAGCGAAGTTCTGTCAGAGAAGCAGATGGTGTACCTTGTGACTCAAGCTATGAAGTCTATTTTTTTGTTGTTACAAGCTTAATTACTGTCCTTGCATTGGTAGGACTCTGAGCTTTCTAATCTTGTTTGTGAGAAGCTCTTCCATTTATGAGGTTCTTGCCCCAACACTGAAGGCGGCCATTGCTTTTGTGCTGGGGCTTTTTGGATAAGGTCATTGTGAGATGTTTCTCTGCTTACACAGAGAAACTACCAGGATTTGATGAATGTGGTATGTGACTGTCTCTCTTCTGACTGGCTTGTGTGAGCAGTTAAGGCTTGTCTTCAGCAGCTGACATGTGAGCCCTGTGAAGCTTTCTGTGTGTTGTGGCTTTACTGCTTGTAGGGATGAGGAGGGAGTATTCTGACACTAAAACACTTCTAGTGACGACTGAGAATGCAACTCTGCCCTCTTTTTGGTAGGCATTGTAGCTATAGGAGAGTAACAGCAGGAAAGCATAGCTAGTCACACCAGAGTGTAAAGCTTGCACTCAGGGCAGTGAAAACAACCACCCACCATACAAAGGAGCTCTTTGTATGTGACCTCATGTAGGCTATCGGCAGCTCTTCAGCCTGAGAGCAGTCGGCTCCCTCAGGATGAGGCCTTACCTTGAAATTGGGTTCATGGCTCCTGTCCTGGATGGCTTTTCTCCTTATCACAGTAGCTTCCTGATGCAACTTGGACTCCTGTGGGATGCTGTGGTAACACTGTGGATAGTGTTAGCGATATTCATGAGCATTAGAGAAGAATAATCTACTTGTTTGAGAAACATTGCCATGTATGGTGGGCCTACCCACTCACAAATGCTATTTCTTATGAAATTGAGGAGAAATATGGCTTTTATGCACCCATACAAGAATTGCTCTAGAGAAGCCTGTGCTGTCAAGTATATGTGTAGCCTATGTTTTGGAAGTACAGTCCCTACAGTGTTGGGTGGGATGATGGAGCAAACAGGGGCTTTGGCTTATGAAGGGATTCATTCTAGTTTGTGTGACCCTTCCAAGTAGCCTTAAGGTTGACCTGGATGATGCTAAGGTATAAGTGGCAGCCTGGAGTAACGGCCTTGGTGGAAGGCTGTCCTGTCAGATATTTCTCATGCTAGCTTCTCTGGGCGGTTGTGCTTCTGTCCTCAGAGCAGTGGCTTAGAAGTCCCTGTAAGACTCCAGCTGCCTGCACTGTCCAACTCTTCCCTGGCAGTGTCCCAGCTGTAGCCTGCTTGGGAGGACATGCTTGCATGTTGAGTTTGTGCATTTTTGCCTCCCACTGGCTTGTGGCTGAGCCAGCTGCTTTTGAGGGCCTTCTGATGGGTGTTCTCATTTGGAGTGGCATGTAGCTATGCAATGGGGAAGCAAGTGGTAGGTGGGAAATGAGAGCAAACTTAGACCTTGAGGGGAAGCACCTGTGCCTAAAGATGGGAAAATAACACTACTAACTATAGAAACAGAGGTTGTGTCATTGAAGATTGGCTCAGGGTTTTGTCAAATAGAATCTGGCAGCAAAGCCTAGACAAGCTACCCACCAGTGCTCCTGGCAGACTCTTCCATGCAGGTGGAGGAAGCCATACAGGAGCTAGTGTGTGTAGGCAGATACCCCTCTCTGCCATAGGCACCCAGATTGCTCTCCTGGGCTGCAGCTGGAGTTCCTAAGGAACAATTACTGCCTCTGGATGAAGAGCATGAATGAATGAATGTGAGCAGGACAGTAGGACAGGGTAAGTGCCACAGAATGCCATGCTTCTCAGTAGCTGAGTACAGACCTAGACCACGTGCCGTAGTTCTGTAAACTCGGTTGTGTTGCCTCAAACCCTTTGACTTGGTGTGGCTAAGGGAACAGAAGCAGAGTGTCTGCATACAACATTCTTCCTCTGCAAGGCACAAGCTGAAGCTACAGAGACTGGCTCAGTAGGCTATATGGCAGTCCTTGTCACTCTAAAGTTAAATTGATCCACTGTGGGAAGAGCATTGGCCTAACATAATTTTCCTCTGCTCTGAGTCCTATGGCAAAGTGAAAGAATATATTTTCAGAGTGGCAGAAGCCTGTTGTTCTGTGCCACTGAGACAGTTGATTAAAGCTGGGGTTGAGGGGGTGGTAAAGGTGAGGCCTTTCTCATGGGTGAGCTTCTGATAGAATCATAGGAAGCGGAAGGGAAGGTGTGTAGGAATAAGGAAGATGGGGAAATAGGACAGATTAAATAACTTGCTTTTCTGAGGTTTTTCTTGGCCACTGGTCCAGTTAATGATAGTTGGAATCATATCCAGAGGGAAGTGCTGATCCTCAAATAGGGAGGAGAGGTTCCAAACCCATTTAGTGGGTAGATTCTGTTTCAGAGTTTCTTTTGGCTACCAGTCCTCTGTTACTGTTAGCTGGGTCACAGACTAGAAGGAATGTGGAAAATGTTGTCCATCCCTGTTCTCTTCCCTGTTCCATGACTGAGATTAATCACTTGAATTACATGGAGAAGCCATACTTTTCCTTCTGATGAGAAATGTCTGCTAACTTAGCTGCCATCTTTAGGCTTGTTGTGATGCATGGAGTAGTGCTTGTTCTATCCTCTTTTGGAATTTGAGAAGAGTGGGTAAAAAACTTTCTTTGGTCACACAGAGGACCTGAAATGCGAGTTCATCTGATCCTTTAGTTGTAATTCCAATACTCCAGCAAATTAAACCAGTCCAATACAGCGTCCATGTAAACTATCTTACGTTCTACGGCAGCCATCAAACTGAGTGGACTCCTGGCTGCTGAAGCAGCAGTGTGGCTGCCTCTGGTATAGAGGGGGAGTGAACCAGGAATCAAACAGGCAGGGAGGCCTCCTCAGGTGAAAACACCTGGTAAAGGTAGTGGTATCCTTTAATGTACAACAGAGACACAAGCCCAGGAAAGGTGTCCAGATGTACGCTATCTCTAGGTCTTGCTTCTGTGCATACCAGATACACACTAGTCAGAAGCAGATAGGATGATAATTTTTTGTTGCAGCATAGACTCCCTTGACTAGCGTGAAGATTAAAGAGCCTACTCTAGCTCTTCCCATTTCTTTGAAGCGAATTTACATGTAGTCTACACTTAGGCTTAAACAAATACTTAGTGGAATGAGATGCAAGTTAAGAACTAAAAAGCCAGAAGCTCTTGGGTGTAATTTCCATGTGGAGGATATTAAATGAGTTGGAGTTTGTGGATACTGGCCAGATAAAGGGGCTTCTGTCTGAGCCAAGTAGCTACTTGTGATTTGGGTCTAGTTACCATACAGAATGGTGGTAACTCTTGTTGACTTCTGCCTTGAGTTTTGCGTTTGGCTTGTTCCTCTGCCCTTAAAAGGGAGCAGGCAAGTGTTGCAGAAGTAGATAAGCTGTGTGCAAAAGTAGTTTTTAAAAATATGTATGTATCTAGAACTCTAGAGGATAATCTGCTCCAAACTTGTAAGGGAAGGGTGAGTTTTAATGTGTACATTTCTTGGTCTTAGTGGAAGCAAAATACATCTAAGGTGGAAGTCCTTGAAAGACTGATACATAAAAAATAAGGCTGATCGTGCAATGAATGCTGCTTTTTTTTTTTTTGCTACACAGTTCTAGAGATTAACTTCACTTGCTTACCTTTATCTTAATCTAAAAATATGTAAATCTATAAGACCTTTCTCCACCCTTTTAACTTAAAACCAGTACCAATATCTACCTCCAAGGCTTTGGAGTTCTGTCAGGTAAGGGATCTGGTATAAGGCACTGTTGCTGTATCTTCCTGCTGTTGTAGTAAATGGGAGCCAGCTGGATTCTCAGTACTGGTGGTGTTACTTGCCCTCAATTAGGTGTGATGCATCTGAAATATTCCTGAAAATTATGCAGAATACAGAAATCTATCCAGCCAGAGCGTTAACTTGGGTATCTTCAGTGCACTGCACATGTACAAGTCCACAGGTTTACCTCCTCACTCTAAGAGAATGGTGCTTCTGGCTGATGTACCTCAAGGCCTCAGGTAATTCTAGAGATGCTGTCCTGCGGCTTTATAGGTGAAATCTGAAGTGATGGCAAAGTGGCTACTGCTTAAATGAATAGGTAATACTTAATGGTGTAAGAAGGTATTTTGGTGATGGTTGGTGGCCATGCTGTCTAACAAGTGGCTCATGCTTTCCATAAAGTGGTGAACATGGAAGGAATTAGCAACCCTCATAAAAATTCATAGCTACAAGCTTTCCTCTGGCTTTGTCAGTGTCTATGGGCTATGTTTCTTCACTATTACGTAGGCACAGCCAGTATTTTTAGGAGCCAGTCCTTAGGTGCAGGATTGCAAGTCGAATCTGTCTTCTATAGGCTTTGGCTTGTTACGTGCTCTGTAGAGTACCTGCTGTATTGAGACAGGATGTTCTCTCAGTGGCAGTAACTGGTCTTGCGCTCCCTTTACTCTTCATAGTTTAATCTTGAACTGTAGAAGGAGTAGTAGCTGCAATGTCTACAAACATTTACAAAATGGACATAAACATACTTTGCTGGTGATAGCATATTAGTGATGGTTAAACCCATTGTCTGGAAGTATGGGGATGTACGTCAGCACAACTTTTTTTTATGCTCATCTTCAGGAGCTTCAGGGAGCTGAGCGTTCTCTTCACAGCGAGCTCAAAGTGCTTCATGCTCCAGCTTGGTGGTGGTTTTCTTTTTTTTTTAAATTAAAGACTCTCATATTGAGGCAGGCCAGCTGGCTCCAAAGTAGTCTGGATGTTACTGACTAGCTGTTGAAGACCTGAGTTTTCCAAGGCCACCAGGTTTTGCCCTCTCCTTGGTTCCCATGAAGTAACAAGTATGTTGGCAGAAATAAAAATAGTATTTTGCTGGACTTCAGCTGTCACCTAAGCTATTACCCTTCTTAAAACTTGCAAAGTTGTGAAAATCTAACTTCAGAACTCTCCTGACTCTACTTGACAGCTCACCTACCGGTCATGCACACCCTGAAAATCTCAATTACATTTCATGTGGTTGCTGGAGCTTTAAATTACTAGTCAAGTTAAACTTCTGCCATGTTGTCACTAGTATAGGTGTATCTCGAGGATGAATAGGATGAGAAGTGGGAAGCAATCAGTGTGAAACTAGGGCTGCTGATGTTTTTCTTGTCTTTGCCTTCAGTTGTCAATGAGCCTATCTAAATTCCAGTATTTTTACTGTGAATGATGGATCCCTAAAGGAGTTCCAAACTAGCTGGATTGGGAACAGAAAGAAGTTGAGCTTTTCTTTACCACAAAAGACAAAGTGCTTCTTTACCTGAAGCACTTTGGCAGCAGTGTTGGAACTGAAGCTTGCTGTTGCTCATAAACATACTGCAGTATGTGGTTTCCAGATTTCTACTCTGGATGACAAAGCACCTTAACTCCTCTGCTCTGTTTTGTAAAATCTGTCGGTGTATAAACAGCTATAATGTGTAGCTATGTTAGCTCTTAGGAGGATGAAGCTGTCCTTGTTCATGTATGTGGTTCTTGCATGAAACTAATTTTTTAAAAAATCAGTTTCAACTTCCAAACTGAGTTTTGCCTGTGAAGTTAACTTCAGAAAAGCTCAGTATGTTTACTAGAACACTAGGGGGTTTTGGTGCTGAATTTGGAACTGAGTGGGAGAAAAAAAGTCTGCCAGGCTTGAGTAAATTTGAGCATTCTTAAAACCTGCCCTTCAACATCCCTGGGATTGACCCAGTTAGAACAAGCACATTTTGAGCCCAAATATTTGAGACTCTGATCTAGCTTGAATAGCTGGTGAGTGTTAGAAGTAAACCAAGTTTTTAAGTTTCCTGTTGGACTCTTAGAATTTACCTAAAGAATGAAGCCAAGAATGGCTTCTAGTTCTGCTGGTATAAAGACAAACTAAAACCAGAAAAGCTTCCACGATTGCTTCACATAACCCAGGGACCTCCCTCATGCCCAGCCCCAGAAGCTCCAGAATAGATGGGAAGAGTTCAGTAGGAAATTCCCATGCAATTTGCAAAGAGAAGGATTTGATTTTAGTTGAAGCTTTGAAAATCACAAGCAACACTTGTGCTGTTGAGTGTAGTGAAGAATGAGTTCCAAAGGCATACCTCTTTTTCCCTATGTTGAAAAAAAGAAGTAGGTATCTTACCTCAGTAACTGTTCTTCCTGTTAAACTTGATGCCTTCTCAGGTATCCCATGCAAGTCATAGCTCATTATTGCTTAAAATGTCTACATCTGACCATAAGTGTGGAGCCTCTGCTATAACTACTTCCGGGTTAACCTACCCACTGATAGTGTTACCTTGAATAGCTATAGATGAAAAACTTCTGACTAGCTTTTTTCCTTATGTCCAGACTCTTGTCAAACTCTGCTCTGCACCCTCCAAGACGTCCTTCGTGTGCGCCTCTGTTCAGGCAGGGCAAGGAGAGTGGGAGAACAGTTCTGAACTTGGTAGTTCTTGCTGAACCTTGCCTGAAGCTCTCTTCCTGGCAAAAGTGAGTCTGACTTCAGGAACCCATGCTTTTCTTTGGAAATCGTTGGGCAGTAAATCAAGTTAAATTGCACAAACATTTTCCACCTGACATGCTTCCCTTCGGTTTGTTCAACTTTGATAAATTGTGTAGAGACGTAACCAGCTTTTCAGTGCAATGATTAAGTGCAGCATGTCAGAGCAAAAGCTGAAGATGACTTTCACTTCTTGTTGCTTGTCTTGCATGAAACCATGGAGAATACAAGCACTTATATTCAGGAAGTGCCAGAAGGCTGATGATAGATGTGATGAGGTCACCTCAGATTAAGAGGACAAAATAGGGTGTTATCTTTGGCTTGACTCTGGTTAGTATTTATTAGAAAGCAAACCTAGGGATTACCACAAACAACCTAAGCCAAGCGTGTCAACTGTTCACTGTATGGCAGATTAATGTTAATGTATATCCATGCATTTCCTAAGGCAACCAATTAGGATCAAGTGAGAAGAGATAATCTTGTTAAATCTCATGCCAGTGTTCAGATGGGTAGAACCATGCTTATCTAAAATTGCTTTAGTGGGACTTGCTAGTGGCTTTTCATTTCACTAGCAGATGCTGATGTAAAAATACAAGACTGTCTTGGCATCTTTTGTTGTGAGGTGATTGACACCAGTGCTAGGCGTTGTTTACACAAAGCATCTGAATGAAGTCAGTACTGGATTCAACAAGATTCTCACTGAAGACAGCATTTATAAACGCTGACACTGAAGCTTGCTTAATGCGTGCACTAAATTGCAGTCAGGATTTGATGGCTATGAATAGAGGAAACCTTTTAAAATAGGCAGAGGATGTGGTTTCAGAAATTAGTTCTTTCCCAAAGAGTAGTGAGTACTTTTCTTCTCCTTCATTCCCCAGTTCTGTCCTGATTTTTGCTGAAAAAGCAGCTGCTGGGTTGCAATATCAACACTTTAACTGAAACTTGTCAAGCTGCAGTCTGGCTGCTTATTCATCTTGAACACTTAGCTTGGAGCTCTAGATCCCTGAAGTGAAGGGAAAGCACCTGGAAGTTTCCCCGTACTTTAGGGAGAGACATGCCTCTGTCTTAGGTATTTTCTAGGAAGGAAGCTTATGGTACTCGGTATCATCTTGTTCTTAGTTGGTGATGGTTGGAATGTACAGTTGGCTCTTAGGAATCTTTACAGATATATTATAAGGGCAACAGCTATGTTAAATCTAGTGCTGTATGCAGAGGCTGCTCAGCTTGAACAGTTTTAGTTGGACCTAATGCTTTCAGACCGTGAGCTTGACTTTGTAAGAAGCTTCCCTTTAGGTGTGTTTTCCCCCTTTGGGGGAAGCCTTTGTGGAAACTGAGGAGATTATCAAGTCATCCTACTTTAAAACTCAAATGGCAGTGATTCAACAAACTGCAAGCTACTGAAGAAGCAATTGTGAAGGGTGGAATGAATAACTGGCAAGGGTTTGTCTTAGTTGAAGCTTGGAATCCACTCTTGTAATTACAACGTAAATTCTTAGTCTAGAAATGAAAAACAAAGGGCAGATGTTTCTTTATCAGTCTGAAAGGTCAACATTTCTCCTGGAAAGACAGAAGAGCTCAGAACCTCTGACTTGGTGTCAGTCAATGTGACAAGACTAAACAGAACTGTAATTAATCATTTGCATTCACGTAATTATCCATTCCTTCCCTTGGTTGATTTATTTGCTAGTTTATCCCTTTATGCCAGGGAAAGCTTCCTTCCTAGATTTCAAACTATGTCTGTATAGGTCTCACTTATGTTACGGTTACATCTAAAGCAAGATGGCACTAAGTTACCCACAGGACAAAATGACACGGGCAGTTCTTAGTTAGTGTGAAGATGGTGCTGAGAATCTGCAGACTGGGAAGGTTTCTGCTTTTCTCCTTGCTGATGTGGTTGGTTCACCTTGCCAAGCTGTCAGACCCCTCCAACACAGGTATTTCCCATGAGCTTTTATCTTTCAGAAAACATCTGCTCCATCATGGGCTCTGTGCGCAGCAGCTTCCATCAAGAAATGTCCAACTGCTCTTGTGTGGCATCCTTTCCATGGGCTGCAGGGCAATACCTGCTCCAACATGTTCTCCTCTATGGGCTGCAGAGGAATCTCTGCTTTGGCATCTAGAGCACCTCTTTCTCTGACCCTGATCATACTGTGGCTTCTCACACTTCTCCCCCTGATGTGACATTTTGCATCTTGAGTATTTTTTCCAACTTGGCTGATGGTCTCACCTTTGGTCTGCAGTGGGTATGCTGTGGAACCAGCTGTGTCCAACACAGGACATCCTCTGACCTCTTTTCACAGAGGCCACCTCTGCACTATGCTGCTACTGGCATGGCTCCTGTAAGAAGCTTCGAGAAGCTCCTGGGCTCTAATCAGACCCACCTCTGGCCAAGGTTGAGCCAATTAGCACCTCTAACATATTTAAGAGGAGAAAAACCTGTTGGATGAGTTCTTTTGTTTTGGGGGTACTTTTCCTCTGTAGAGGAGTGGGATGTGAGAGACAGGACTATGTGGATGCCAAGGTCAGTGAGGAAGGAGGAGAGGTGGTATGCCAGAGCAGCCATTCCCCTTTGACCTGTGCTGAGATGGCAGGCTGAGGCCCTGCAGCCCTTGGAGAACAATGGTGGAAGAGAATCCCATCTGCAGCCCATGAAGGACCCTGTGCTGGAGCAGGGGACTATTCCTGAAGAAGGTTGTGATGCTGGGGGAAGGCCATGCTGGAGCAGTCTGTTGCTGGGAGGACTGAGGCCCATGGAAGAGATCCATGCCAGCAGAAGTTTGTGGAGGACTGTCTCCTGTGGGAGAGATGCCACACTGCAGCAGGGGAGGCCTGAGGAGGAGAGAAAGGCAGGAGCAAGGGAATGGACTAGGACTGACCACAACCTCCATTCCTTGACCCCTGTGCTGCTGGGGGGGAGGAGGTAGAGAAAATCAGGAGTGAAATCGTGCCCAAAAAGAAGGGAGGCATGGGAGAAGGTGTTCTTTAAGATCTGTGTTGTTTTTTTTTTTTTTTCTCACTGCCGTACTCCGATTCAGTTGGTAAATTGGTGGTGGTTTTGTTGTTTAAATTAAATTGACTTTGTTTCCCCAAGTTGAGTCTGCCTTTTGCCTGACCATAATTGGTGAAGGAGCCCTCCCTGTCCTTTGTGTGGTGCTTTGTTGCTGGCTGGGTGGGCTTAAACCATGATGCATGTAAACCCAACACAGCTGGTCAGGCCAGGTTCTACACTGTTATTCTACAGGCTAGAGGAGCAATTCTGCCTTCTCCTGGAAAGCCTCCGGTAGATTCAGCAGTGGATGTGCCTGCGCTTCTGGAAGTACCACGACCATGAAGTTCACACATCAGTCAAATTGACTGTACCCTGAAGTCAACTGCTTCAATCCTTTTCAAGGCAATGTGGATGTCTTACAGAGGTTGTATGTGGTTTTTCTGTGAAAGGTGCCAGCGTACCTAAACAAACTCAGAAGATGTAGTGTAACGTACGTGCTATACTGAACACTCTTCACTTTTTTATGATGTAGCCTCAAATTGAGTACTTTCAAGTTCTGTTCCCATATCTATGTAGATTTCAGTATAGATTGTGCTGCTGTTATTTTTCTCCATATCCATGCTTCTGCTTCCAGTGCACTGAAGTTCAGTTCTGACTGTGAACAGCTGCTCTGCAGGCAAGTATCTTCCACGGGAAGGGAAAGCCTGATCAACTTACTTGAGAAGTTCTTTGGGCTTCTAGCTTCTACACACTAATGATGTGCCAGATCTTGGGGTACTGATGCAGATTATCTAGCAGCTAGTTGGGTGGGTGGTGGGTGGTGGGTGCTAAATCCCACAGGAATTCAAGCACCTAGATGCTGTTCATTTCTGTAAGTTCTGGCTCCTTGAGGAGCCTCTAAAAATCTTGGCATGGCACTGCAAGGCTGTCACAGCCAAACCTAGGGATTTGCTCTTCGTCTTATTCTTTTGGAAGTGGAAGAGAACACAGAGTTAATGGGAAGAAGTGCTATTACTGGTCCTGGTACTGAATAATTCTGAAAGGGGAGCGCCAGATACTGTAACTCCTGACAAACTTCAACCTAGGAAGCTTATAGGGGCATCTGTATAACATCTGGATCTGGTGTTCTGCATCCCTGAGTGCGGACAAGCCACCATGCTCTGATTCCCTGATGAAAGTGTTTGGCCTTTATCAACAAAATACCTAGCTGGAGTTGTATCAGTGCTATCCAGTGAGGAACAGGATCATGACAGAGACATAGGATCGTGATAAAACTTTACATCAGTTTTAATTTGTGAGCAGTTTTCTTCTCTTAAAGTTGCAGGTGCTGAAACTTGACATGTAATAGTGCTAGTGCTCTGTGCTTAATAGTGGAAAGGAATATGAGATATTTGAACAGAAGCAGCTTCAGAGAAAAGCTACTGCCCAAATACTTAGGTTGTCTACTTAAATATCCTGTATGTCAAAGACTAAAACTTCTCTTACCTCTTAATTTTTTTTTTTTATTGTTGCTTGAGGCTAATGCCTTTCTCTCATAGTTGTCTTTAAATTCTGTCTTTTGCTGGACATCAAGAAGCTAGTAATTTTGAGCATGAACAGTCTCTAAACAGGATAGAAATAAACTTAAGTTTCCAGAATCTGCTGCCTTCTCTAACATCTTAATCTGAGGTTTAGGCCTTTACCAAATTGTTTCTCAAAGCTTCATGAAGGTTATGCCACTGCAGTAATTCACAAGCACTTACTGATCTTACACTTTAAAGCAGTAATAAAACTACTTCATTTCTTGCATTGCTTGCTGCCTTTTGGCAGGATTTTGTAGAAGGTACTAGCTTTAAGTAAAATAGTGATTTATGGAAAAAAAAAAAAATCTGTCCTAGCTGTAGAAGCACCACTGCTTAAGACTGGCAATTAAGAGCACCAGACAACAAGCTTAGGTGGGTACTCCTGAGCTGTAACAACCTCCTATTTCCAGCCTGTTTAACCCATGAACAATCATTTATGCTGCATCTGTACTCTTGGTTTGTGTCTCCAAGCTCATGTCTGACCATGTTTTCTGATCTCTTGCAATGTGTTGAATTTGTTGCTTTGGTGGGCTGTGAACTACAGCTAGATGTCTGATTGCATGGCTGGAGCTGAATTTAGTCACCTGCCTTGGTGGTCAAGTATGGATGAAGGACAGCTACTGAAGGCAGTCTAGCAGCTCTAGCTTCCTGGCTGAAGCACTGGCATATCTTGAAAGTTAAGCAGTTTTAGACTACAGGAGCTCTTGTTATGATTCTGCAATTCCTGATAACCAGCCTGCTCTGGCTGTGGGGATGGTGCTGAAAATGGGCTCTTTCCATTCCTACTGATTTAGCACTTCTAGTTATCAGGCAATTAAGTCACTTAGAAGTACCTCAGCTGTTTTTTTTTTTCATACAACATACTAGTGAATTGAGTAAGGCTAACTTTTGAAATACCTTCTAAAAGCACAGTAATTAAAAACAATCTATGGCTGCTTGCAACTGTTTTCTTTTGGAGACTGGACACTCATATTGGCAGTAGGTGTACCTCTCCTGTTTCAGAAGCCCAGCTTCTTACCTGCTCTCAAAGATTTAGCTTATTAACTCTTTCTATCACCCATAGTTGGCCTACTTGCACAACACGCGGGCAGAGATGTTGATTCAGTAATAGTACCTGATATTTAGTCTTACACAAGAGGCGGCAGCCTGACTTATGACCACTGGGTAGGTGCACAATGTGCAGTAAATCTTAAGAGTTGTACTTAAGAGCTCCAGGCAAAGTCTGAAAGTGCTAGTTATGAACTTTAGTGCTGTCCCATTATATAACCCCTGTGAAAAAGAGTTAGAGCTCTGAGTCTGTGCTCCAGGTTAAATTCTAAAGATAAAACACTGCTCTCCTTTCCTGTAGAGTATACTCGGGAGCTGTGCTGACTTAATTATGCTTCCTACCCTCTGTTCAGAATAACAGGAATCTCCATTTCCTTTTTTT
>VZZY01019815.1:384764-510588 GCA_013400335.1 Eurystomus gularis | reverse complement strand
TTTTTTTTTTTTTTTTAGTATGCATAATGCAAAATTCTTCATCCTGTCTCCTTAGCAAAAGCAGACCTTGTGTGTACTCACCATGAGATGTAATAGCTGAGAACAGGAGCAAACATTAATGTCTACTAAAAAAAAAAATACAGTAGACCTCTACTGCACCCAGATTTGTGCTGAGTTGCAGTGTTCTGGCATGATGCTCCAGCCAAGTGTAAGGGCAGTCTTACTTGCATGAGGAAGTGTAAGACAAACACCTCCAGCATAATGGGGTTGTATCATACTGATTATGACCCTGCTCTGTGATGCCCTAAGCAAGCTAGTTTCAAACTGCATGTGGAGCAGCATTTGAGGGGATGATGTGGCTCCTCAGAACCTGGAAGAATTATCTGCAGTGCACTAGAAACTGAATTTTCAAGAGGTTTTGGTGCATGGGTTTGGCCCTGTGTATATCCTGAAAGATCTTTGGCTGAATAGGGGAAGGAAACTGAGCCCTCAAGTGTGGGTGTGATGAACTAGATTTAGCCTAGCTGGTGCATACTGTTTTAGGCTTTTAACATCTATATTCTCTTTTCTATTATGTCTCATGGCCAACCTGTGTAAGGTTCTGGACAGCTGCTTTTTATTCTCCACTGTCAAATATTTAAGTACTTGCTTGAAATAGAGTGAGATGATTCAGCTGAGTGCAGGGCTTCTCTGCTCATCTGTTGCTTATTAAATCTGAATGCAGGGTTGTCAGTTGCCTTCAGTTCTCCTTGTTTAGGTTTGCAGTATGTGAAAGTGAAAAATCTGTCATGGGTGTATGTAAACACAGCATGTTGAAGCATTCACTCTGCAACTGTGAACAAGGCGCTTGGTGGGAATCAGGAAAGTAGGTCTGGAACATGTAGCAATGTTGGACTTGGCCTAGAAGGGAGGGCGATGGTATTTCTGTGTGCAGATGGGTCAGAGGATGCTCAGAAATCCTTTCTGTGTTCTAAATTACCAAAAATTAGAAATGAGGTGGCAAAAACTTGACCAATGTACACTGTGGTGTGCCAAGGTGGGAAGGTATGAGTTGATGTGATTTGTGGCTTGATGGGGTGAATTTGCTAACATAAGCTACAGGCATTAAGGCAGTTATGATGACCATGTCTTTCATGTGGTTCTAGGAGTGTGCATCCAAATGGTGATGTGGTCCTCGTGGACAAAGGACTTTGAGTAGAGAAAGCAAGTATCAAAGTCTCTGACTATAAAGCCCAGGACAAGGCCTGTCTCTCACGCTGAATCTTGTTTTTGGAGTAAATGTTAATGCCCTCTAGCGGCTCCAACTGCACAAGGGATGGCTGGGTTGTTATCTAGGACACCAACCTTCGGTTTTTGGCTCAGGGGGAAGAGGTAGCTGGAGGTGTGCATTCTGGGGACAGAGTTATGCAGTAACTGTATGAGGAGGAACAATGGAAAACATCCAGGAAATACTTCCCAACTTGAATTATTTAAAGATTTTGGAATGCCAAGCATTCCAGAAGTGAGATCTAGGGGTACTTTAGCCTTTTTAGGCTGGGAATAAACCTTCTCTGAGGAGACCACTGCAGAACAGTTTCAGCATTCCCTTCTGTAGGAGCCTGGGTTTTAAGAATCAGATGCTCTGACACTGCAATGGGAAGGCTAACCAAGACAAGAGTCTCAGAATTGCACAGCACAGAACTGCATCAGCAATCTGAGGTGCAATCTGTTTTACCTCACACCACGTAGATAAAACGCACACCACTTTATCTACAGTGCAAGAGCCATGGAAGACTGTACAGGCCTGGGGACTCAAAGCAGCTGGAGGTCTGGATGGGCAAATCAGCTCCAGGGGTGAGCTCCTAACACTTTGGTTCATCTCCTAAAATAACTGCTGAGCTTCGAATGCTGTTGCCTGTGTGCTGCTCTCTAACGCTGTTTCTTGTTCTTTTGAGGTGTAAAATTGGGGATATTCAGTGTTTGTGTGGCTCTAGAAGATAAAAAGGTGTTCAGTGGCATAATTGGCTGTATGCGCTTGCTTACTACCAAGAAGGAAAACTGGAATATGCCTTAAGGAGTTTTCAAGATCAAAACTGCTTACAAGACTCTTGCCTTTAAATCTGCTCCTTAAATTTATTGTGGCTTCTAATAATGATGTAGTAGTTCAACTTGCATTCAGTATGTTGTTGGTGAAAGTTAATTAGGTGCTTTAATTCCACTTGAATAGTCCGCCTGACCAATGATATAATTAATTGGCCGTTAGTGCTATTTGGAGGTGTGTGCATTGGTGTACAGCATACTGATAAGGTGTCTCAGAGATGGCTTTCTCGCCTGTGTAGTGCAAAGTGCTTTGAACTGGAAATTGAGCAATTACCTCTGGAAGCAACTAATAAAAGCAGTGGAAGTTATAGTAAGTAGATTGTACTGAATGAACAGAGATTGTGTTGTGCATCTGGCTTTTGAAGACTTCATCTCATCTGAGTGCGCTTGTGGATTGGAGAATCTCTGTTCTGGTAACTTGCTCAGGTTGAGTTTTAGGTTAGAGAACTCCTAAATATCTTCAACATGATAAAAAAAAAAGAGCCCAAAATACAGTAAGGCTTATCTTTTCTCTTTAGATCATGTTCTTTGGAGTGGGGTGCTCTCCCAGTGTATTAAGGCTTTGTCCCAGGAATTGAAGTATTTCATTTCACTAGGCTTAGGATCTTGAGTAACTCTTCAGTGAAGTAAATTCCTGGCTTGGTAAGAATTTTAAGGATACTTTGTCCTATACTAATACAGTGGATGTATAGTTCTCAAAATACTTGCCTGGTCTTTTTTTCAGTTTAGTGGTTTGTTTGCTTCAGTAGGAAGAGAATAAAGCTCCTGAACAAATTCAGTGTGGTGTCTCTTTTCCCCATAGTGACTACTGCAGCTTCACATTTCCTAGTTCTGAAGTATCTAAAGTCACCTTGCCGAGCAGTACTTCTGCACAGACACAGCTAGGTGTCTGAGGAGTTAAGCAGATGCTGGCTGCTGCTTCAGCCCATACAATGTGGACTTGTCCAACTAACAAATAGGTGAAGATAGAAACTCGTCAGGCTTCTGCTCAAGTGCAGAAACAGAATCGTTATTTAGCAGGTGAGTAAATCCTTTAGGGCTCCCCACCACTGTTTCAGCAGATCTGTACTCCAGTGATAAAGCATTGAATTGGTCTCTTCAGCTTCTTGTTTTATCGTGGATACTACACTCAATTACAGTTTGCTGAGTTTATCTGGTCAATCCTGTTTGATACTGGACTTTGTGAACATTCCCGTGCTGGCTAGGGAGGAGCAGTACTGAGATGGCAAAACAGTTGCTAAAGCTGGCATGCAACTTCTGTAGCCTCTTTGAGCAGTTGGCTTGGGTGCATCTGCCAAAGCCTATAGCTGTTGGGCTCTTACAAAGGTCCATACCTTAGATCTGATATTCTTAATTCTGAGCTTGCCAGCAGCTAAGTGGGTTTCTCTGTGAAAGGGAATGATGTTAAGGGCAGTCCTACTTGATCTTCTCCTCACATTGTATGTATATTAAGCTGGATAATCAGCAGCATGTATATTCTGCCACAGATTTGTGGAATGGGAACAGGCTAAAGGAATTTCTCTGGAATTTCTTGCTAAGAATCTATGCAAGCTGTGAGTCATCTTTAGAATTAAATGCCACATCAGACCGGCTACTTTTTCTGTCTCCTTTCTTGTCTGTCCCTTGTAAACGAAGAATTTGAAGGAGGTCTCTGCTTTCTTGTATGTGCTGCCCCATTGCTTGTTTTGGGGTGCTTTACCCTTTTCCCATTCCTAGTGAGGTGAATGAGTGATTATTTTTTCTTTTACATAGGAGCTGCCATGTGCTTCTGGATTTGCAGCTGAGGGGAAGAGCCAGTATTGGAATAGACAACAAACCTTTCCTTCACTGCTTCTCCCAATGCTTTCTGTCCTGCAAGCCAGTTAGGTGGTGTGAAGAGATGGTACCTGGACCTCCTGTGTTGTGCTAACCTCTGAGGGCACAGGGTACTCCTTTGAGATACTAAATGGGACTTAGCTCTGCTGTAGTTGGGTTGGTGCCATGTTTACACTTAACTTGCCTCAAAGGTGGGGAAAGGGAAGGGAGGAATGTCAAGTATCTTCAACTTGCCACAGGATGTGATTAGGTAACTTAAAAGGATTTTCAAGTCTTTCAAACAACGAATAAACATGTCAGCTGTGATGGAAAGCTCCAGAGTCTTATATGGACAATCTAAGTCTCCCTGTCAAACTTGGAGCTCCAGGTTAGTGTTGAATTTCTACTCCATTTTGACCCCTGTCCTTTGAGGGGGAAGGCACCAGCTGTTGTGAGAGGGAGAGCAGGCCTTTGCAGGCCAACAAAGGAATCATAGAATGCTTTGGGTTGGGAGGGACCTTCAAAGGTCATGTAACTTGCCCCTTCACTACTGAGGGTTAGTATCTTATAGTTTTGGGTAAGCTACTAATGAAGTTATAACTTAGTTTTATAAGAAAAACTGAGGCATGTTACCCTTCCAACTGCTTGGGTCTGAGTCTCAAATTCCACTTAACTCTTGGACTTAGATTAGTATATGTGTAACTTCTTTAAAAGCTCAAACAAGTCAAGTAACTCCACAATAAGCATGCCATGACTTCATTCAATTGGATTGACTCTAGCTTTTGGACCACCTTTTGTGTATTTCTACCTAACCTTTCCTTGACAGGTGAAAAATCTCAGACAAAGCATAGTGGTGTTCTGTCTTGTCCCCAGTGCAATCTCATGCAGCATTATAGAAGAACAGTGATAGGTTCTTGATTAACTCTTCCCTATTGAAGAGTCTTTGCGGTACTGGTTAGGTTAAAGCAGTAGCGCTGCTTCATTTGCTTCTGTCCAGAGTTACTTGTCCATTTCCTATGTTAGATAGCCAGGCTGCATCAGCAAGTGCTTCCCTAAGCCTGTGTTGCCTTCACAGCTGTAATTGCTCAGAGGTAAGAAGAAAGAGCTCTAAGGTGTAAGGAGTTAACTGCATACTGCATCTGACCACAGTGATGTGTTACTGTACTCTTTTCTGGGATGGGCTTTTGGTGAGTAACTATGAAGTGACTGGAGGCTGGGGAGAATAGCTTTCCGGACATTAAATGCGTGGAGAATGGTGGTAGCTTGTGCTCTTTTATCTCTGTTTTGTGAACTTGAGTGAGTTACCATCTCTAAAGCTTTTCACCTAGAGTGGGATAATGCCTGCCTTACAGGTGTGTGGTGGAGCCTTTTTCCTAGTAAATATACGGTAGTCCACAGATAAAAGAAGTCTTAGAAGTGCAAAACCTCTGAAGCTGCACAGCATGCTTATAATATATCCCCGTTAAACAGCTGTTTGGCAATATCTAATTCAATTTCCAGTCAATGAGGATGTCTTCAGGACCTGCCAAGAGAACAGGTGATGTTTTAAACTGATATTTTTAATAAGTCATCTTTATTTCATAAGAGGCAGCCAAATATGTGTCCTGTTGCATTTGATGGCATCCTTGCTATTCTTGTTCTTAAACAAGGACTCCAAATTATTCTAGTTCATGTGTTGTACAACACCTCAGAGAATCCCTGCCTGAAAGCTCAAAGGAGCAAAGAATTTCTAGGGTGCTTTTGTGCCTATATTGGTTTGGGAACGGCAGAGAAGAAACTCTTCCACTGTAGAATCATAGAATTGTTTCATTCCTGCAATCTGGTAAAACTTGGAATAAGATACACTACACGGTCTGGTATATCCTCACGGAAATGTAAAAGCAGGAATGTGCTCAATAGGAAAAACTGTTCCTCCAAACAGTTTTCCTTGTCACTCACACAGCAAGTGCTTGTCTCATGCTTTCTATTAAATCTGAAAAGGTGGGACAGAGTAGAGGGGTGTCAGGCCCATGTAATTTAGGATAAAAGGTGAGTTTGGAGTTTAAGGAACTTGATAAAGATGCTCATGTAAGTAAGCATGGTCCTTTCCCTGTAATTCAGGGAGCAGATAAGGATTTTGAACTGCACAGGCTGGAAGCACATGGCAGGGGAGTGAAGGCCAGTGTCTGGGAGAAAACTGGGGGAGTAGTATCTAGTGAAGCCATAGGAAATGGAGAAGTGGTCAAGGGTGGGGAAAATGAGGGGAGCATATCTGGTGCATAAGGCTTTGATTGCAGGCAAGAAGTCCCACCCTGGTGCCTTGAAGCTGGTTTGCAGCCTCTGAAATAGCAGTGCCTTGGGATGGAGGTGTACATGTCCCCCTCCCCTTTGCTTCTGAGTTACTGGAGTTGTTACTGGGATCACTGTTTCCATTGCATCAGCATACAGCAATGCTCTTTCACTCGGAGGTGCTGAAGGGAAAGGCTAATATGGTCGAACTTGCCCTTCCCCTCAACACTGCTCCTGCACCCCACAGCCCCAGTGCACAGAGTAGGCTTGCTGAGTGGCAGGAGATTACTCAGCTGTCTGGAGTAGCCTGTAGGCTACCAGCTGAAGAGTCCTGACAAGTTATCTAAGAATGTCTGAGATGGCAGTAGTCTCTTGCTGTTTTCTGTAATCCTCAGTTATTTTGGGCTGCTTATTTATAGGCATTAAGTGTCTGAAACAGAATTCATGCTAATTGCTGTATTGGTTTGCTGCAGAAGCACATGCTTGCCATGTAAGAGTTCTTATGGAGGGGGAGGGAGGTAAGAGGTAGAAGAGTGATACTATCTGTGAGCTGCATTGACACTCGTTATGCTGTCCTCTGCTTCTAACACATCTCAGAAGGAAAAAGGCTTGTTCTTGGCATTGTTTCCTCTTTATTGTGAAGTGCAAGGAGCTAAACCTTACAGAAGATTGTGAACAAGAGACTTGGACTGGAAGACTCAAGCAGATAGAGATCACTCCTGATAAACCATATTTGGGTTGGCTAGGAATGAGAGTAATTAAAACAACCTTTGTGATGGACGTTGTTTTGAAAACCTCATACAGTCTTCAGAAAGATCTTCACAGTTAAATATTCTGTGACTATTGTGCTGGACTTTTATTTGACCATTTCCTTTGCTTGCTGTTCTTCAAAGATCTGTCACTGTCTTTACTGATGCTGATTTTGGGTTTGCTGCAAGTTTTCTTTGCAGGAATCATACCTTTTCCTTAAATGCTGAGTTGAAGCTTCTTGCTGATGTTTAGCCTCTGAGGGAAGAATACCAAGCTGATGCCACATATTATCACAGTGTAAAACAGTTCTTAAGACAGTCAAAAGCTACAGGATTTCTCTGGTGTACCTGTTTTATTACCAGTATCGCTTCATTAACGCTAAATAACTTACCTTTCTCAGGCTCTTCTTGACAAAGAGAACTTAAGCTTGGTAAACTATAGAGGCCAGTGGACCTGAGAATTCCAGTTCCCTGTGGTTAGGACATGTAATCTTTCCAGCACTTGAACCCAGGGCAGGTAGTCTAGCATGTGGGCAAGAAGACTCAGGGTCAGTGAATGGTTCTGCTAATGGTGACCGTAAGAGTAAGTCCTCCCACAGTTTGAGGAAAAACCTCAAACTGATTCCCTTGTTAAGTTTTCTTATGGCTGAATGACTTCTTATGTGAATTGCTTTCCATGCAACTACCTACTGTTTTCTGACTACTGGTTTAATTCTTTAATGCCTGAGTCTACAAAAAAGGGAAGTAACTTCTGTATTTGAATAAAGATCCTTTGCATTCATGGACATTTGTTAAGAGTAATACAAATACGTGACTCAGTAGTCAGAACATCTCTGAAGAAAGTTTATTGTAAGAGCTTATGGTCAGTGCTTATTCAGTGTCTTGAAACAGACCTTTAGTGATACTTCCGCAGTGCAAGTGCGGTATGTATTTGTGTTGGGACAGATCGCTTGTGCCTCTTGCATCCTGTATTCCAGTTAGTGAAACTAGACTGTGTGAATGGGAAAAGCAGAGTGTTCAGGTTTGTGGTACTGCTGCTTTCGGTGGGCTGGTCCTGATCAAAGGAGTGGGGGAATCTCTTTTTCTTGGTGCTAATGAGGAGAAGGATGATTGGTGCAAGCCTATCAGAAAATACAGTTATGATGGAAGAATGATTATAAGTAGAAAATGACATGAGATGCCCAGGGACAAGGTGATAAATAGAAGTCAACAAGCTAGCTAGGGTGAACCTGTCAGGCAAGCCCCTAGCTATGCATTGTCTGTGCTACTCCAGCCTGGTAAAATTGCCTTTGGGTGGCTGTTACTATGGATATTGACCCCCACCTTTTTTGAGAGTCCTGGCTACCAAGTACTGAGATGAAGATAAGCAGTTCCAGTAGCTCCTAGTTATGAATCTGTCATGTGACACCACCAGCACTAGAGCTACTTCAAGAGTAACAGTCTCTTTCTGTTTGAACTATTTAGTACTATGTGGGAAGAATTTTTTCAGAAAGTAATGTCTCTCATGGGCTTCTTCTGCTCTTAAAGACAACTTCTGCTTAAGTAGAAAAAAGATGAGGACAAACAGGATTAACTAGTGACTTGTTTGGGTTTTTTTTTCCCCTATGTACTTACTATGTACCAAATGAATTTGGGTTCATTGCTACCTGTTGCACAATATGGTCTAGCCTGTAAAATATTGCAAAGGCTAGCTACTGATTTATGAATCCTCCTATAAAAGCAATCTCCTGGTTTTGAGCTAAAAGGAGTCTTTTAGATCATTTTCCTTGCAGGGTGTCCTTCTGGACTGAAGGTACACTATTTCTGCCTCTTGGTGTTGACATAAGTACTGGACAAGCACTCCTTTTCTCCATGGAAATGTCAAAATCAGAGCTGCCATCATTTCACAAAACCTTCAGGTCCTTGAATTTTCCTGAGAAGGCAACAGTACAACCACCATCTTCTAACAAATCTTGTCTCTAAATTCAGACTATACTGAGTTTCTGTGAGGATGCTGTTTTTCCTCTCCTTGGTTTGATCTCTTTCCAATTCAAGCTGAGCCTTTTTTGTAAGTACTTAGCTACCTGAAGCATTACACACCTTCAGAGCTTGCCAGTTCAAAGAACTGACTTAAATAAGAATGTTTGGGGCAAGTGTCATTAGCTCATGGTGATTCAGGGGGACCAGGCACTCCAACTTTGTTTCCTGCTCTTTAGCAATTCATTCAGTAACAGGTTTTTAAGGATCCATGCTTACATTTTAGCACTTCTGAAGAAACTTCTTTCCATACTCAAGGATACGTGCAGGTCCTGTTTTGAGGCTTTCTCATGTAAGTTACCACACAAGTAGTCCATTTGTTGGTTGCAGACCTGGGGCTCATCTGATTTTGAGGACTCTAAGTGGCTCCATTATAAGAACTGTGCTCAGCCGAAGATCTCTGCTCCAAGGCAGTCCTCATACTCCGTAAGAGAACCCACTTCTGGGTATGAACATGGAGAATGATGAACTAAGCAAGGGATAGAAATCTGTGTAATGGAGCCAACTACTGCTGTCAACCTCCTTGCGTGCAAACTTCAGACCTTCCCTCCCTTAAACATTGCTCACAGGTGTTCAAAAGCTGGCTCTGGTTTTACCTACTGGAACTTTCCCTCCCTTTTACCCAGGGATTAACGATGACTAAATTATCCTGCAAACTGTTCTAAGAAGTTTGTGTTGGGCTCTGCTTACAAATGAGGAAATTCCAGTGGTGGGGGGAGAGGGAAGAAGGAAGCTCCTTGGCAGAGACATCACAGCCAGACTTGGGACTTGCAATGAGTCCTAGTTCCGCATGAGCCCTAACATACCTGTGCTCTTAGCAGGCTCTGAGTGCCCAGGGGGAAGGCAGCTGAATCTAGAAGTGGGTGCTCTGCGGGACAGCTCAGTATTGTTTTCAGATTGTTTGTATTTTCTTAAGGATAATTTGAGTTTGCATTTTTTTTTCTTGCTCTTTTCCACCCTTATTTGAGGTAACACTAATTCTTTTGCGGCACTGTCTTGATACCCACTTGTAACTGTAGGGTGGTGCTTCTAAAAGATCTTTGCAAGAAACTTGGCTACTGCTTCTCTGCTCTGTCGCCAACAACTGTGTGATATCCAGGGCCTCATTAGCCATAGGAGACTAGGCTAGGCTTATCTTGCTCTGTTGCTGAAAACTGATAGGAATAAAACCCACTTTCAAGATTTAAAATTTTTCTTCTGGCTTAATGGATCAAAAACAGGGCAATGTTGAACTGACTTACTTCTCTGTAGTCTGGAGTCCTGTGAAAACAAAGGAATATGCTGGTACTTGGGCTGTAACAAGAAACAGAGGATTGGCGATTGAAATAGTATCCAGTGGTAGAGCTGGATTATGGAGTATAATTAGGGATTTTGAGGGTATGGTTAATAACTTCCTGTTTCTGCTTGAATTCTAAATGAGAAGTTGGCTAATGAAGTTGTATGGGTTTGTAACTGGTACTGGGAAGAGAGAAAAGGTTCAACTAGGTCAAGTTGAAAATGGGAGGAGGGGAGCTGGAACAGCGGTGAGGGATGGGAATGAACCAGCAGCCTGGCATGTGAATAAACCTGGGAAGAAGATGGTTGGTGTATGAGCTGGTAACTATTTGTGTATGTAAGATGTTAAAATAATTGCTAAAGGAAAGAAGTCTTTCAAAGTCAATTATCAGAGTGGTCTTTCTGTGTGCAAGAGCTCGCAAACTTCAGTGGGGAGGAGCAGAGAAGACTATTCTTGGCTTTAATGTTTTCTCAAAGGTTTCATTATTTTGCAGGTAGGTGGTAGATGAGAGCTGATTAAATGTGTAGGACCTCTATCTTGAAGACTGGAACTAAAAAGGGGCAAAGACAGAGTGAGCAAGTAAGAGCAGGAAGCTGGGAGTGTCTGGTTACAAGGTGACTTGATTGGAGAAATGTGTGGAGCAGACTGTCATGGCAAAATCAGGGTTGACAAGGATAAACAAAAGCTGATTCGGGCAGAATTAGGCTGGAATCTTTATGTGGTGGCCACATCTTTAATTTTCAAAGGTCCACGAAATCTTAGAGTTAGGCTAGGTTCACAACCATTTCTCATGCACTTACAAAACCGGTTTTAATATTGGACTGTCAGCCCAATTTCTTAAAACAGATATTTCCTCTTGGGTCATAGTTGACATAAACTGACTTAGTATCTGCCTGGAATCCTATTAAACAATGTAAAATCAATTTCTTTCTAACTCTTCCCTTCCTATTTTTAAGGCTGAGTTTCCCTGGATGTCTTAAACTTGATTCTCTCTCTGATTATCTCTTGCCTTCTGGTATGGACCAAAAAGCTCTTAACAAGTGTGATGATATGTAATTCAGTGTGTCAATGTGTGGTGTGTATATATATATATTTATTTTTTCGGGGGGAGGGGTGAAACTAGGACTTTCAGTGTTTAAGACAGCTAATGCCTGGGATAACTTTTCATCTTGAAGAGGTTGCTGAGTTCAGGGGAGAGGAGAGAAGGGTCTTTTGCTGCAGATCAATCAGAAGGTCACTGAGAGCTGGTTGCTCTGGATGCTGCTGCCACTAGCCTTGCTAATGTTCAGGTAGCACTGACCTGCTTTTTGGGGGTTGGATGCCAACCACCACAGTCTAGGCCTTCATTGTTGCTAGCTACCTATTTTTAAACCTCAGCTAGGGGCTGCAGCACTTTTCTAGCCCTCAGGAAAGCTCTAGTCACTATAGCTACGTTTAAGCAGGGGTGGGTGAGTGTGATTTGCTAGTGTCCTCTTGTTTGGATGAGAAATAATGCCTGCTATAATTCCCACATAGGTGGTTGTAGGTGGATGGGGAGAAGAAATGCTTACTGATACTTCATGTCTTGTTCCCTGCCAATGCATTAGCTTGCCTGCTATCCCCTCAAGCAGTAGAGTATCACATGAGCAGTAAGCAGCCTACCCTTCAGTTGTGCTACTTGGTGATAAACCAAGTCCTGCTTCTTCTGATCCTTCCTACTGGTGCCAGTTCTTCCTGGGCTTATCTTCTTATGGGCCATAGTTCAGACTACTGGAATGATGGGCAGTATTCTCCAACGAGAAGAGGAACCTTGATCATTGGGGTCAAAAAAGCAAATTCCTTCAGATGAGATCAGGCCTGACAGCCTCTTAGGCTATAGAATATATGAAGAAAGAAAACTCCTTAACCCTGTGCAGAAGCTCCCTGTACTTTTCCAGATGTGGTGATGGTGTGAGTACTGATTATTCTTCATAGTCCAAAGCAATTACAAAAAACCTGTGTGTGGAAGTTGGTATCACAGCCTGCTTTAAGTCCATCAGCTAAAAATACCAGTTTGATCTTTGTCCACTGTGAGAAGTCTGACCAGCAAGCCTCAGTGTGTGTTTGTACTGAGGCCAGGTCTTAGACCAGACGGAAAGAGATCCAGAAAATCTGAGGAATCCAGATAAAGCCACAACTGTTTTGCCACAGCTTTCTCAATAACATGCCCTGAAAAGGAAGATGAGAGACTGAAATAATCTGGCCAATTATCTGTGTCAAAGATTTATTGTGCAAAGGTCTCATATTTGCTTATATTAAGACTGATACCCTGCTTCCTTCAGGGAGGCAGACAGCAAAAATAGACCAATAGGTATGTTACTTTTTTTTTGGTTTTTTTTTTTAGCTTCCACTAGAGAGACACATACAAATTGCAGCACAGAGTTAGCTGAGCACTTCCAGACCCCAGTGAGTGCAGTTGGAAGAAAGTTAACCTGGGGAGTGCCGTGTGAATTTGGACTAGAGGTGGCTACTTGTATGGAAAGTGGTCAGTCCTGGACTCAATGGCTCATGTATGAAGATAGCCCACTGTCTTGGACAGCTTTAATCTGCAAGAGTCTTAGTGACAATGAAAGTTAACTTCACTTGTGTTTAAGGTGAAATACTGTAGAACTAGAAACGCTCTAAAACTCACTTCCACAGAAAATAAGGAAAGCAAGTCTGCCACTAGGAACACATAGAAAATGTGAAAAGTAGTTCAGTGTAGCTGGTAATCACCCTTTTTGCAAGCTGAAAGTAAACATGCTGAAATAAACACTTCTATGGTACAAAATGTTGTGAAAAAGCTGTCAACCTGAGAGAGTGAACAGCATGTATGAAGATCAGTCACTAGAATCTTTCTGCTTGGATGTGGAGATTAAGTGTATATATAACATGGAGGGAGGAGGGGGAGGGAAAGTGCTTTGATGGGAAAGGAGTTTTGTATCTTGCTAGGGAAACTCATACAACAACCTGGGGCAGCATCAAGGTATCTGTGAATGTTTCTTCTTTTGAAGACACCCCCATCCTTGCTTTCCCTTCTACATATCAGAAACTCAGACCCTAGCAGCAACCCTGTTGGCTTAGTGATGTTCCCCTCATTACAAGGAAGACATCGAGGTGTTGGAGTGTGTCCGAGAGGGGCAATGAAGCTAGTGAAGGGTCTAGAGCACAAGTCCTCTGAGGAGCAGCTGAGGCAATTGGGGCTGTTTAACCTGGAGAAAAGGAGGGTCAGGGGAGACCTTCTTGCTCTCTACAACTACCTGAAAGGAGGCTGTAGTGAGGTGGGGGTCAGTCTCTTCTCCCAAGTAACAAGTAGTAGGATGAGAGGAGCAGCCTCAAGTTGCACCAGGAGAGGCTTAAATTGGATATTAGGAAAATTTTCTTCACCAGAAAGGTTGTCAAACTCTAGAACAGGCTTCCCAGGAAAGTGGTGGAGTCACTTTCTCTAAAGGTGTTTAAAATACATGTAGACATGGTGCTTAAGGACATGGTTTAGTGGTGGACTTGCCAGTGCTGGTTTAACAGTTGGACTTGATTATCTTAAGGATCTCTTCCAACCTAAATGATTCTATAATTCTGTTCTTTGGCTCCTTGTAGATCTCTGCAGGAGGGGTTCTGCTGGGAACATCATACAAACCATGTCTGTCAGTTCAGAATGGAAAATATTCCTTACCTGTGTAAACGGATTTTCATGCTAAACCAGATTTTTATGCGAGTGTAAAAGTAATATTGCTGGGTAGTTCAGTAGTAAGGATAAAACGCAACATCTTACTCCCAAGCTATTGGAAGGCATGTGAACTCCACTTGAATAGGCTAGAAAACCTTGCACACCAACAGCTTGTTAGTTTGAAGTGGTGTTGCCTGGTTTGACTCTGCAGTAAATGGCAATGCCGTAGTGAGGCTTGACCTGCTTTTGTTTTCTCCTTTCAAGTTCAGCAATCAGCAGCTAGGTTGCTGCTGCAATTTTGAAGAAAGATGTAACTACCTACTGTAAAGGAATTCTGTCTGCAGAAATCGTATACACTGAAAAGTAAATACATTTTCCAGTAATGCTTTTCAGAATGTTGTCTGTCGCTGACAGCAGATGATGGCATTAAAGCTGACCATGGTGCAGCTAACACATGTACTTCATTCTTTCCTTGCGTGAGCATTTTATCTTAGAACTGTCTCTCTGTAGCTCTTCCAGCTCCTGAAGGAGCCAGTACATATATCTTGTCTGTTATGGAAAGGTTTTTACCATATATTTAGTCATATTAAATGACTTTTTTTGAGGCAGGAGCAGGGAGCAAAGAGTTAGTTTCATGCCAGCAGAACTGAAGTTCATATTCCGAGCCTTCTGTGCACAGCAGGTCTTCCATTTGTGATCCAGAAAGACTTTAGTAGTGGGGAAAGCTGCTCTGCTACTGCCTGTGCTGTCCCAGAAAGGTTTGACTGCCTGACAGTCCAAAGAAGCATTGTCTAGTACTTAATTTGTGCAAAGGACTAAACTCTGTGGGTGGTTACCCCTAAAAACTGAGGGAAGCATTTGGTTTAAATGTAAGTACAAAGATGAGAATTATTGTAAACACTGTAAACGCAACAATGCAAACAGAACTGCAGAACAAAGTAATGAAACAATGACCTTTTCCCTTAGGACGTTAGGGGAGAAACGTTTATTTTTTTCTGACTTTTGACAGGTGTTTCAGTTCTGTTTTGTAGATCTTTTCCTGATTCTCTCCCTTTTCCTCTAAATTCCTGGCTGGCATACTTCTTTTCTCTGTTAGCAGGACTATTTTTTTGGTTCTGAATTTAAAGCTTGCCTTAGACTTAGTGTGTCTGTTTGGGTCACTGTAGAATCCACCAAGGTGGGTTTGACACTTGAAGCAGTGAGCATTAAGAAGCCAAGCCTGGGATGCTTATGATGACAAAAGCACCCTACTTGGAGGGCTGCTCTGAAGAGTCGCTGCTGGCCTGCTAAAGCAAGAATTAAGATTTCTAGATGGTGTCTTGTAAGTGTTATCATCTGACTTGTTTAAATTTGACTCTCTGAAACTACCTGCAGATGGGACATATGCGATCTTAATGTCAAATACCTGTGTGTATTGGTGGGTGGAGATCACTACTGCAGTGTTTTGTAGGGGGAGTGAAGAGTACCTCACAGCTATTAATGGAACAGTTAATCATAGAATCCTAGAATGTTCTAGGCTGGAAGGGACCTGCAGAGGTCATGTGGTCCAACCTCCCTACGTGAGTAGGGGCATCCCTACCTAGGTCAGGTTGCTCAGAGCCCTAGCAAGCCTGACCTTGAATGACTGCAGGGATGGGGACTCTACCACCTCTCTGGGCAGCCTATTCCAGTGCTCTATCACCCTCATGTTAAAGAACTTTTTCCTAATATCCAGCCTAAATCTATCCTTTCCTAGCTTAAAACCGTTACTCCTTGTCCTGTCACTACCAACCCTTTTAAATAGACCTTCCTCTGCCTTCCTGTAGGCCCTCTTCAGGTATTAGAAGGTCAGTATAAGGTCTTTATTGTTATCTCTTAATTCATAGGCTGAAAGTCCAGGGATAACACAACCTCTATGCTATTAGGAAAAAAAAAACTTTCTTTTTAAGAGCCCTGGAATAATGTTAGTTGTAAAATGGGAGAAAGCTGCTGCTTTTACAATATTGGCAACATGAGCTACTCTATATTGTGTATGAACAAGGTGAAATTCCTTCCTTTTTTTTTTTCCACCTTCACTGTCTTTAACACTTCAGAGGAATAACAGAGTCAATAAGGGCAACCTTTTTTATTACTCTGTATAGCTGATGGGACCAGAACCCAACTCTAAACATCTCTTTGGAGATGGCAAGTTAGGCCTGTAGAAGTAGACATGTCTAGGTAGTTATGTCCCCAGACAGAAGTAGTAATAGTGCTTCAGAAGCTTTGACACCGAGGTGTTGGTGGTAGTATATGTAAAGCCACATGAAATGGGAGAAGCCCCGATACAGCCATCTTCACCCCAAGAGTTATCATTGGCTAATCATTGTCTTTGGATTGTGTAGGGGTAAAAATATAGCGAACCCTTTAATGTTCACAATACCTCCTTTTTTAATATCCCTCCTGTGCAATGGAATTTCAGTCTTGGCATTCAGTTAGTATACCTCTAGTGATGGGCAGCCAGCCCTTGCTGGGTTTTGAACTAATGAGCTCAGCTATTTCTAATATCTACTTCTTGGTTCTGCTGTTGGCAGCAGTAACAACAACCATAATGAAGGCTCGATGCCAGCTTCAATTTGAATGTCTTTTTCAGTGTTTTAGAAGAAGTGGTTTAAGAAAGACTGAAACTTGTAATGCCATGGAGTTTTAATGCGTGGCCTTTTTCATCCTGGAAGATCTACAAGAACGAAACACTTGTGGTCTAAAGAGTGCCTCTGGACGGTTGTATTTGCATCAGGGCTCAATTCTGAAGATATGGCTGCCAAACTGTGTTTGTAAGCTGTTTAATCATCACATCTCATCATGTGATGATCTCTTAGTAGAGTAGAGCAGCTCCAGAGATGATAGTCCTCTTCATACACCTGCCTTGTTTACAGTAATAGTGTCTAATACATATGGCTGAGACTGAAGTGAGACACTGGCTGTGATGTAGGCTAGACAGTTCCTTAACAGTCGCTGGCTTGATGGAAGCTCAGTTGTATCTGTTTTGTTGTTTGTGCCTATGTAGTATGCCTTCTGTGCCTGCTAAAGAGAATTAACAGTACTCACCTAGGAGACAGTGTTCAGGGGGTTCCAAAGTTGTCTTTGGTAAGACTTGATATCCAGTTTTAGCAGTGGGTGGTCTCTGGCATGTACAAAAGGTTTTGTTGTATTGGGGAGAACGAGTGATGGGATGAGAAAATGTGCTTTTTCTCTTAATGCCAGTTCAGGATGGGTAGAAGGCTTATCAATTGACTTGGAGGCTCCACTTAAAGTAGGTGCCCTGCTCTTCAGCAGTAACACTGTGGAAGGAAAGGGCAAAGTACTTTGAGTTCTTGAGAGAAAGATAGGATGAGAAGGTGCTTAAGAGCAGGCAGTCTGGATGAGTTGATGTCAGGTGATGAAGCCAAATTTTAAGGGCTTTGGGTTTAAAGGGAAGCCCTTTATAGCTATAACCAGGTGACTGATGGAAACTCAACAGATGATTTGTACTTCATCAAATAGATTACTCATTTAAGAATGCTTCAGCAAAACTTCGTTGTAATCTGACGTGCTTGCAGTTAATGTGTATCCCTGTGTTACATAGCAAAGACTAATGTAAGAAGTTTATTTTGATATGAAGACTCTTCTGCCCTTTGAAACAGAAGTGTTATGCTTTTCCTTACAGCATAGTGAAAGGTATTGCTGTAACCTTGGCAAACTTGCATTAGTAGAAAATGAGACAAATTCAAGGGAAGTGTCTTGCACTGTTGTTCTTGAGCAGTCATAGGCCACAGAAAGGCTCTAGTGGATTTATTAGGAAGGGACTAAATATAGGTGGAGGGGAAGATTATGTAGGGTATAGAGCTGGATCTAATTAGGTAAACTTCCATCTTCAAGAGCTCAGAAGTGATGGCCCCACAGCTTGCCTGTTCTGTCTGCAGTACTCTAGGGACTTCTCAATGGGGAAGAAGCTCTCCATAGCCAGTCCTACTAAAGGTAGTTAGTACAAGGGGGAAACTAGGCTCAAGACAGTATTCTTTCATAGCCACTTTCTGTATGTGGCTAAACTTGCCATGTGAGTGCACAGAACTCTACAAATCCTGGAACTGACTTTTAGTGGTTTATATGGTGGAGAGCGAGAAAGCATGTATTTCAATCTCCCCCATGATTCAAGAGAATTGGGCCAAGATGGTTTGCTCTGGATCATGGAGAACACATGCAGTGGTGTGAAGCATTCACCATGATAGCATTTGTGTAAGGATAGGGATTGCTCTTCCTGGAAATCTCACTTGAGGTACTGTCCTTTGTTAAAGTGTACACGTGACATTACTTCAAACCTTCTGCTCTTGTGAGAGCTTCTTTTGAGGAAAACATGTCCCTTTACAATGGAATAGCTGACTTCTCAAGTTCTAATGACAGCACAAAGTTGAAATCTTGCTACATTTGCTAGGGGGGAAGAACAGCCTTAGCTATCGTTACGACTAAAGCAGGGAATACGGTTACTCAAAGGAGACTAACTTGGCATACATTATACAGAGGGATGTTTTGAGTTTGTTTTTGAGTTATGCTCAATAAGCAGAATGCTCCTTAAACCGAAATGACTGGCTCAGGTTTTTAAACAACACAATTTACTAAAGACATGATTCCACCTTTTATGTCAATGGAAGTTTTGCTGTTTTCTTTGGGACAAGAAGCTCATTGCCTGACTATGCAAACGTCTGGATTTTCTATCTGGTTCAATGTGTATAGTAGCAAAGCTAAAGACAAGAAAAATATCCAAGTTAAACATGCCTTCTCTTGTCAATGTGTTTGACAAATTAAATTTAATCTCAAGTTTGTTCTAGGTTTACATGTAATCTTGGCTGCAAGAATAATCTGAGTAGGAGAGTGAGCTTTGACAGAAGCTGAAGTAATGTTATTTCAAAGGAATTAAATCAGTCTCTACCTTAATATTGCCAAACTTACTAGAAAGGTTTAGAAGTCGTGTATTAGGAACATGAGACTTAAGCTGAAATTTCAATTCTGTTTTAGAGTTTTGGTTTCCCCCTCTGCTCAGTTGGTCGGCACACTGATCAGTGGTACAACTTATGAGATGCTTAAACTTGATGTTTATAAAATTGAAGTCACTTTTAATAATGGTGATGTAGATAAAAATTCTGTGGAAGAAGGGATTATTTTAAAATCTGAAATGAACATCTTGGCCTTGTTGTCTCTGGCTTTTTCCTTCCACAAGTCAACTGTAGTTGAGCACTTGATAAACTTGCACCTCAAAAGCAAAAAAGATATAACTTTAAAAGTTTACTCCTTGACTTCAATGCGTTTTTCTTTTTCTGTTAAAAACAAAACCACAACAACAAAAGACCCAATAGAGCTTCTCTGGAATGAGGTCAGATTCTAAGGGTTTCTCCTAAACCATTTATCATGGGTGGGCTTTTCAACTCTGCCCTTAGGCAACTTCTTTGGATCTAGCACCTCATCTTCTAGAAGTAGAGCACAGCTGCTGCATCATGTTTGGGGGTCAGTTTGTGAAGAAAACCAAAGTATTATTTCTTAGCTAGAAGTCATCTAGCAGGTGAAGCAAAATACTTAAGGCTCTCCTTTGTTGTAGTGGCTTACACAAAACAAAGATTGAGGGAGGATGGTAGGGGTGGAAGGGAGAATAACTGAGGAAAAAATAAGGTTACTTGCCTTTTAAGGGCAGGAAACTATCTTGAATTCAACTTATATGAATACATGTAGAGTTTGCTTGCTTTGTGGTGTGATCCCATATGTTTGCCCAGCCTTCACCATCCTCAAGCTCAGGCTGTGTGCTTTGAACCCATTCTTGTTTGCACAGCTGGGGGCCTGGGATTGAAACATAAGTGGTGCTTTAACTTAGGCTAGACTTTTCACTTTGCAGGTGGGATGACTCAAGGAATGGAAGTATTACAATATCCTTCTCATAAGCCCCTCTTGTCAGGGGAAAGTGCTGTGCCCTTCTAAAATTTGCTGGAAAAGCCATAAGTCTCATTCTAAAACTCTGTAGGATGCTAGAGAACACCCACACAAGGACTGGAACTTGGTAAGGTGCAGGACTTTGAGAAACTTGTGTTTTAAAAACATATTCTTAAAGCAAAGTCATCCACATGTGAGTGAAATACAAACTTGTGAGCATTTACAAAAAGAGAATATTAAAATAAATCACTGTTTTCCTCCCCCTGCCCCAAAACACAACAGACTTCCTAGGAAGCTCGCTTCGAAAGCCTTTTTTTTGATAAGGTTCTGAGGCAGCATGGGCACTTTCAGAACAGACGCTGGACACCTTGGCCACCTGTGGTGGCTCTGGCTGGTTGATAGCTTTCTGCACATGGAAGATACTGAGTCCTGACAGTCCCATCTCTCTGAGTTTCTAAGGCTTTCAGATTTTCTTTTTGTATTTCTAGAAGCCAAGCATTTTGGGTCTCTGGCTTAGAGCAGGATCTTTGACACCGTCGAGGCCCGCTAGGATTCTGGTTCCATGGCAGGAGACTTGGCTGAAGTCTCAATCCTGTTGAAGTGGAAGTCCTTGTGCCCTGTAGGCAACCTGCCATGGGGCTGAGAGTCTGGCTGTGGTTAAAACTGGGACCTGGCTCCAGCTCTGCCTCCAGTATGGCTGGTTGCACAAGTTTGGAGCCTGATACCCAGGCAGAAATCTGTGAGGTTAAAAGTAGGAAATGGGAAATGATGCTTTCAAACAGTAACAAAAATGTCCAGAAGTTTATAATCGCCCTTTAATGTATAAAATGATATGGTTTTCCTGAGGAATTCTCCCCAGGAAAGGACTTGCTCATTTGCATGTACAACAGGCCAGTCTGAGTGCCTAGACGAATGGGTGGGTGATCTGTGCCATATGAACATACTTAGGTGGATCACTTTTTCCAAAGATGTATTCTAAGGGTCTTCAAACTCAAAGTCTGCCCAAACAGGAGGAAGGCATTACACGTGCTGCTTTCTTGATCTCTCTACTCCTCAGTTCTGTTTGGCAGCAGCCTCAAGTACTAGTCAGAAGCAAGCTGCCGAGCAGTGGAGGCACCTCTGTTTTGATCCATAGCGGACTCTTGTAGATTTACTTCTTAGTAGACTTGCAGTTTCTCAGGTTCATGTCACTTGTATCCCTTGCTCCCTCTTTCCTCTGAAGCTTTGCTAAAGCACATGACTCTGGCACTGCAGAGCTGTGGCCATTCCTTGTTACCTCCATCACAAAAGGCTGTGCTGTTCTGTTTGTGCTTATAATGTACCCAGATGGTGAATAGAATGAGTGACCACCAAGCTCATTTTCACTTGTGAGGTCAGACCTTTCTCTGCTAAATAACACAAGTGTTCCCAGCTGCTGTGCAGCTGCAGGGAGTCTGCTTTCCTTCACAGGCATTAAAAACCCTTTAATCAGTGTTTGTTGTTTGTCAGCAGTGGTGTTGAGGTGTGGAGAAAAAGAACAGATATGCTTTGTTGGCAAAGTTAACTTCATTCTGACCTCTTATCTTTCCTTTTTCTTTTCAAGTCTGAAGAAGCAGAAAGTAGTTTGGGAAGTGGTTTCTGCGAGCACCTGTGTAAATGTATTTGCTGAAGGAGGAGTTTTATGTCCTTATACAGCTACAGCATTGGACATAAAAAGATGCTCTGAGAGCTGCATTGAACTGGGAGCTCTTTAGGGTGGGGACTGTGACTGAGGCAGGAGCTGTGCTGGCACCCTTAATGAAAGCAAATGCTACGAAAATACAAATACTGTTGTCTAATACTAGTGTTACTTATGCTTATTTTCGTATGGACTCTACATTCAAGGGATCACACTTGCAATCTAGTAAATTTTAACATTTGCCTGGAAAATAGTTTCTTCCTGGTAGTTTTGTGCATGTGTTCTGGGTTTTTTTTCTTGGTGGGGTTTTGTGTGTTTTTTTTTTGGTTGGTTTGTGTGTGTGTGTTTGGCTTTTTTTAGTTCTGCTTTTCATAGTTGTCCTCTCATGGAGGAAGGAGAAAAAAGAACTGATAGGCCAGTGACACTACCTCCAGTCCCATTTGTTTGGATGTAGTCTGTTCTGAAACAAATGGGAACACAGCTATCAAGAAGAGGCTTTGAGAAGTGTCAGAGCTAAGATAAGAATTTCCCTCTTCTTTCTAGACGAGGTGCTGATGCTGCACATGTTTGCAGGGTTACTTTTCCCGTAGCCCTGATCTGTTTATGTTTTGTGTCTGTATGTAAAGAGCCAAGCACTGCCTTTTGAGTGTTGATTCTGATGTTTGCAAAGCCTGTTCGTATGGGTGTCCTGAAGCTGTTGGGACACCAAGCTTGCATTCAAGCTTCAAAAGTCTTGACAGGACATTTGGTGTTAAAGGCAGAATACTTTCTCTTGCTATCTTTCCCCTGAAGGGACCAGAAAATCATGTCATAGCCTTGGCTGTATCTGGGGAGGTTTGGGAGCCACACATCAGGGCACACTGTGTGCATTGCTTGAAGCCTTCTACGTGGTATGGCAGTATCTCCTTCAGTAACTAAGCTGCTCTTCTGGATCAGGGCTGTGCTCCTGGGAAAAGCAGTGCCCACTCTTAAGTGGGAATAAAGAACTGAGGAGGAGTAACTTATGACTTGTAAGTCCTAGCTGTTAAAATGATAGATTGGAGTGCTCTCCCCATGGACAGACATGTATTTCAGTGTTCACCCAGTGTTTTTTTCTTCAAGTGGCTGAAGCTCCTTACAAAGGAGGACAGTTGTTGTGCTCTTGGATGGGCAAAATGCTATAGAAAGAAAACTCTGTGCAGGGTTGAGGGGGATGAACACTCAAAGCAGCTGGTATGATAAATGTCTCTGGATGGTCTGTGTTGATGATCACTTTGGTAGTATGAATGCTTACCAGCTAGAGACGAGACAAAGAACCACCATTGCCCAGTTTGAAAGCTGGCAGAGCTGCTGAGCAAAGCCAAGGGCTCTGAGCTACAGTAGAGTAGGTGCCCTACTATAAGGGGGAGTTTTTGAAGCCCCTCACTAATATTTCAGGAGATCCAGCCTTTCTGGCAGTGCTGTGTGGTCAGAAGAAAAGAACTCTGATCAGACAGGCATGATGCTGGATCCTTCTGGAAATTAATACAGACTTTTACAATTATAATCTAGCCAAACAAAACAAGCACCATCTTGTGCAACTATGTGAACCATTAACTTTTTTGGCAAGGCAGGTGTGGCATCTTCAATGTCTGGAAAGCACCTAACATGCTGTGTGGGCTCCCTACTGTATTCCAAATTACAAATGCTAAAAGGCTTTGATTTTTCTTTCTTTCTTTTTTTTTTTTTTATAACATGGTTCTTGGCTTAATTTGGATAGGTAAGAACTTCATAGGCTGCATTGGGATGCTCTGCATGTTTCCTCAGGCCCTCATAATTAATCAATGATGAGCTGTTCCTTCCCAACCCTCTGTGAGGAGCCACTGGAGGAAAGCTGTTCCATAGCCTTAGGTTTAGCTCATTTGTCAGGCCTGAGGAGGACTTTCTATTTTTCAGAGATGCCCTTTCTGGAAGGAGGGGTGTTCCTAGCCCGCAAGGCCACTTTATACTGGGTATTTTGGTACAGGTTGCAGAAGGCTTAGGTGAGTTTTTATGATAGAAGCTGAGTTTTCAGTAAGTTCATAATATGGTTTGACACTGGGAACCAGTATTGTAGCTTTTTTTGGTGCATGTCTGGGTAACTCCAATCTGTGGAACTCTGACACAGGAATTGGCAAAAAAGTTCCATGCCAGTAGCTCAAGCCCTGAAAGTCATGATAAATGGCAGATGCATGTGTTCCCTCTAAACCAGAGTGGCTTCCGTGTTTTGCTGAGCACCATACTGTGCCATCGGGCAGCTCTGCTTTTAAAGTCCGTTTCTATGGACAGCTGAAAAGCCTTGCGTGGTTTTTGGGGTCTCTGATATCACACGCTGGGAGGAAGCTTCAGCACCTTCAGTCTGCTGTGTTTTGGTGTATGTTTATAGTAGCTGGTGATCTTTGTACCTCAGGGGGTACAGAAAGACATTACTGTAGCCAGAGCAATTCCCAGATGAATTGGGATAGTCCAACCCCTGACAACAACTGGGCACAAATCTGATCCAGCTTTACAGTGTTTTTATAGTCTCGTCCAGGTCTCTATAAACCATTTAAAATTGCCTTCAGGTTTAAATTTTCCAGTTTCCCACTTGGAACAGGTGTTGCCAGGTTATAGAAAGTGTTGCAGAAAAGGAACAAAAACATTTTAAAAACTCTGCGCTGTTACAAATTTTGGCAAGTCTCTGACAGATGAGATTTTAAAAGTAGTTTGCCCCACCTAAAGTAAAACAAGTGCAGACCTTGCTTACTTTTCCCAGCTGTCATGTTTAAATAGGGTTTTTAGTAATGCATGAGTCTTCAAAAGATCCAGCAGTACAGAACTAATATGTTTTTATATGAAAATATGCAACTTCTCAACTATTTTTCATCTCATTTAGCTGGGGAGAGAAAGGGAGCAAAGAGTTTATTTTTTTTTTAAATGTCAAAAAACAAATTTCAGAGATGCATGTTCTTGGACTGGTTAAGAACCAACCCAAACTAGGCTTCAGGCAATGTTTTTTCAACAGCTCTAACCTCAAAGGACAGAGCAGACAGCTTTGTAGGCAACTGTAACACCAAGGTGATTATGGCAGTGACTCACACTTCCCTGCAAGGCATCCAGCTATCAACACACTTGGAGAGCCCTGGCTTTGTGCATGCAGGCAGGGTGTCAGTGCCCACTCGCCAGCCAGCTCCAAACTGCTGAGCTCTGACAGCGAGCTGGGATATTGGTGCCTTAGAGAGCAACTCTGGTCACCCCAGAGAGGCTTAAGAGATGGGAGCTTGGGAAGAGGAAGTGCGAGGCAGGTTTAACTTCCCTTTTCTTAATCCTCGTGGGACTTGTTTCAACAGGGCAGATTTAGATGGGACATTAGGAAAAATTTCTTTCCTGAAAGAGTGGTCAAGCACTGGAACAGGCTGCCCAGGGAAGTGGTGGAGTCATTATCCCTGGGGGTGTTAAAACACGTGTAGACGTGGCACTGCAGGACATGGTTTAGTGGTTATGGTAGTGTAGGGTTGATATTTGGAGTTGATTTTAAAGGTCTTTTCCAACCTTAATGATTCTATGAAGAGTCCTCTGAAATATTCCTGTGAGTTTGGGTGCTAGTAGTTAAAGGTCTGATTGAGTAACCACTAAGCAAGGTAGCATGGGAAATGAAAAGGGTGGCTGCTACTGTTGTGACCTGCTGAAACTGTGCCAATGGTTATGGGAAGAGGACTGGCAGTCAGGGTCCTCAGAAAGACAGTATGAACTTGGGAGAGATACCTTGGAGTACAGCTGAGGGTACAGCAGTCAACTACTGCCAGATGTTGGGATTTGCAGGGAACAAGCAGACAGAAAATGGGGACTCACTCATGTGCATTGTGAATTTCCCCATCTCCACAAGATAAGGCCAAGCTGCCTTCACGGAAGGGAAACAGCAGTGATCATGGTATGATCATGGATATAGGCAAAGAATTGGGAGACTGGGGTTGTCTGCATGGAGAGGCTGACAAAGGCATGCCACATTTATACAAAATGGGCTGCATCTGAACTGAATGCTTCGGAAGATGAGGTATTAAAAAAGATGACAAATGCAAACTTCTGGAAGGAAATAGCTTTTCACATAGTATGGAATTAGATTGTGGGAATTGTGTGGAATGCAATTGCCAGCTGGGCAGGATGTCATCGGGAAGGAAAAAAACACAGCTTTGGGAGTGTGCAGGTATGCAGGTGGTGTCCACAGATGACATAAGTAACGCTTTAAAAAACAAATAACTGCTGATACACAGCTGGCCGCATCCACGGTTCAACTACCAAGGCCAATCTTGATAGGTTATTTGGGTTCCTCTGTGATAAGCTTCTTGTGCCTCTGACTAAAATTGCCTAGTACCAGATACTCTTTGTGGCAGGGTGCTGGGCAAGCTGGGCTGTTGTGACTCAGTATTGCACTTCCCGTGTGGGTTGTGTTTGGTTTTGCACGTCTTCGGTTTTCAGAGGTGAGGCAGGGTGAGTAATGTTTCCATTCTATTAAAATGGAATGGCAAAGACCCTTACTTTTTTTTTAAAAGATGTACATGTTTCATTTTAAGTTCCCTTTAGGCGAAGTCAGCTTTGGTAGGCAGCATAAACTGCATTATAAACTCTATGGCTATTGTCATAAAAACAAAATACACTGTGCTCTGTTTTGGGAAACCAAACAAAACTAATTTTTTTTTTTTTCTCCTCCCTCCTTCCTTTTTTTTACTTCCTTCAGTTTTTAATAAGCGACCGTGACAGAGACCCTCAATGTAACCTGCACTGCTCCAGGTCCCAGTCCAAACCCCTCTGTGCCTCTGACGGCAGAACGTACGAGTCAATGTGCGACTACCAGAGAGCCAAATGCCGGGAGTCAAGCCTGAGCGTGACACATCGTGGCCGGTGCAAAGGTAGGTGGATTTTAAATGCCTTTGAGGGGAGGAATGGGAGTCCTATCTCATGAGAAACTGGATTTGTAGACTCTTTAGTGCTGTGCTCTGTGAAGAATCTGACTGAAATTGTGCATTCATGTGAGCACGGGTGTCTGAGGCTGGATTTAGGTGGCAGGAGTAAGAATTGCCCAAATTATGAATGAAGGCAGGCAAGAGAGCCAGAGACATCACTGCCAAAATACATGCCTGCAGAGCAGAAGGAGCTGGACCCATGGAAATGCAAAATCAAATCCTGAAAGAAGAGATCTTCCTTGCTACCTGTGCTGGTGAGGAACTGAGATACCTTTGAGTGATACGAATGTGAAGTGGGGAAGAATGTGCAGTGCACATGAGATGTCTAGTCCCTTTTCAGACATACACAGCCTTTCTGTGCTGACCTAATTAATTAGGTCAGCACAGAAATTAATTAAGAAGACTGAATGCATGCAAGGCTTTACATGGCCTCTTTTTTTGCCTGTTTGCTGCTACACATCTACTATAAAGTGAGAATACTGTTTCTCAATTCAGCTCTTCTTCAGCATAGTCTAAAGATGAAGTTGAAACTTTTTTAGGGAATATTAGTGTCATGTCACACAAATGGTTTGCTTCTGCAGTGTAGTGAAAAATCAAGTTGAGTGCATTTTCTGAGAGCACAATTGACTCCAAGGGCAGATGGCACAGATGTTTTTAGCAATTGGTTAAAGTGACAGGAGAAACCCATTAAAACCCCTGTGGAAGGATAAATAAGCATACATTTAAGCCTGGCTTTTGTTTTATGAAGGCTTTTTCACTATTATAAAAATGTATCTTTGTTAGAATTGTTCTAAAATGGAAATCCCTTTTCAATGTATTGACAAGCTTTATAGTTTAGGTGAATTATGAGCACGACCTCAAATATTACTCTCTTTTACATAGTTTCTCATTGGGAAAAAATCTTACTTGTTTTTGTTACTGTTTGTTTTGTTGTTTTTTTTCTCCTCACCACTGCTGGGTTGCTTCTGTGACAGCTTCTCTCCCATAGCATAGAAAAAGGCCTTTGAATCATGCTGCTTTCTGAGTACTGGAAACAAAGAAGCTGTCTTCCCAGGGCCCAAGAAGCAGTTGGACTGTTCTTGCAAGTAATACATTTTTGAATCTCACAATAAGAAGTGGTAGGGTTGGAGTTCTGCTTTTGCTTTCATCACTTGAGCAGAGTGGCTTAGATAAGCAACTCTGTGGCTGGTATTGGCATATGAACTAGCACTGTTCAGTCATTTAGTGTGGTACATGCACATGCAAAAGTATCCGTTTCTGGAGTCGGAGAAAATATTGATTGCCAAACTACACATCCTACTGTATATCTTGACTGCAAAAAGTCCCAAAGAAGTAACCAACTCAAGACTTTTTTGTCTTAAGCACAGGTAAAGTATATTTTCCTTTCTGCTTTCAAACACGACTGAAATGTTTAACTGGAATTACTCACATTTATCCTTCTTTTTTTTTTTTTTAATCCTGTGGTGCTATATAGTACCTAATAACCTGGGAGTGCTGGACAACTGTGAGTCTTCCTTTTAATGCACTAACACTCCCATGAATCCCTGGGAAGTAGGGATAGTTCTTTTAACTATCCCATTCAAATTTAACCTTGCTGATAATTTCCATGTGCAGTGCTATTGAAAGCTGTTTTGTTTTTCCTGTTGCATTAGGAAGATGACCTCTAGTTGTGCACAAAGATTGCTGTTCTTGGCAAATACAGACACTTGTGAAACAGGTGTGCTGAACTACAGGCAGTGGCCAGGGGTATATCGTGAACTTGCACAAAGGAGGGCATCACTAGCAGTGTTCAAGCACCTTCTACTGCTACAGTAGGGCACCACGTTCACCCTGAAGAGCCTTCATTCCTTCTGCACGACAGAGACGCTCTACAGGGAAACTTGCATAGAACTGGAAAAGATCCCATGGGCCATTGAGCCCAGCCACATGCAGTTGTGATAAATACTGTATCCAAGAACTCACCTTTATGAAATAAACAATTTTAACTTGTGCTTCCTTCTTTGAGGGTGGGGAAGAAAGCAGGTAACTAAAGTAAGGACAAGAGGAAGCATACTGTGGACAGCAAGGCATAGTTCTGCAGCCCAAATTACCACAGGTTTCCAATTCCAAATGCCGATAACATGAACTGTGCTTGTGCCAAGGCAAGCAGAATGGTTTCCATAGTGAGAACAGAACATTTTTGGTTCAGCTTAGCTCTCTGCTCTCTCTTAAGAAGCTAAGGACCTCTAGAGATGAAATCTTACCAGCCCTTTGGGAACTATAACTTATTGAGCTCTCACTCCTTGCTATCTTCCTCAAGTGCTTTTCAATGAAATTCCTTCAGTGCTAAATTATCTGAACTCCTGCTGAACCCTCACTTGCACATCAGAAAGGGTTAAAAGTCAGGAGTAGCTTAGGATGATCAAACTACGGCATCCATGACAAATGGAGCCTCATTGATGAGATTCCAGAGAATAGTTCCAGATGGCATAGCTGTGCATAAAATACACAGCCAAGCACTGCTACCTGGATCTTTTGTCAGCAGGCATCTTAAGATCTGATGTCAAATAAGAGTTCTGCTTCAAAACTTTGCAGGGATGAAGGACAAATACTTGTGAAATGAGTCTTGGCAAAGCTGTCAAGGTAATGCAGTGCCATTAGGGTGTATTGGGTATCTGTGACTTAAAACAAAAGTTCTATGTTAACTGGTTGGTTTATAGTAACTTGTTTGGCCTATTTAACTGAAAAAAAAAAAAAGAGGGTGGGAGTATTCTGAAAACTTCTCTTTAGCTTTATAATGGTTGGTTTTGAAAGTCTCCTGGTAGAGAGCTTATTCTTAGATCACAAGTCACTATGTAGAGTGAACTTACCTGTAAATTGCTGGTGGGAATTATAACAGGGGTCTTCAGCCCATCTCCTGGGACACATACATGAATGCAAATATTGGCTAATGTGCTAGAAAGGAAGGTCTCCTGACTAATGATGGGTTATTTGAAGTGTAACATTTCTCCTCTGCTTACTCTTTGTTGGACAGGAGATGATATTTTGAAATCGCTCTTTTTTTATATATATCAACTTGATAGATCCATGAGTTTAATCTTTGAACTTCCTTATTCTTAGTCAAGGGAGAATAAAGTGAGTCCCTCCTAGGCAGCAGTTAGTCAATAAAATCTGAAATGACACTTCTGATCGCTTTGCAAATTTAGGCAGGTTTTTTGGTATGCTCCAAATAAGTTAGGGAACTCTGGAGTAAAAATGGTATGGGGGTATCAAAGAAGGAGCAAAGCATATCGGCATGAAAGGAAAAGTTGGAGATTCCAGGTGTAGGACTTGTCAGAAATGAAGTGGAAAACAACTGGGGGAGAGTGGAGAATGATTGACACCCTGTGGAACAGGGGGGCATATTTTTGTAGTTTGTTCAGCTTCCATTTATGCCTTTTTTAAGCAAAGACACAGATCATTGGCTGGAGTAAATGGGGATGAATCTGCTGACTTCAGTGTAGCTGGATGGTTTCATGCCTCGTGGGGACCTGGCCTGTGAGACAGTTACCTAATGGAACTAGAAATAGTTCAAAAGCTGCTTGGATCAATTTTTGCCCTTTTGAGCTTTTGATAAAAACAGAATTAGAATTAAGTAACTAGATTGTTGTGGTTGTATTATATAGATTTGCTGCTAGTGGTATGTGGATAGCTTGGGTCTTTGTACCATGATGTTGTGTGCTGTCAAAACCTCTTCTGCCTGTTGAAGAGAAGATGCTGGAATTCTTGGGGCCTATTCAGGAGCACACTGTGTATATTATGAGGGATAGGGTGGTCTCATTTGAATAAACTGTTCACGGATAAGATCAACCATGGTAACTAGCCAACTTCATTGCAATATCCAAAATTATGTGCACCTGCATTCTGCAGATCAGGCCACAGATGTCAAAAACATCACTTGCTGTTCACAATTTCCTAGTTGCCAGCTACCAATTTGAGAATGAATTTTCTTGAAAAGGCAGCTTGCCGAGCTGCAGTAAATCTATCCTGAGTTTGATGATATTTAAAGTTAAATTATTAAACAGCTCTGCTTTTTAAAAAAGTCATCCTGTTTTGGTTTTTCACCTTATGTAAGGGAGGGGAAGAAAGTCCTATTTAGTCTATCTGGACCATGAAGCTGGATTGCATTAATGCCATTCTGTTTTATAAGCTTGGTGTTGGATACTCCAGAGAACATTTTTAAGAAGAGGCAAGAAGTTGCTGAAACACTCAGGTAAATAATCAAGATGCGAAGTAGGATATATAAGCCTACATCATAAGATCAGGCTTTAGTGAAATTTGTAGTGTATCTTATATTTGGGGTGAACTATTTGGAGCTATTTTTAACGTTTGGCACTTATGTAATATTTTACATTTTCTAATTAACAAAGCAAAAATAGCAAGGTGAAGTCATCCCACTGAAATCACATGTTGATGCAAACATTATAAAAATACCAGCCTGTAGGGTGAGGAAGAAAAGGATTGACAGTCCTTTTAAAAACAAACTGGTAAATGTTGATATTAAAGGCCCTGTTTTTACTGGAACTGAACTGTGAAACGACAGACAAAAAAAGATAGTGGTATGCACACACCTCTCCAGCCAATGTGGTATAGGTGGTTGTTCCAAGTCAAGGCTGTAAAAGGACTGGCTTGACCTTTGGAAATCAATGAGGGAGGACGGGAGAAGTAATCAGGGCTGAGTGTTTGTGAACAGGAGAGAAATTGTCTTCTCTGCACTTCAGCAGCAATTTATGAAGAGATATCACTTGAGTCAAGGGTTGAATTGCAAAAGAGGATGCTGCAACAATGATGAGCTCTTAAATGCTGCAGTGTGGTGGTGATGTGCTACCCAGTGTGTTCTACTGGCTGGGAGTAGAGAGCTCAGCCTATAAATGCAAGTGAAAATTACCAGGAGGTACATAGTCACCTTAGCAGGAACGTGTTTATATTATCTTCCCTTTATAGGAAGGGCTTGATTGTGTGCACAGTTGTCTGCTCATTAGATAAATTGTACAAAGATCTGAGTTAGCCTGAGCTGCTACTGTATTTGTACTACAGGGGATACCACAAAATGTTAGTTCCTACCAACTATGTGGTGAAGCATCCCATCTTAGTCATGTAGTTGTAAGTGTGCCAGCATTGAAGTAGATGCTATGTGGAAATGCTTTATGCTTCTGGTTTTTGTTTGGGAGGGGAACCAGATAGGCCTGTCTGCAGTCCTGTATCATCAGACAGAGAGGCAAGAAGACACACTGCCGTTTGTGAATCTGTGCTTTGATTGCCATGTGAGAAACTCACTTTTTTTTTTCTTTCCATATACGTGCAGATCGGCATAATCTGTGCTGACTCTCTTGCTACTTACTTGTCTCCTGCAAAGCAGAACTAGAAGGTGTTTTCAGTCAGACAGCTGGCTATAAAATAGAAGGTGCAGCCACACCATCTGGTTTTGTAATACTGTCCTATGTCATGCCAAGCAAGATTAGACTCTTAAGCTTGAACAGGAGATCTGCAGGTGATAGGTGTTCCAGTTAATAGCATTGCCAGCACTTCCTTTTAAGCTGAAGGAAGGAGCATGTGTTGGAAGAGTCAGTGCTGCTGGCAGGACTGTTGTTCAGTGTAGGTGTGCAAACAAGGCCTGATCATCTGGTCATTTGGCAAGCAGGGAGGGAAAAAGGAAATTCCAGCTTAGAGTTTATATCATGGCTAATTAGAAAAACAAATCCTGTTTCTCTAAATTCAGTGTAAATTTTATTCAAGAAAGGATTTTCATTCCGTAAGTAACAATCTTGCTCTTTTATACAAGCTCATAATAGGTCCACCTGAGATCAAAGCTCCATGCGCTAACGGTACTGGGCAAACACCCCACCAAAAAATTACAGTCTAAAGATGAGAGTGACATAGGATCAGGAGGGACACAAGGTCACAGGGAGGTGAGGTAACCCACTTGCAGTCTCTCAGTGAGTCAGTGACAGCTGCTATGGACACTCTAGCTTTGTAACCCAGCGCCTAAGCTACAGACATCTGTGCTGAATACTATTGCTGTCAATATGACTTTTTCCAAAGAGAAGGGCTTGTATTTCTGTAATTTCAGAAAACTTGTGAAATCCTTCTTGGGGAGTAATGTGAGATGTTTCAAATGAAACTGTTGGCAAACTGGAAACTTAGTCTCTTGAGTCATCAGTTGTGTAAATAAAGTGCTTTGCTTCAAAGCTTTTGTCTGTGTCTTTAGCAAAACTGTTTATGGCATTGTCCTTGGTTTCTGCATCTAGATATGCTTTGATGGAAATGGCTTGTATTGCCATGCAATCTGGGTTCAGTTGATCTGAAAACTCAGACTGGCTTTCTAATTCAGTGTTGGCATTAGTGGTTCTATTGTTGAAGTGCATGTGATCTGTGAAATAGAACATGGGATCTTCAGGGATCCAGTGGAAACTTGTTAACCAATGTGCTTTCAGTGCCTGGTGGAATAGGGATTCAACCTTGATCATTCTCTACGGTGCTGCTGAAAGATTCTGATGGTTAGATTTTGCACTTCCTGCACGGAAAATCTTTCAGTCAGTGGATTCATGGGAAAAGGGATGAGGTGCTAGTCCCTGTGTCAGAGTCCCATGAAAACATGTTTGCTGGTTTTCTTCTTTCTGGACTGAACAGCAGTACTGCTAGACATCCTATTTTAAAATGTAAACACTGAGTCAATCTGTATTTCTGCAGCACAGAACTCTCCTCTTTGACCTATCAGTCATCGATATTAGGCTTATCTGTGTCTATGCTATGTAACAGTGAGCTGAATCTGGAAGGGCATAAGGTCACAATACATGCTGCCACTATCTGAAATAAGCATAGAGCTGAGATCTTAACCGCTTCAAGCTCTGCTTGGAGGGCAACCATTTTCCTTGGCAGCACAGTGAGTAACTGATACCAGAAAGTCATAGTGCACACCTGGCTGTAAGCACTAGGACTGGAGGTAGAAGCTGGGTTTCAGAAAAGCACAGGCAATGGCATATCTGCTTTATCTGAACCACGCAAAGGTGGGTGTTCAGATGGGTGGCAGGTTATGTTAGCATCTCACTGGGAGAGTTGCTCAGAGAAGAAGCTTTGCTGGAGCCATCTGTTCTTCCACATTGCTCGCTTCTGGGCCTGAATTACTTGGCTTATGCTCAACCATCCAGTTTCAGGCTGTTAATATGAACACAAACACCGCTGCTTCCTGAAATGCCTTTCACTGTGTGGACACTGTACTCCAGCATTTGTTGGAAGAAGCTTCCAGAGCCCTTGGATGACCATCAAACCTATTGCTTAGGAAATTAGGCAGCTCTTCATTAAACTGGCTCATAGTTTGATTGTCTAGGTTCATATTTGTCATTTGGATCATGAGTGCTAACTCTATAGCTGCCTTGTTAATGGCCAGGTAATGGTCCTTGATGTCTTATATTTGTTTGTTTGGGTTTTTCCCCTCTCTGCAGCTACGTGGTGCATCTGGTAGCTTCTGAAGAGGACAAATGGTGTTTGCAATCTAAGTGGATTTTGCTTTTCTCTTTGTAGATGCTGGCCAAAGCAAGTGTCGATTAGAGAGAGCTCAAGCACTGGAACAGGCAAAGAAGCCCCAGGAAGCAGTCTTCATCCCAGAATGCAATGAGGATGGATCATTTACACAGGTAAAATGTCTTCTGGCTTCCTTCTGCTAGGCTCCCAGTGGCTGCAGGAGATTCACTTTTAAGGCATGAGCCACATGATGATAGCAGCATGTGTGCACACTCTGATTCAGTTACTCAGGTGAAAATGTTGAAAGCTGGGGACTTGTTTAACCAACTGGAAGCTTTGGTTTGATCATCATACCTTAAAACACATACATATGTAACGGCACCCACCTACTGTGTAGCACAGAAACAAATGGCATCAACCACCAGCATAGCACAGAAACAAACACGTTGCAGGGGAGGTGTTGTGCTGGTTCAGCCATCATCATTCTATGCTGCTATCAGTTGCCTGATCACCCAGGCCAACACTGAACTCAGCAACATCCCCTCTCGCAAGTCTTCTTTCAGACAGTCCTGCCATAGGTTCCTGTGGGCCCAGCTCTTCTGCTGCCCACTGTGGTGCCAGCATCGCCTGCTGGACACAACAGACAGAGATGGCTCCTCAGTGGCCCTTCACATGGAAGGACACCACCATGAGAGCTCAGCAAGATGCAGCTAGCCCCAACAACAGCCACACCCAACAGGAAGCTCTTCTAACTAATTGGCTCCTGGTTAATATAATCCTGGCCTCACCCACCACCCCAACCACGACCACCTGGATGAGGGTGGAGCCACAGACACAGGTGGGCCAAGTTCTGCCTCTGGAACATGAAGCCAGCAGAAACAACAAAACATTCTGCTAGGTTGTGACTCATCCACAGGTCAACTCCAACTTGGGGCCCACAACTCAGGCCCCAGCACTTCAGGAGGTCAAGCTTTCCCTGAAGATGTGCTGCAGAAAGAGCTGTGGCTCACACAGAACAAGGTGGACCAAGCTACTTCTGCTGTTACCTGTGCTTCATCTATCCCAGAAAAGAGTGGTCTATCGAGCATTTTCCCTCTGCAGGGTACTTGTTAGGGGCAGGCTCCTCTTTCTGTGTTATGTTGTGGTTTTTGTGTCTGGCAGAGAGGTGATGCGACTGCTTTGGTTGGATTTTTGATTTTTCACCGTTCACTTGCTGGAACTAAATGATGTGCTGGGACTGTTTCACAATGCTGTTTCTCTTGAGAAGCAGTTACCTCAGGCAGGGGTAGCAGAGAAGGCTTATGGTTTGTTGGCCTTTAATTTCTGTGAAAAATGTATGGTCAGTCCTGGTTACTGAGCATCCTTGAAAAATAGTTGGACTGTGAGAGGTCCTGCAGAGTTCCAGAGAAGTTGAAGTCATTGTGGCAAAAAGAAAGCCCTCATGAAGGAGATTTTGAGAGGAAGTCATTTGCCAAGGCAAGGTAGAAATGGAGACTGATACTTGGTTCTGTTACCACTAGCATATTGAGTAGTGTCTCTATACTTAATGAACTGGATGTTAAAAATGGCTCACGTGCAGTTCCCTAACAGGTAAGAGAATTATGCTGTCTGCTTAGTTTGGCACATATCATAAAAGCCAAAATCCTGCAACTCTGATGACCTCTGCTTTGTGAATTTAGGTAACTCGCACAACGTTTTTTTGCCTTAGCTTGCCTATATGTAGCACTGCTCTAGAGATCTTGTCTCGCAGAAATTTTAGGATTCATTAGTTACTGTTTGCAAAGTCTTTTGAAGGTAAAAACAGAACTCCAAAACATAATCGATATTGGCTTAAAGATGAGGAAGACAAAAAACTTTGGGGTTGGTTCAAACACTTTGCGATGCCTGTGGGAAGAGAGGAAAGATTTTTATTTTTATTTTTTAATGATAACCCACCAAAAACTTTTATTCCCCCTCCTCAGCCTTACTTTCCCATTATCTGATGTGTGGGAGTGTTTTTGTTTGGTTTTTGAACGGTGAAGTGGGAAAAGTTTTATCCATCCTGCCAACTTTGCATACTTGTTTGAAGCAGCATCATATTTGTGTACAGTGTGGACCATCTTGGGAAGGTGAGGGTAAGAGAGAAGGTGGCTGCAGTTTCTTGTGGTCTAACTACACTCTGTTGTTGAAATTTGATTTTTGTGTAGAGCTGCTCAGGTTATGTTGACACTGGAGGGGAATATTTACAAAACCTAGCACAGCAGGCCAACTAAGTCTTCCATGTTAAACTTCATAGTTCAAGAAAGAAGGGGGAAGGAAAGCTGACTTTCCAGTGTCTCTGCCAGCTGTCCATCAACCTCTTGGATAGTAGAGCAGGGGGTGCAGGTGAAATTTTTACCCTAAGAAGCTGGACTGAGGCTGCAGTTGATACAGCTTTGTTTCAGACAGGTTTATTTGGAAGGTTGGTGCCAGTGTCTGGATTGCAGAGCAGTTGCTGGGCCTCTTTTCTGCACACTCCCTGGCCAGTGTGGGTTGTCAGTGGAGGGGCAGCATGAAACTGCTCACAAAAATTGTTTTCAGCTGGCAGCCAAGTGATATTTCACATTCTTCCTCCGTTCAGTCCTATCTGTGAACACTAAAATGCTTTTGTTTTACCTGGCATGATGAAGGAAGCCTCTGATTCCTTTGTAGCTGGAATTAACACATTTGTATCATTCCTTGGATTGTAAAAAATACCCCACGTTCCACATACCTCAGGAACCAGCTTCATTTATAGCGCAACATTTAAGGTCATTGTCCCTGCACAAGATGTGAATGAAAAACAATGTCCAAGGAGGGTAACTGATTTCAACCTGCATTTGAGAAATATTTTCTTTAGCTTCTGGTCCAAATTTAATTAAACTTTGATTTTAAAATGATGTATAAAAACTAGAATTTTGATGAACAGTTTACACAGTTTTTGCATCTAGCAACTCATGAATAGATCTTATTGGGTGGATGTGGTTTGGATACCACAGCTCTTGTGCAGAGAATTGGCACCACTGGGTTCTGCTCTGCAGGGAAGCTGTGTAGGCCAGCTCTTGAAGTTCCTGAGGTCTTGCTGAAGTTCTCTGAACTGTTATTAATTTATTCTGGTTCAGTACTCAGAGAGCTGCTTCATCCAAACGCCAAAATCTCATTTGGGAGGTCCAGAACACAGCAGCATCTCTCAACGGGGTTTCTAGGAGAAATACCCACCATGATCTTCAACCTTGAATCCTCATCCCAACAAGAATCTAATCAGATGCGTACACTTCAGGGTATACATTGTATGTAGAGTTGACTAGGGAAATTTTTTCAACAACTTCTCCACCTTCTATGTAACTTATTGGAGGAATATTTTGGATAGAAGAAAAAGTCTGATCAGAGAGGAGACAAAGATACATGCATATATTTAGAATATCAAATGTCTGAATTGTTATAGCGCTCACTCAAGAGCTGAACCTCTTTTCTGTAGATGCATACAGAGTAGGTGTTCAGGCCCATGTGATAGACCTTGCCATTAGACTTCAAAAGAGCTGGAGTTATGTCTAATTATTGGAAATTCTTGAAAGTCTTGCGGGAGGGAAAATCATGAACAGTGCAGGTCTGGGAGCTGCATTTTGTAGTGGTAACTGTATGTTCACAGAACCTGCTTGGTCTTTCCCAGACTGAACTGTTGCCTTTGTGGTTTGTCATCATCCTCTTGATTAGAAACTAAATTGTAATCTCTATGGGTAAAAACACTGAAAGGAAGACTAAATGTGGCTGTTCCTCTGAAAGCAGCTCAAGCCTGTGCTTTCCAGCTACCTGGAATTGCATGCAGTGCAAAATTGTGTGAGTTCTGGGCTCCCCAGTTCAAGAGAGAGGGAGCTACTGGAGAGAGTCCAATGGAGGCTACAAAGATGATTAGGGGACTGGAGCATCTCTCTTAGGAGGAAAGGCTGAGAGCCCTGGGGCTGTTCAGCCTGGAGAAGACAAGACTGAGAGGGGATCTTATCAATGCTTCTCAACATCTAAAGGGCAGATGTCAAGAGAATGAGGTCAGTCACTTTTCAGCGTTGCCCAATGGTAGAACAAGGGACAATAGGCACAAACTAGAACACAGTGTGTTTCACCTCAACATAAAGAAAAACTTCTTTCCTGTGAGGGTGACAGAGCCCTGGAACAGGCTGCCCAGAGAGGTTGTGGAGTCTCCTTCTCCAGAGACTTTCAGAACCCACCTGGACATGTTCCTGTGCAGCCTGCATGAGGTGAACCTGCTTTGGGATGGGGGTTGGACTAGATGATCTCGAGAGGTCCCTTCCAACCCCTAGCAGTCTGTGATTCTGTAATTTGGGGCTGGATCCACAGCAAATTGGATGGGGCTGTTGGATGAAGAGAACATAGCTGCTCTGCCGGTCTGTGACCGGCAGCATGCATTGCATGGGGAAGTAGCCGCAGAGGTGAGACCATGCTTGCCTTATCTTCTCCTGCTTCCCTGCAGGGCAATTGACTCTGAAACCCAACACTTAGCTGTGGTAATGGGTGAAAGAGAGGAAGGCAAAGACCTGGGTTTGGCTTGCATTTAAACCCTGCATTAGAGAGAGAACCCTGTGTGTCTTAAACACTTGTATAAGCTTTTTCATTGTCTGTAAAATCTAGACCGAAAAGAAGTGTTGCCAATGATTCTGTAGCTTGGATGGCCAGTTTTCCTAGGCATGGCTGGTTATAATGGGCTTTGTGTACTACATGAAGAGGAGCAGGCACCTGTCATCAACTCACTGTTTTCATAGCTGTTTCTATGTGCCATGGGTGCTGCTTCCCTTATTCGGGGAGTTTGTGTATTGCAAAGATCTTATCAAATCCCTTTTTAGCACTGTTTACACATCTAAATGGTGTGGCATGGATCTGCAGCGTGGAAGAAGTGGTGGCATTGCAGGCGTAATGCGATGGCTGTAAATGGGAGCAAGACCTGATGAATTGCTCTGGAATTGCTATTTCTTTATATTTCAGTCCGTGTGAGGAATATTACTTCCTATAACAAAAGCTTTTTGCACTTATCCCACAGTAATATAAGCACACAGATAAAAATTTGAGTTGTTCACAACATAAGAATGCCTGTTTGATATGAGTAATCTGATTAATTGTATAAAATCGAGGTCACGTACTATTGTGCAAAATTGAACATGACTAAACCCGGTTTCCAAGACTTGCTCTCTCGTTTTTGCTGTTATGCTGTATTTTGCATAAATGCCATTCCCTTTCCATGCCGCACTTAACCTGCTGTGATCTGTTCTTCATAAACAACAGAGTCTATTGGGTAATCTGCACACTTTCTTTCGCTGCCTAGTGCCATCGGGCTTGTTGCCATGGGCTGAGAGAGACTTGCATTCTTCATAGTTTTCCCCCAAGCAGTTTTTTAGAAAAGGTTACTGAGGTTTTAAGCAGGATCCATTTCAGACAGATTAATATGAACATGAATAACGTTAACCCTGCTTTGGGGGTGTAGTCTTGTGGGGCTTTTTGTGGCGTGCCTTGCTATGTGCAGCCACCTTCCCACCTTCCACTGCCTAGCTATGATTTCTTTTCCTTGCAAGTCTGCATACAATGGCTGAGAGCAAGTCTCCTTGGAGAGTTTCTCTGAGTTTAGGGCTCTCAAGGCTGCAGCAGCTGGTGCAGTTACGATGTAGGACTGAGATTTCTCTTAAAGGGAGCGCGTTGATCAAACCTGTTGTCTTATGACGGGATCATTGAGCGGGCTGACTTGGTCAGAGCAGTTTTCTGTTACCACATAGCTTCCAGAGCACTCCCGCATCTGGCAATACAAGTCTGTTTGGGGAGAGCGATCCATATTATGGTCCATAACAGCTAATGCATGTACGAAGTCCTCCTAAGTCCCACAAACAGACCCCTTTCTATAGGCATGGGAAACCTTCTAAGCCTTCAGTGTGACTTCACAATCCAAGTCAGTTCCTCTGCATTGAGTAGTGCAGCATGATGCTGGGAATAATTACAAGCTCATTTCTTACTGCGGTATGGTGCTGTGGGGCTCTGTGGAGACACGTCCTGCATTCCCTGGATGCTGTCTATTATTCCATTATTCAGTGCTCATACTCCAGCAATACTAAGCTCCCAAGGACTTAACCTCTCCTTTCAGAAAGAAAGAACACAGTCTGTCTTGCTAGATTAAAGAAACGTTCTTCGTAAAGGATCTGGGCTTTAATTATTAGCTGGGTCTGGCTTTTTTATTAAAAAACATCCCTTCTATAAAAGACTGTAGCTGAAGCTCTCTGTGAATGCTGCTCTGCAGATTTGTCTCCTACTGACGTACTTCCTTTCTTCCCGCAGCTCTCATTGTATTTCTCATTTGTATATTAAGATAAAGATAACCCATGGATGGAGGTAGCAACTTTGGTTATATATGACATTTCTTCAAAGTAGTACCGGTCAAGAGAGCAAAGGAACAGACTCTTAAAGCAGGAGTGGACGTTCTTAAGGAGAGTGACAATGTAAGATCATTAACTTTGAAGGTTCACATTCTGTTTCAGAAGCAGAGAGCCTCTCTTGGGGATCCCTCTCCTGAGCTAAAACTGGTGTCTGTGCCAGAGTGTGTGTTGGGAATGCCCTTGACCATGGCTAAGATTGTTTTGCTGCAAATCGCTTCTTTCCCTGGTTATACGAATAGTGAAATTCCTGTGGAGCAGGTGTTTCTTGAATGGTGCATCTCTTGTGGGAGGTGGCTGCTGCATGAAGCCAAAAAGTGACAAAAATAATTTAAGGGACTGTAGTCCCAAAGAAGCTCAAACTTAAGGTGCAGACTGATTCATAGCTCCCTAAAATTGTCTGTAAAGGCAAGGCAGGCTTCTGGTAATAGTCATCTGAAATCTTAATCTAGCAGAAAGTATGAAAAAATCTGGGGTCTGCGCAGTACAGCAAGACATTTAAACCAGAACACAGGCATCGCCACTTAGGATAAAGAGCCATCAAGCCAGTGTGTCCATCGTGTGCCACTAATTTGGGTTCAGAGGACTTTCTACAGGAGCCTCAATGGCTTGAACAAAGGAAAGGCTTGATTAAAGAACTGCTGTGTGACACTGTGGCTTCTGCTGTCTGAGTCACACCAGATGGCTTGGAACAATTTCTTTAGCTGTTTTTACAGTGTTTACAAGGAGCACCTGGGTGCAGCCTGGATCTGGAGCCTTGCCTTGTGCTGTGAGTGTGGGCAGCAGCTCTGCTGCCTGCACTTACCCTCAGCAGTGCCATTCTAGAACAGGATGTACTTTTCTTTCTCACATAAAAGTATTACTTTGAATGCAGAAGGAATGTTTTCCTTCCCTTCTCCTCTCTGTCCTCCGTGATGGAATAAGCTAGGAAATATTTGGCTGATCTGCACTGGGATAAGAATCAGTTACCACACTGTTAATCTGAATGGCAGTGGAAGGCTAGTCTGAGTGGTGCTGTTCCTGTGCTCAGCCCAGTGCTTGTCCAAGGTGCTCTCAAACCTCTTACACCAAACTTCTTCCTATAACTCCATAGAGACTGGTTTCAGCCATCAGACAATTACTGCTTTGACTCTGTTCTGCCCTCATACATGTGCATGCAGTTTCTCATTTCCAGTTTATCTTTTGGAAACCACGCCTTGATCCTCCTTTGTCAAATGGCTGTGAAGAGATGCTGCTGCTTGCTTGTTGAGAAGCTTTGGACTTCTTGGGAATCTGATTCTGGCATTGCCAGTGAGAGACAGAAGAAACCCAAACAGCAGCTTATTTTTCCCTCGGGAAATCGAGGCAGAGTCATCTGCCAGTGACTACACTTTCAATGTTTTCATATTGTAATGAACTTGGTGAGAGCAGATGTTTGTTCATGCAGCCAGTTGCTCCTTAGCTGCTGCTTGATTTCACCTATCCTAATGGCAGGGGGGAGCAGGGGAGCTGCTGCTACACTCCAAATTTGGACAGTGGTGGCAGAGCAATTCTTGTTGGGTTTGTCCCTCATGCTTTTCATCCTTCAGTTGAGGCACAGTTGAGATGGCATATTTCTCACCCCTGAAAAGCAGGAATGGTGTCCAACTGCATGATCAGGTGCTTGGAGGGCATTAAACTGTAGATTGATTTTTTTTCTTTTTTGTTTTTGTTTTTGAAAGTGTAGATGTTAATGAAGACCTCATGATTTGCAGGTTTTATTTCTCTGATTCCCTATTATAGAGCATAAAATGTTCAGCTGTTGGACAGGTGTATGTTAATTTGAGATGTTAAATTCTGTCTGTTATGTGCCTTTCTAGCAGTAACAAGTGTTCTGTAGCCACAGCTTTGATAGCAATAAAGCTTATTTTGTGTATAAAATTGATAATGTATTTTCTCTGACACAACACTTAGCTTTAGAAGATTGAGAGCTAAGAAGTCAAACACACTTTTTCTAACGTATTTTGGTAAAGCCCAAATTAGCTCAATAACTGAATATTAAATCTGTGCAGTAAACAGGTGCCACTTTTACATGGCTACTCTTCTGATTATAGCAGTATTTTAAAATCTTGCTACTATGTGAGCAGGATTAGAATGAGGTTGAATATCAGGTGGAAGATTTGAATTGGATTTAGAAACAAAAATTCAAACCTAGGATCATTGGAAACTCATTGGAAAAATTTAAAGTAAAACCCTGAATTTTCAAGATTCCTTACTATAGATGCTTGGAATAGTTAACACTTTACAGAGTCTGTATTTACACACAGTGGTTAGAAGTGCTAGTGAATCAGCTTTAGCCCTTACATTTTTTTCCATGCCATACCAGTGCTATGAACTGATGAAAAGTATACCATGTTTGTGTCTTTTTTTCCCAGCCTTTAAGCTGCAAACCCTAGGCTGTGGACCACTGTCATTATGACACATAAATATGACCTAAATATACCTGGTCAGGTATCATGGTGAAAGGTAATGTCTCTCAACATAAAGACATTCAGGAAAGCCAACTGCAATGATGTTTGAGGTTTCTGAAGTGTCCTTTCTTCGTGGATGGTTGTCTAGCCTTTAGGGTAAGAGCTGAGATTTAATTGCTGCTATTATCCGTAGTAGGGAAGTCCTTTGGTGCTGTAGTAGAACATATGGTTTTTGTGAAAGTGCTGTCAATCTGAGATTTATTTCCTTTTTTTAATGGTGGCAGGGGGAAGACAGGGTCATAGGATACCAGTCCAAGGAAGACCAGCATTCCTTAGCTTAGTTATTTGCAAAATTACTTCACTTTCATGGATGTAATGTGCTTGGCTTGCATAAATGAGTGTATGTAATTGGTAGCTCTCCATTGGGATGAGTTGCATGACATGCTCTTAGTTAATGCATCTATCCTAAATTTATGTCAATTTTTTGACTCCTCTGCCATGTAGTTTGTTATTTTCTGAAGGCTTGGCTGAGGACTATCAAGTCACTAACACTTGAATTTTTAAAATGCTGGATACACTGGATTTTTTTTTCTGTAATGTACCATGGAGAGGTCTTGCCCTATGAATTCAAGACCCTCACCTGGAATTTGGCTTCATCTTTGGGTAAGATTTTTACTTTAATGCTCAGCTGTAAGGACAACTTCTTATGCTGTAGGGAATGCAATGATGTGTGTGTGATCAGCAGAGATAAACACTAAACACAGAAACCCAAGCAGTTCTGTCGCACTTGTTTTCAATGTGCCATTGATTACATTGAGCAATAAGAAATATTTTGCAACTTGATTATTGCTAATTATATTCATAATGCTTTTGAGTCGTTTGCAATCAATTTTGTGATATATTGAGAGAATAAAAATAAGTGTGCAGATAGTGGTGACAGTCACTTTAGTAACATGGGTACATGAGATTATTGTTGATTTTGGCTGCTAAAAGGGAATTTGCTTGAGGCAAAATGATTGATTTGCACTTTAGTAAAATCCAAGATAAACACGTGGTACCGTGTTATAATTGCTCCTAGATCATGTTTTATGTGATACTCAAAGCCTTTTAAAAAGTCTGTCGTTAAGTCTCTGAACAAACTGCTACCTTAGGGAATCAAAGCCAGCTGTCAGCAAGGGGGAACGACTGGTTTAGCTCCCAAGGATCCCTAATGAAGGGAACGGCACAAACACCCCATCACTCTTCTCTTCTGTGTGGAGAAGACTGGAATGAGAAAAAGGCTTCAATTAATTTGTTTGGAAAAAAAGAGAGAATGGGCAGAATTCAACTTACAAGTCAAATAAAAAGGCAGCTTCTGAAGTGATCTGATTTCATGACTTTTTTTCCGAGATGTATTGCAGGAGCCATCTCTAGCTTGTAGTAACATAGGCAGTTCTATACCATTTCAAGATGCTGAAGTACTGTTTGCTAGAAAGGATTTTGGAACCTGTTAGTATTTACACAGATGCCTGTCTGATGATCATTTACTTTTCTCTCAAGGGAAGTCAAAGGCATCCCAAATTTCATCCAAATGCTGACCACTATGTGAAAGCTGAGGCCAAGGCTGTAATTAGATTTGTTAAGGTGGATGAAACTACAGTGCCACTGAACTAGGATCTGCATAGATGTTACTAGGATCAGTCTGTTAATTGGGATTTATCTATTTTCACTTTAGCTGTCCACATCTGAACTAGTCATTCTGGTGTCTTTCCATGGTGAAGGAAGGAACTAGGTAACTCCAGATGTTCAGTTGAGAAGCAGAGCTTTAAAGTTAAGCAAGGTGAATCTTATGCTGTGTACCCTCTGGCTCATTACAGCCTTCATCAAATGTTCTTAAGTCCTTGTCAATACACAAAGAACAAACATGTTGGATCTTGCTCCTACTGCCTAGGTTGACATAGTAACAGAAAAGAGCTTAAATCTGTCTAACTTGTTAACATAATAAGTCAATGTTGCATTTCTCCAGCCATGTTTACTGAACAAAATGCTCTTGAAACTCCCACAGATGCTGTTCTCAAGCAGTGGCTGTGGAATTGGGCCAGGGTGGCCTTTCCGCATCCCAGCTGGGATGCAGTGGGACAACTATTTAATGGTAAATAGTAAATGGTATTTAGCAGAGGGTGGAATGAGCTGAGACACAATTGCTGCATCCCCAAACTGAAGTGTTCTTAGCTGGCTATTAATTTCTAACTTCTTTTGCCTCCTGAATTGCAGCTAAAGGAGTTGGAGTAGGAGAAATAACCTTTCTTCAGGGAAGGCGGTGAGGGGAGAAAGAAAAGATAACAATATCAACAATACTCCTCTGTGTGACTTCTTCGCTCTACAGCATGTCTGTGATGCGCCTGGGGTGGGACTTTCACTAAGATGCGGATTTATAATAAGTGGTGGGTGATAGAGTGAGAAATTAAATGCCTGCTCTTTGTTTTATTGAACAGGTGCAGTGCCATACCTACACTGGATACTGCTGGTGTGTGACACCTGATGGCAAACCTATTAGCGGCTCTTCTGTACAGAACAAAACTCCTGTATGTTCAGGTACTGTGGGAGTGGCTTCAACAAATACTAATTTGATAACCGAAGGGGGCTGGGGAGAATATGTCCTGTTGAGAGTGCTTAATCTTTTCAGGTGACTTGGCCAGTTTACCTGATTTGCCACTGCAGTTGTGCTTATATCTCCCGGTGTGCTTGCTGGGACTTGGAAGCTGCAAGGGAGCTCCGACTGTGGTATATCCACCCTGCAGTTAGGGTACAGACACTCCGATAAGACTCACTGAAAAAAGCCACTAAGGTGACAGCCTGTGGTAGCTAAGGCAAGAGTCTTTGTGTACACCAATACCAGAGATTCCCATAGCAGATGGGGATAGCTTTTTTCCATGAGCTGTGTTTTAAAGAAGTGGGTTTTGGCCTCTATTTTATGGGCCGTGGAGTCATTTTGTTTTCAGAGTGACTTCAGCTAACAGTTTGATAAGGTGATTTTGTGAGAAACTGGTAGTTGTTGACTGCTAGCCCCCAGATCTGAGGTCCTGCTGTTGTAATCAATTTGGATCTTCTGATCATGTTGCTTGGTTCCATGATCACCATGTTTGTGTCTTGGGGCTGGACAGCACCAGGCTTCTACCACAGCTCCCAAGAGGGAGGTCCAGAGCCAGGCTGTTACTCACGGGTTAAGTGATGTGCTTCTGGGCACTCAGCCTGTTGCTGCCCTGTTGCCCTACATTGTTCAGTGTCTTCTTGGCTGTGGGGTGTTTTGTGGTAATAAGCAAACCTAGTGACTTGCATGAAGATTTGGGTTGAATGGGAGAACAGTCTGGGAACCAGTGAGTCAATGTAGTTTGAGTGAATGGTTGGTGTTTCACAGGTACATGGACATGAAATAAGATTAATATCCTGGTTTTAGTGTAAGGTGAAATGCTACAGTAAGTTAGCTTATACTGGGAATGTCATGCTCTATGGTTTATGATTTTGGTAGGGCATATTTTAAGAGTTTTGCCGATCTGTTCGGTTAGTCTTGAGCTGTTTATGAAATTGCGATACCAGGAAAGTAAAGTCATGGTGTGTTATAGGACACATAGATGTTAAGCCTATGATGACTCATATTGAGAATGTGCTTCCTACTTGTAATTCGGCAGGAGATCTGTAATGAACTGATCTGCAAGTAAAAGTGCCCGGGCAATAGAGTTTGTTTAGAGTTTGTCTTGACCAGACCCTTGGGCCTGTCAGAGCTGCCTCCTTTGGAGCTGACTTCTGATCCATGTTTCCTATGAAGGATCAGTAATCACTGGAACTGTTTAGTAATGGTGCACAGAATAATCAGTTTCCTGGGAATAAAGCTATTTAAAAAAAAAAAAAAGAAAAAAGCTTGTCATAGGTTTTTGTACACTTTGGTAATGGATTTGTTCAAGAAGCTTTTATCAGTTCAAGTTTTAGTGGAAAACTGTGTGATGGAGCACTGAAGCAAACTGCAGAAACAAGTGCAAAATCATATATTATGAGGAGATATAAGTTATACTAAAAACCCCAAGATGTGTTCTATTCAAGTACATGCTGGACCTTACTCAGTGTCCCTTTTCAAACAGCTGGGGATGTTCAAGGGTTGGTTGAAATCCATTTTCTGCAAATTGTCCCACTTAATCCCTTTCCTTTAGAATAGTGCCCTTGCATTCCCTGCACACTTTCCCCACCTGTTTTTGATTTGTTCTTCCTGACATCTGTAAATGAAAGAAGTGACTCTTACTGATCTTTCCTTCTTGCCCTGGGATTTATTCCAAGTTTCTTCCTAGCACACTGCTGTGTTGAGCTCTTTCAAACCACTAGATCCAGCTACTAAAGATACCTTGTTTACCCTTACCATGATTTAACATGTTAACACATAAAACTTCCTTATGCTATCCCAGTTGGTTGAAGTCACAGGCTTTCTGAATCCTAAACTGAGTTGCTGGCAAGTAAAACATTTTTTGTGGGTTGAGATACTGACTGTACTAATGTGACATAACATGTTCTGTGTGATCATGCAGCATCTAAACAGATGTCTTTTTTTTCTTTTTTTCCTCCCCTTTAGGTTCTGTAACTGATAAACCATCAAGCCAGGGTAATTCGGGAAGGAAAGGTGAGTGGAGTCCTGTGCTTCAGTAACTTGTTCTGTAATAGCAGCTTCCGAGCCAAGTCCCTTGAGAACTCAGAACCTGGGTTCCTAACCAGCTCAGTGTGCAGGAATCTTATGTGCCTTTAGACTTCCACCTTCAGAAGGAGGAATAAGATGACAGTCTGTTAGTCCACTACTCTGTGAGGTACAGAATGGTGAGCTCTGCTCTGTGCTCCTCACCTGAGATGTGGTACGTGAAAGCAGAGCTTCCCAAAAGGGCAGCTGGCACAGAATAACCTCTGCTTGGTCATCTTGAAGTCAACTACTGAGCATTTCTCAGTGAAACCCCTGGAGACTAGGAAGGCTATCAATATGCCTAGTACATTGGGAGTCAGGAGTGCCAATGTCATGGTTGTGGCTTTATATGCATTGAAAGGTGGATTTTTTAACTGAGCATAAACCCCTCTGGCCAGCACTTAAACTCTAGCTGTGCTTGGAAACCTCACTCTTCTGTGCATTAGGCATTGGTCCTCCTTCTTTACACTCCTTTCTTCAGTCCTTGCCTTTCCAGGGCAAGGAACCAGATGTGTCATTCTTCTCCTTCTCCTTCATAGTCCTCTGCATCCTCTGATTTGCGTTCATTGGAATAGTCTTGGGAGGGGTGACCACTGACACATACGTTGTGGAGCAGTCAAGTTTGTCTTTAGGCCTTCTCCACACCCTTATTTTCAGCCCTTCTTCCCTCTACCCCCATTCAGAGCCAACTTCTTGAGTTTGTCTCCTTACTACAGGAAAACAGTGCTGAATGCATCCTCATTCCTGGGAGAAGTTCCTGGTTTGATATCTGAAGCAGGATTGTTACTGCTAACTCTCTAAACCAATTGTTCCAGACACTTCAAAATGCAGGAAAATGCCTACCTTGATGCTAGCACTTCAATTTGAAGAACATCTTCTATGCTGGGACTGTCAATCAGCCATGAAAATACTTAACAGGAAATTATAGATGGCTGTGTTTGGAGCAGTGATGCATTTTGAGCATATCTGCTCTCCAGTCTATTGGTTGTGTATAATAGCTTAGGAAAAGGTAGGGAGAAGAAAGATACAAAGAAAACTACCTAAGACTGAAGGCTGAAGCATGCTTCTTATTTTAGATAAGGATATGTCTCTGTAAACCTGTAATTACGTGTTAGTGTATAATTGGCACATTGAACGCATTGTTATCATTCTGTTAATGCAATCATTGCTAGTCTAGCCTGAAGTACAAGCAAATCAAGTAGCTCTTGAAATCTGTATCATTTTTGAGTGGAGGTTGTTTGTAGGATCCTTACCTGAGTAGTTCTGATCTGTTCTTTTAGAATTGGAAGCAGCTGACACTGGAATTCGTAAGGAGGAGGAGCAAAAGGGGAAAACATCTGAACTTGTTTTTCCCATTTCACTCCCTTTATTAACTGAGAGGTTGAAACATGTGGTAAAAGAACTGTAAATGGAATGAATTAATCTAACATTTGTAATATAAACCGATTCTCCTTGGTGCTGCCTGTGGCATCCTGTTTCAAGAATGATAACCTTGGTCGTGTGGCTGCAGAAACATCCTATGCAGTAGCTGTCAAGAAAAAGAAAATGTTTCCCTGTGGGCCAGCATGCATCAAGCAATCATGTAAAAATCCTGTTCCCTCCAATTCTGAACCAGTTCATAGCTGTTTTTAGCACCTGCACAAGCCACTTTGGCCTTTCTCCGTTATGTTAGTTATTAAATAGGCCTTTTAAAATCAAGGGGGCTTTTAGAAGCTGAAACAACTTGGTTTAAAATCTGATGGAGTTAGCATAGCTTTTTTGGCTAGTGATGAATGTGTAATCTAAAAATGAATTTTGCTTTCTTATCAGTGTTTTTTTTCTTGGCTTAAATTACCGTGATTAAATTCCAGTGTCAGATCCTTTTGTAAGGAAGTTGGAACCAAGAACAGCCTGGCTTCCTTTAAGCAAGGTGGTCGCTGGAGATCTGGCTTCCCTGAAGACTAGTGGCTAACCAGCATGCGTATAAACATTGTAGCTGAGTGTTCAGAACCTTCTGCAAAGATTGCCCTTTGCAAGAAGACAAAAAGAGCAGCATGAGGAGAGGTCCAGCAGGACCTGGGTCAGTGATCATCTTTCTTTTGTAGAGGCACATCTTGGAAACCTCTGGCATCACTTTGGGCAGCTGCCGTCTGAGTTGGGAGCTTTGGGACTTTTCCCACTGCACAGCAGACTGCTCTCTTCATCCCTCGATGAAGATCTCTGAGTCGAAGAGCATTATCTGGCACAGAATAAGTGCTCTCAGGAGGAAAAGAAATGGCTAAGATTCTGAAAAGTGATTTCTTTTGTCCCCATTCATACAGGAATGTAAAATACAGAGCTAATAAACTGTGTGATGCTGCTGCCTGTCAAGTTTTCAGGCCAAAATAGTTTCTTGGATGGAGGCTGCTCTGCCTTAGAAACAGTGCAGATGGGTAGGCTTAAGCCGTTGGGTAATAAATGAAGACTTTACTAGCATATTAGCTCTCCTTTAGAAAAGACAAATTAATGTTGGAAGGAGAAAAAGGATGGTTATCAGCAATAACTCTTTCTCCAATTGTTTTGGCCTCTTCCATCCTGTTTAACCCTAATTTCTGGGGGTCAGTAGCTGTGACGGAGTCACAAGAAGATGAGGTAACATGTGGTTCTACTCACAGGCTCTCTCACTACTGATGAAAATGAAAGAGCTTTATGGTCATGTGGCTTGGCATGTAGTTCCAGAAATGGCTCTGTGGAGCTTTCTGCAGAGAACAGGCAAGAGTACTGGCAAGAAATCTTTTACTTTTAAATCCCATGCTCTGGTTGCCCATGTTTACATTGCTGATATTGCTGTATGATGCAATGCCAGTTACTTGTACAATTTGCCCTGTAAGGTAATTTAATTCAAATTAAATTGGCACCAAACTTAAAACTCTAAAATAGGACTGATTGATTTGTTCTGTGTCTGAGAAGTGCTGTGTTGCTCAAAGGCAGAGCAGACTTGGGCCTGGGGAGATGGAGTCATGTTCGTATGAGGTGAAATGGAAATCCAGGTTCTCCAGGACACGCTCGGTGTGTGGACTTTGCAGCTCAGGCATTTACCACTGTTCTTTCTATGCTGAATTCAGCCTGCAAGTGAAGAACAAGTTTCCAGGACCTTTGTCAGGGAATTCTTGAGTGGGATTAGGATATCCAGAACCTGCAGAATTCTCTTGCTATCTGTTCCTTATTTCAGCTTGTTCCTTGTACAATCCTTTCTCGTAAGGAGCTTCTTGCACTAATTTACTCCAGTTGCTGCTTAGTTTGAAAGGCCTGAGAGACTTGGAAGATGCTTGCTGTCCCCTAGAGGGGTGGATCTCCCCCCTCTCTCCCACTGGGAGGTTGTTAATGCTTTCAGAAGTAGTGAAAGGCATCCTTGAAGCCAACGCGACTGGATTTCTTCCCTGCCTAAAGAATGCAGAATGTTCCTTTCCGGCCAAAGGGAAATTGTGCCACACGTTTGAAACAAAACAAGCAAGCATGAAACAAAACAAAACTGTACTTTCTTTATCTAAGGAATGCTGGGGCTTTAGAAGCTCCAAGCTACAGGTTTGGCATATTGCAGCCATGATCAGTGCCTTTTGCGGTCACCAAGTAGGTTTTAAAAAGTTGGCTGGTCAAGAGACAGAGGGATGTAGCATGCAGCTATGTCATTGTTTATCTCCATAAAGTCACTTGGTCTTCCTTCTTAAAACTGGAAACTGAGTTAATTAGAAATGGAGAGATTGGAAATGAGTGAAGAGGAAGAAAATTTAAATGGGTATACTCGCTTGTTAGTTGTTGTTAACTCTTCTGGACACTGTGTGAGAGGTGTTGATACCGTTTTTAAATCAACTGAATGAAGGAAATGGGAAAGGAGGCTCAGTTCTATAATCTGTGATTACAGAATGATGCAAGTACAGGGTAAATATGGGCTGGATACACTGTCAGTGTCAATCTTAAAGTCTCGAGAGATATGAACTCCCTTTTTTCATAAAGTCTCTTGCAGTGCATAAAGTTCCAGGGCTGTTTTGACTTGCTTTATTTTCCTATTGCAAAAGCTGATGATAGCATCTGCAGTTCCCTGAATCTGGGGGGCAGGTACAGTGATGTTGGTGAAATGTAAGCTCTGGTGGCCCCCCAGACAGCAAAGCCTGGGTTGAGCTTATTTTATACTTAGTATCTTGTAACAGAGTTGTGAAAAGCTTTTCCCAGTGAGTTTGCAACCTACAAGAAAACACTGAAGCAGTTTGAGAAACCTAAGATGAACAGCTTCATTTTTGTCAGTTAAACATCTAGAACTGGTTTCCTTTTAGTGAGTTTAACTGTGAGAAATGGGCTTAAAGGCAGGCTTCATTGCAGGGAAATGCTCTGCTGCAGTTGTGGGCAAGTTGGCTGGTTCTGTGACTTTCTTCCTGCTGGTTTCCAAGAGCCTTACCTCTAGAAAATGTTAATGGCCTAGTTGTGCAGCCAGTAGACTGAGCAATTTGAATCAGTAATGAGCCATTAGTCTGAATCAGTAATTAGACTGAGCAGTAAAGGGTGAACACTCTCCTCAGGCAAACCCAAGTGGAGGATGGCTTGTGCTGATGTAAATAAATGGAACTGTTTGTACATGGAGGCCTGGAAGCTTTGTCTGCTGGTGGTAAGAAGTCAGGTGCAGCTGGCACTAATTCACCTGCTGTCTGTTCGCAGGGAGGGGAGCACGCTGCCTCCACGGTGGCGTGTACATATCAAGACAGATAATATCTCAATAAAAACTTCAAGTTCAAACGTGACCAAAACCTGGGACTAGGACTTTGGTCTTTACCTTCTCTACTTCTTTCTGGATTCAACCAGGTACCGATCAAATCTGAAACAGAGATGTGCTGTTACACAAACCAAACTTCTAGTGCCCAATTATTGCTGCTTCTCCAACCTGATTGATACTGAGAAAATGCTCTGTGATGTCTTCAGAAGCTTGTGGAGGATACAGGAAAGATAGAGAAATATTGTATGGCCTTTGTCAGTAAGGCAAAAGAAACACAAGCTTAGTATGAAGTCAAGTGGTGGTTCTAGCTGGTGAGCTCCATCTTATGATTAATTTCTAGCAGGTACTAAGTCTGCAGTGCTACCCAAACAATTCTTCTGGATCCCTTATATTACAGATTTATTTTTAAATAATATACTAGTTTGTAAGTCTGGATCAAGGATAAATTGATGATCAATTTTCAAGCAAAAATTGCTTTCTGACCTGCTTAAATTTGTCATGTAATATTCCTAGGTCAGGTCTTTTCTGGGTAGAATACACATATACACGAAGTGTGCCTACAGTTTGATGCTTCTGGACAGAGCTGTGTGTGTGGTGTAGCTATGTGGAAAGTCAGACTGTGCTGTGCATATGTAATAAGTCTGCTTGGTGAAAGCAGAAGATTTCACGTAGCACACGCACAGCAATTCTTCAGTTCCTCTGGATGTGCAAAAGGTTGCTTTGTCCTCCCACACGCTGATGGTGACAGTTTCGCAGTCTACAGAGAGAAGTAGGGCAGGAAATCATCTCTGGGAGAAAAGTAAATGTGTGCTGCTTTTCATCAAGCTGGGATAAAAACTCAAGTGACTGAGAGGTAACTGGGGGAGATTAGTGCAACAAAAATACTGTCCTACAAAAGCCTGAGTGGACTGTGAATAACAAAATTCTGTAGATGGAATTTGTGGAGTCTCCTTCTCTGGAGACTTTCAAGACCCGTCTGGATGCGTTCCTGTGTAACCTGCCCTAGATTCTATGGTCCTGCTTGGTAGGGGGGTTGGACTCAATGATTTCCAGAGGTCCCTTCCAACCCCTAACATTCTATGATTCTATAAAATTTTGGTTAGCTCATATTTCTATTTCTGAGCAAACTTAGCAATGGAATTGAAGTTTGCTTCTCTATTATAAAAATAGTTCAGTAAAAAATTACTATTACTTTAATTACTAGGTTTACCAGTTTGTAGATATTCAGAATTCTGCCAGGTTCCTATTGCTATCCCTATACTGAACATCATCCACAAAATTGTTTATTAAATTTCAGCTATGGAATTGTTTATTAAATTCCAGGTAAATGTAATTGTAGAAAGCAAGAGAATTTCACGGATGTGGTGGACTACAGTTTGTCAGTATTACAGATTTTATAAGATAGGAAGAACCCAGCTTTTAACTGGGAGTTGTGATCAATTTTTGTGAGAACAGAGGAATGTAATTTTACAATATTTTTATACTGGATTGCTTTTCCAAAATAGAGCAGTGTTCTAAGAAAGAGATACATCTCATAAATAAAACAGATTTTTTAAATATTAAGGTCTAGAAGAAAAATTCAACCTCAAATTTGCTCCATAAACAGTAGAATTAAGAACAATCCTTTTGGGTCCCTACATCACTGACTTGTCTGAATTGTTTAGTTTTCATCAAGACATTTTTTTTGTGGGCCTCAGAACATATGTATCAAATTTTAGGCTGAAGAAAGTTTCATTGGCAAGTTTAAGCAGAAGGCAAATTCTGTTTTAAAGTATATTTTGTTTGATATAATGCAAGAATTCTGCTTTCATCTATAAAGCAACAGTTCTAATCGGTAGGTTAGTCTATATAACATGACTTAATAAAATCGTAGTTTACAAGTGTTATTACAGAAATCTACAGACTACTCATGTCTGTAATGTCTTAAGGACAGCTGTAAAGGTTTTTAAATGATTAAGTCATAGTATTGAGCAGCCTGGTGAGTAGATCTAATAAGCAGACTAACAATTGATTAAGCAACATCTGTTAAGGTATTATTAACTGTTTATGTGCTATACACGGATTTCTGGTGTCTGACCAATTACAGCTTGCAGAGAAATGGAATAGTTCTGTGGGTTGTTTTTGTCATTTAAATATGTTTCAGTTATGTGGCCTCAACACCTTTTCTTTTTTAAAGAGTTGTTAAAAAAATTCTTCCCATGCTTTTTGAGCGTCTGGATCAGCATGCCAAGATGTTATACTATTACACTATGTATTTCTCTAGATCCTTTAAAACAGCATAGTTATGACTTTGAAATAAATAGTCCTAGACTTCCTGTCTTCTGTAGCTGTTTCTTAAAAATAAACCTGAGGATAAATTGGAGAAATTGCTGGGTTTGCAGCTAAGCGAAGGTAAAAGTTGTTTTCGTGTACCAGCCTAACAGGACCCTATTTTGTCTGAACATTTGCATCTTGCAGAAGAATCTAGACATCTGAACATTAGTCTTTTCTTTCAAGTCAGTGTAATGCACCAGGAAATATATTTTTGTCATGCATGCAGGGGTTCAGTTGAGGGACTCGAAGTAGTTTTCTGTAAACTTCTTTGCCCCATGAGCACTGTCAGGGTCTCTCTACAGGAGAGAGAAACTATGAAATTGTGATGGGAAAGCTTGGATGCACGCAGAGCATGTGTGCTTGTAAATAGGGGAAGCTGGAAAGGCAACCACAATGTTTGTTCAAGTTCCTGAGGCTGCACCTATGGGAATTAAAGCTTCTTTAGAACACATCTAGCTGGAACAATAGCCTCCCTCTATGTGCTCATCTGGGGTTTTGTTTTATGTTGACAGCAAGGGAGACATATTGCAAAATGTTTTGATAAAGGCTAGGAGTGGGAGAAGTCTTCCCAACAGGCTGAATTTCTGAGCTGTGTCCTTTTATTACATGCGCTGTGCTCAGCTCAGATTCTGATGGGACCTTTAGGTGCTGCAGCACCTCAGGTATAAGGACTTGACAGGTTTCATCTTGACTGTTCAGCTGCTCACAAATATGCCTTTAAATGATGATGGTTTTTAAGATCTTGGGCTCATTTTGAACAGCCCATCTGTAGATGTCTGGCAGTCTGTATCTTTGAGGAATGACCTTCCTCCACTTAAAAATACTTTAATTCTGAGGATGTGGTGTCACTGGTACCCTGTGTACATCTTTCAGAATGTTTGTTCCATATGTACAGATTTCTTTCTGAAGCACTTTAGATCCTTTGGAGATCCTTCCAGCACTATTCAATTATTCAGACTATCTGCCTTCCTCTGTTCTCCATTCCTCCCCTCATATAGAAAACATATTCCTTCAGTTTCATAATCAAATACAAAAATTCCTTTAGACTAAATTCAGATCCTGGGGTGAACTAGCTGGAGCAATATAGAGAGCAGAGTTGTGCTCACTCACTAAAGCTCTGAACCTCTACTCTTACGTGCTCCTGGGGGGGGGACGGACTGCATAAACAAGCGGTGAAAAAAACTATTGTTAGTGGTTTTTTTTTCCTCCTTTCCCTCATTTGCACACATGCAATACAGACGTAGCAGCGAGGTATCCATTCTCTTTGCCCATGAGGAAATGAAAAGGCGTATTGTAAGCCCAAGACTAGTCTGGTTGTCAGCCAGGAATTAGTCCTCTAAAGGAGAAAGGGAGAGGGGCTGGCGAGAGAAGAAGCTGGGCAGGGGGAAGGGGGAGCTGGAAGGGAGAAAGTAGACTTTGAGATAGGTTCAATGCACGTGGCTAGAGATGGAAGGGGTCTTGTGCTTCCTCAGTGTGCAGGTGTCAGGAGAAAGGAAGGGAGCCTGTGTTCTTATACCCAGGCATGTGTCTGGGGGAGTAGGGTCAAAAATTTAGACTATTTACTTAATCCCTTGGAACGGCTTTTTTTCCTCTTCTGTTTTCTTTTTGTGTTTAACAGACTGCTTTACAGGGGACACGTGTGGTAATTAACACATGCAGCTGTAGGGCTTCAGCCATATGTCTGAATTTCAAATGGCCATTGATCTGGGAAATTTGCTGCTGTCTCCACCCCCTCCACTTATAGGCTGTATTCCTTGAAAATATGGGGGAATTTCTAGAGTCTTTACCTTGAAGAGACCGTAGCTGGAAGGAGAGGAGTGAAAGGGAATGTGTGCAATGTTGGGGAGAGAGGGAAGAGAGACTGAGATTCCAATTGCAGCCTTCATGCCCCTTGCCCCAGGCCACCACATATTTCAGGTAGCTTCTAAAATGTTTCCAAAGCTAGGGATCTGATCATTGCTTATAAGAAGCTTGCATAACAATCGTTAATTTTTATCCTTGTTTAGCAAAGCAGTCAGTCTAAGATCAGAATCACAGTGTCGTTGTGGGCTTTTTAGGTGTGCTCCCCTTTCCACAGCTGCAGGTATCTGGCCTCTTACACAGTCTAGAAGTGCCAAGGTGGAGTTGGTTGTGATCTCCGAGTGGCCTTTTGGGAGAGGTAGTTGAGGAGGGAGTGTGTGTGTGTTGCAGGGAACAGAGAATACTTCACATCAAAGCAGACACTCCTGAAAGATGATATTGTGGGTAGAATCAAACCAGAGAGGCTAAACTAAACAATCATATGGTGGCTGTTGCTTTTGCTAACAGGCAGCTGTTGACAGTGCTATAGAGCTTTCTGCAAACTTCTTCCCCCATTTGGGGTGTTGTCAAGTGCTAAAATCTTACTATGAGATATGGTGTCTTAAGTGAAATATTTCTTTGTGCAGAAACTTTATTTACTCCCTGTTTTATTTCAGGTGTCATTCAAGGCAGTAAGCCAGGTGGAAGATCGTTCAAAAATTAAGATATTGTGGTTTAAAATCCTGCACTACCTATCATACTTCTAGTGCTTACAAGGTCAGATAAAAACATAGTCTTCTACCAAGTAGGAAGCTATAAAAAAAAGTAAGTCTCTTCTCCTCCTCTGCTTCTTCTCATTCCATCTATTTTTAAATGTTCTCAATGCTGGCAATTGCTAGTGGTTTGATCTCATCACCCACTCCACAATGTAAGTAACACTGATACTTTGGAGGTGTTTCTTCTCTGGAAAAAAACCCCAACAAACATTGCTAATGGTGTGTATGCAAACTCTTCTGAGGGAGGACTCTGATTTACCCAGAACTTCTAATATTGCTACTCTGTTTTCCCATGTTCTGCCTGTCCTCTCCACTTTCCCCGTGAAGCTTAGTGCCAGGGCTGCCTGGAGCAGCCATGTACTGTACTGCCTCTTCTGAGTCGCCTCCCTTTTCTCCCTTTATTAATACGGACACTGTTCCTTCTTCGGACAGAATGAGCTAGCATCTCTTCTGTGGATTGGCGTGACCTTTTCCAAATAACTTGGTTGTACTCTATATTGATATGCACTTGGGTACAATGTTTGTTTCACAGATGCAGGCTGTAATTCTGCTTTTTTCACTGTTTATTACAGCTGCTTTAATTCCTTTCAATTACTTATCACCCTGAAGATTAAGGTTATTCCTCCTCTTCCTACTTCTCTTCATTACCTTGATCCTCTTCTCTAGAGAAGAAAGGAAGTGCTGGATTTACAACCATATAATTACTGGGTTGCATTTACCACGTCAAGGCTTTTCTATGCCTCCGTTACTCCTTAGATACATGTATCAGTAGGTTGATGACATTTGACTTTTGAAGGACAGCTAAGTATGTAGCAGAATGAAAAATATTCTTTACTTCCATAGGGAGCCTTTTTCTGCATCCTATATGAGTTCTTTAGGTTTGAAGGTATTCCTGTAGCCCTCACATGAATCATTGTAGTTGAGCTTTTTACTCCACTGAAACTGCTGCTGGTACGCAAAGAAAATAGCCACAATCGGTGGTGGTTGCAGGTTCTCATCTTTAGCTGTGCAAAACGTTGCTAGAAGCTGTGAAACATCAGTCTGCTATGACAGGCAGGCTGCAATCCTGTCCAAAAACTTAACAGGTGAGCAAAGTGGAGCCTGGAAACTGAGCTGGGGCTCTGAGCTTTGCTCCGCTGCTCGTTCCTCAACAAGTTCTTGAATTAGTGTTTTTCAGCTGTGCTTGTGTGGCCGGTGAGGATGGACTTGCAGCTTGTGTGCTGCAAAATGCTGTGTTCTGAAACGATCTGCTGTGAAATAAACAGGTCTACATGTAAATGCCTGGTGGTTACATGTAGTGTTTCCAAGCAAGCTGCACAGTGGGTTGAATGGACTGTAGGCCAAAGAGGGATTGTAGTGCTGTCCAGGCTGCTGCTTGGCTGATTTCATGAGATTTATGAAAAATACAAAGGAGGTTGAATTCTGACACTGGGATTGGGAATATGTGCTTGTTTTTCAAGATAAAAGTATTGCCTAGTTTATACAGCCATTAAGTAGTGATTTTTTTTGGTTATTATCTCAGCAGGGTGGCAAGAAGAGCAGCAGGACAGAAAAGATGCAGCAATACCAGGGAAATACTGCCTTCTTCCAAAGAATTATGACACTTTGCCTATGAGGGAAGGGAGGAACCCTGCTCAAAGGGAGAAATGGTCAAATCTGACACAGTGGAAATGATGGTTTAACAAAAATATTTATGACTTGCATCTTAGCAGCTCCCTCCAGAGCCTTTGAATGGAGGTTCTTTTAAGTTTTTTTTCCTCTTTTAAAATGTGTTTTTTTCTTTTTCTCTCTTTTCCTGGTAATTGGAGCTACTCTGGAAGTGAATTGAAGGTTTTGACTTAAGATAATTAAAACCATTGCTAAGCTAGCTGCCATAGGATGGCAATCATATCTTGGGCTGCATTAAGAAGAGTGTGGCTAGCAGATCGAGGGAGGTTCTCCTCCCCTGCTACTCTGCCCTAGTGAGGCCACATCTACAGTATTGTGTCCAGTTCTGGGCTTTCTAGTTCAAGGGAGACAAGGAACTACTGGAGAGAGTCCAACAGAGGCTACAAAGATGATTAGGAGACTGGAGCATCTCTCTTAGGAGGAAAGGCTGAGAGCCTTGGGGCTGTTTAGCTTGGAGAAAAGAAGGCTGAGAGGGGATCTTATCAATGCTTATCAGTATCTAAAGGCCAGCTGTCAAGAGACTGGGGCCAGACTCTTTTCAGCGGTGTCTAGTGATAGACAAGGGGCAACAGGCACAAACTAGAACACAGTAAGTTCCACCTGAACTTAAAGGAAAAACTTCTTTCTTGTGAGGGTGATGGAGCCCTGGAACAAGCTAACCAGAGAGGTATGTGGAGTCTACTTCTCCGGAGACTTTCAAAACCCTTCTGGATGTGATCCTGTGCAATCTGCTCTAGGTGAACCTGCTTTAGCAGGGGGGTTGGATTAGATGATCTCCAGAGGTCCCTTCCAACCCCTACCATTCTGTGATTTTATTATTCTATTTGGAGCAGGGACGTAACAAGGAATTGAGGCTTGGTTCTGTAGGTCAGGGCTGATGACAACAGGGTGTATTTCTAAGTCATATGACACCACATGATTTCTGTCTAGCTTCACAAATGAAATTGCTGCAGGGAGTGTTGGGGGAGGGCAGGAATAACAATTCTCTGAAGATGGCGAGGGGGACAATGCCTTCACAGCTTGAGAGTCATTCCACATTGATCAAAATAAAGAGTTTTGTACGACTATAAACTGGAGATGATCTCACACTACGCTGACCTTTATTACCTGCTTCTTTTTAGCAGATAAGGTTCAAATCTGTTCTTGGGCATTTACTTTCCCGTTACTTCCAGATCTTTGAAGAGACATGTTTTGCCTCTTGGGTAGGAATTTGGCTGTGGAGTCTGAAAACTGTAAAACTGCATAAGGTAAACCTGTGCGCAGAAACAGGTCTTCCCTATCCAGACTTGCATTTGACCTTAGAAATGCTCTATTAACCAGACTGAAGTCTGATCATCTGCTACTCTGGCCTTTTCTTATGAACAGAGTGCTTTTATAAAAAAGATCTCTGTGTTGGACTTTAGCACAAAAATGAACAAAATTTTTAGTTAAGTTCAGAATAGCAGGATTGTGTGTAGGTTCCTTGTTCTGAGCTACTTCTGTATTCAGGCTACTTGAGGGATACTACTGCATCTTGTCCAAAACTTCAAGTCTGAAAAATTGGTTAAGGCTGTGATTACTATTCACAATTTGGAGAGAAATTGGCTGAAACCCAAGAAATCTTACTTCACAGGCTCCAAGCTTTTGAACCCCTCATTTTTTACTTGGTAGAACAGAAGAGAGATCACATAAACTTGTGGCTCCCTGCTGTCCTCTCAAATTAGGAGATAGCACTATAGGTGGGATCTTATCTTGAGAAAGGGGAGAGCAAAGGGTAAGTCTCAAGCTGAAATTGGCTTTAATTATTTTAAGGTTCTTGCTTTGTCTTCTGCTTGGAAGCATGCCTGTATACCTGAGGAAAAATTATTTGGAATGCTACATTTCTATGAATGGGTTAAAATAACTTCTCACAAAACACTTCTTGCTGAAGCAAATTTACATCACTAGAAAGTTCACAGCCAGCTGAGTTTAAGTCTCTGAGCCTTCATGGCTGCTGCTTGTTCCTAGAATAACATAAATGTCTCTCTCTGCATTGGCACCAAAATCCCTAAGAGTTTTGCCATCCATGTGGTGAAGTATAACTGCTTTGTTTTCAGCTGCGTTGCCCTCCATGCAGCAGTACTAGGAAGACTTCTCCCCAGAACAGTTTGCATAACTTATAGACATGAGTCAGGTATTTAAGTGGTAATTACTGTAGGGCTTGGTTCAACCTGCAAAGTTCCAATCTGAATCTGGATCTAAACTTTCCCACAGGCAGGGGGTGTGTTTGGACATTGTGTTGGTTTGACCTATTATAGCGCAAGCTCTGAAATGTAGGTCCTGATGTGGACTGGGGGTTCTGTAGCTCCCCAAGGATGAGACATTCAGGGCCACTTGTTTTGTTGAAGCTGACTCCTGTTAAATGATACATAATTGAAATAATACAGAACTGCATCTTGTTTTGGGGAAGGTGTCTACAGCATTGTGTCTGAAGGGTAATATCTTGCTGCGCCTTTATTTTTCAAAAGGAGCCGGTCGAAAGCTACAAAGAATGAGAAGTTAGAGGGCAGGTTTGTTTTGGCTAATTACTGTAGAAGTACCTTGAGAACTTAAGCAGTAAATGAGGACTTTGGATTTTAGAGAGATCCTATCTGAATCTCAGGATTCAACAGTTTTAAAGCCACTGAATCCCAGAGACTGGAGCATTGCTATTAATACAGAGTGCTGCTCCAGACCCCTTTTGACACATTTGCTTTTGAAGGACCAGGCCCAGGAAGAGGGAGCTCTTTGTTTGTGGTCAGAATAAACTCATTGTACACCCAGACAATTAACTCTTCAATTGACTTGCCAGCCTCTGTAAAGCACTCCGGTCCCCTCTCTGTCTATCTCCAGTTCTATTCAGACACTTAAGCACACCAATGTTTTTTTGTTTATTATTCTGAAAAAGTCCTTCACAAGAATAGTCAGAGCGGATCAACATTGTCCTGCCAGCAGCATTTATCTCCGCCTGGCAGTGAATGTGTCAATCAGGAATCAAAAAGCCAAACAGAAGAGGCTTTGAATTGTGTCACAGAGGTCAGAGTTACTTCCAGCTGTCTGTGCGTGGGATAGGCTTTCTCGCAGGGAGAAGAATTGTGCTGCCATACAAATGTACTGACTACATTGGACCACAAAGTCCTTCGGGCTTGAGTGGCTTTTTTCATGTGGATGCACCTGCGAGGGAGATGTGAGGAGGAAGCGGGGGGAACTAATGCCTTCCAGAAGGCGCAGGGGAAGGCTACTCGTCCTAACTGGATGATGCCTGGAATGCAGCATTGAAGTAAACACTGCCTGTGCCTGTATGGCGTACAAAACAGTTGATCTACAAAGGGAAAAATCACTGTGGTGACAGTGCAAGTCAACCTCTGTAGTTAAGAGCTCCTTAAGCCATAACAGAGCCTTTTCATGTTCAGCACTTACGCACATTTTCACCTTTTTAAGCAAAACTTTTATGTATTTTGGTCTCCGTCCAAGTGTTTGTGGGTCATCGTATCCAAAGGGAGTACATCATTGCTGTTCTTCAAATGAAGGCAATAAAGAGTGAGAACTTGCTTTTGCCAATTTGGTTTATAAAGTTGGGGCTTTTTTCTTAACAGTTGTGGGATCTCCCTGCATAGAAGTGGTTGGACTCTATGATCTTAAAGGTCTTCTCCAACCTAAACGATTCTATGATGCTATGGAAAGGGATGCAAAAACCTGGCAGGGAAGTCTATCTGTACTTGGCAAGAAATTATCCATTTCAGCTCCTTGGCAAGAAATTATTTTGATTTGGCTGGATTGTAAGAATTTCACATTTTTTTGGCATGAGTGCTAAGTTTCTGCATTTATATTGGTGGTATATGTCTCTGTATAAAAATTGCATAGACTACTAAATTAATTATGACTTGCTGAAACTATTTCACCTGATGTAGGGAAGGACTGTGATTAAGGCAACAATTTGCTCCACACCTATGATACTGGAAGGGACATATGTTTTTGTGTAAGACCCCATGTAGTGCAAACAGAGGTTCTGGTGGCTTTTTTAATACTTAAAACACTCCCAAGCCTGGGAGTAGTATATAGAAATGTCAAAGTTGTGAAACTTGCATCTTCAAGATTCAGGAACTGTGCAGATACCAGGAGCTTGAGCTGACCTGGCAGGTCTTTGTTGCATCTGACCAGCATTAGTAAAGCTACAGAAAGGTGTATGTATGATTTAGGTCTCTCAGGAATGCTGAAGCCTAGAAAAGCTCTTCTCCCTTTCTGTTGGTTTGATAGACCAGCCAAAGGTGGGCTTTGCTGCATTGAACAGCACATGTTAAGAATTCACACATTGTCCTGGCTACCTGTGCTCCAAGTTGCCTATTTAGCTTCAGCTATGCTCTATAGTGGCTCACCCAAAACCAGATGATGGTAAGTGAAGGAACCACTTGGCACTGGAAAAAGGCTGCCTTCTCCCAGGGCAGAGCTATGCACTTAAAATCGTCATCCTCATATTCTATCAAACTGACTCAAAGTCTGGGAGCTGTTAGTGTTCAAGCTGTACGCTTAGAAAAAGGACTAGATTTTGCACGAGGCCTGGATGGTTGACCCCATAAACACTAGTGCTCCTTAAAATGGTAGTAATGTTCACAGAGTGACTCATGGATTCCAGTGAGAACACAGAAGTGATGTACCAAAGGTTGCGATTGCTTAAGTAGAATATAGATCTTGGTCTGTTGATGTGGTGATGCAGGTATAAGGATGACTTTTGCAGTGCGTATATTTTCCTGGGTAGGAGATGTGATATGGGAGATGAATGCTGTCACTCAACTTTTCCCCTTTCTCCAGCTTCCTTTAGGTAGCTTGAGGCAGGATCTATGTTTCACAGCAGCAGGAAGTTGCGTCACATTTTGCTGAAGTAACATATGCATTTTCTATGTCAGGGAGTTTACTTTTCTCCTGACATAGCTGGAGTTGCTCATGGCCTCAGCGCTTGTCATTCAGAGTAAAATGATCACTTCAACAGTTGTCTTTCATGTGAACTCAATCTCCTTGTTCTTCAACCCTTGTGTACGCTACTGTCATTCCAGGTGTGGATGCTTGCTAGCTGCTCTGCACAAATAAGGGAGGGGAGCCCTAGTGGGAGCGTGAAGAGTTCTTGCCTATCACTAGCACTAGATCTGGACATGCAAGTAACTGACCCTGTTTTAAGTTATCAGTCTAACACAACAAAAACTGTTCTTAAGCTTATGAGCCTCTGATGTAGTAGTGCAAGTGGGCTTGTGGCTTACAGCCATGGTGTCTTCATGTGAAAATGTCTTAGGGAGGGTTGTTTGGACCTGCTTGTTTCACTCTTACCAGTGATGAGATAAAAATTGATACCGAGCCAGAAAAATCAGTTCAACTTTTGCAAGTGTACCCTAGGAAAAGGAGGCTTATTGGAAAGGAGACCTGTGGCTTTAAAACAACATCCCATGGGGAGATACTCTGTGTGATGCTGTCTGTATTCAGTGATTGTCTTGGAAAAAGAGAGTGGTTATTCATGCTAAGTTGTAACATGGAAGAGAAGCATGCCAATGCACTCTTCATCAAGGCTCTGAGAATATTCTGCAGCCAAGGGAGATGATCTTTGATGGTTCTGCAGTACGTGAGTTCCTATCTGGAAGCATTGCTGTCTAGAGGGATTAGGGAGCACTTACTCGGCACTTTGATCCCTCTGTTTGTGACATGCTCTGCATGAGGAACTATTGCAGTTACACACCTTTTTTGAAAGCGTGGAATTTTAATAACTTTTTGAAGAAATGGGTTGTACCTGATGAACTTACTTCATTACCTTTGGCTCTGAAGTGACAATATCCTGTACATCTCATATATATCACAAGAGACCTCATGTCTCTGAAATAGCTTGGTTTGTCTCTTCTGTGTTAAAATACTTCTTTAAGGAATACAAAATGTTTGTTCAAAACTTTCAGATATGTGAAATAGAACTTATTGCTTGTTTACCAGGATCAAACAGGCCAGTGGAACAAATGTTCAGTGTGATGAACGGTGTATGGAGCACAAGGAAAAATCAAATGAGAGTAGACAAGTATTAGGGTTGTTCTTCTGCCCAAAGGGAATGGCGGTGAAATTTTTTTCCATAAGCTAATTTGAAACACTGAGACCTACTGAGAATTCTTCATCTTAAGAATTAGATTTGGTAGTTTCAGAGTATACAGCTGGCAGCTTGGAAGTGAGCATGGTGTTTTTAATAAAGTGCAATTTTTGTCTTTTATGTGACTGTTTCATGACCTTTAAAAAATAATCAGAAATATCCCTGGCTTTTGATTTTTGAAATATGGTGAATGTAATTACAGGGCTCTTGTCTATTGTATTTTTTCTTGTTTGTGTGATGAAAGAACTGTACTTGCTTGAACAACAGGGGAGTAATTATGCTTCCCTCTATTTGCAAAACCCTTAATACTGCACTGGGTGCTGCTACAATGTGGACTTCGTGACAATTTGTCCTTAGTAACCCTGTGAAGAAATGACTGTGTAGTTCACAGAGCTATTTTACTGAGGGTATCTTAAACCCCTCTGTTCAAAGGCTAGTTTGGTATTTTTGTCTATTTGCTGCATTTATTCTGCCACTGTTTAATACTCTCCAGTATCTTAATGGCTAACTCTATGCAAGAGCTGCTACAAAATTCTCTTTCCTTAAGAAGAATTTATTTCCCAAATTGTAATTGCTGCTCTTTCTGTTCTTCACACACACAAGCCTAAAAGATACCCCCTGAACCTGAAGAGTCCTGAGTTCTGCCAGAGTTCACATAATGGTTTGGATAAAGTGCTGTGGCTCAGATCCATTTCTGATTTTTCTCCATTGTTGGCTTCTGGGTTGCTGCTTTAAATCTGAAAAGCAATTCTGTAATTACTTGGTGCAGCAGCATTCATGAGAACAATAGGAATAAACTTATTATACTGGTAATATTTTTATGCCAGGTCTCTTCTGATTTTATGTAACTTAAGAATTATTCACCTTTCCAGTTATTCTACAAGGATCTTTTGGAGTTTGGGGTTGGTTTCTCAATCTGTAAAGGTAATCATGCTGATTACATACTGCTCACTGCTTCATTTCCATGTGAAGTGTCATCCTAAATAAATAACAAGCCATGGCTGTGGTTTCTGGGATCTTGCAGAAGCAGAGCAGCCTATTCTGTCAAAAAAAGAGTGAAGATCAACTATTTACTTTTATCCAAATATTTCTTTCAAGAGCAAAATCTTCCTTCTTGTAAATTAAGCAAAATTCAGGAAATTGTTCCAAGAAATCAGTTGCTCAAACTTTTAAAGGAAAATACTGCTTACCCATGCTACTGGTAATAGGCAATAACAGGAAAACTCAGAACAAGAGTTGACTGGGGAATGGTAAGTACTTCTTCTTCCAAATATTTTTTGCTATGCTTGCAGTTAAGCATAAAAACAAATACAGTGATGAAGAGGGAAAATGACAGCAGGGTCTCTCTTGCTCATTTCTGTCAACCTCCTTTACTTCAGTGGATCTCCAAGGTTGAAATGGAACTGCCAGCACATTTTTGCTTTCTGTGAATTAGAATTCTTTCTGTGGAAATGCATGAAATTAATGATCTGTGGAAGAGGTGTTCAGGCTTTTATGAACTTTATAAAACTGCAAATACAGGTGTGGGTGGAAAAAACAGTCTAAAAGCCTCTATTTTCCATCTTTGTCCTTGCTTTCCACTTCCAATGAGCTCTTACTTTTGTAGTCAGACCTATTATAAGGGAAGGCTGAAGGCAGTTATTGCTGCATCTAGGAGGGGCTGTGCCATGCACCTTTCCTCCAAACGTTGTCTGCCCTGTGCATCTAATAGTCCAGGAGATGGTGGCAAGCCTGGCTTTTCTGGCATGGACTTCTCCCTCAAACTGATTTTTGCTGTGTAACTTTACATTTTAGGTTACTGCCCACTTTGCTAATGCCTAGTGTCATCTTTGCCCATAACATATGCAAAAAATAGTTGTTACAAGTGCTAACTCTTAGAAGTCATTGTTTTCTAAAAAGGAAAAAAAAAAAAATTCTAGGCTTATCTCATCCAACATGTTTACATTCGAGCAATATTCTGGTTTTTAAATCTTGGAATGTAACAAAAGACTTGCCTCTACAGTTTGTTGCAGCTTACCTTGCCCATAGTCTAAAGTTTTACCTCAGTTAATGCTACACCACTGGTCTAGTGCTGTGTAAAGATGCTACAAGCTGGGGCTTGAAGCCCAGATCTCTCTGAGCGCTGAGGAAATTAGACTCAGCCTGAGTCCAGCCTGGTTCTGTAGACATGATGGATAGGTGTACTAAGCCAAACAGAGTGTAAACTGAACACCATTCCCTATGGTCCACCTCTAAACATTGAGATTTATATTTCCTGTGGAACCTTTTCTGGTTGAAGCTTTTTATTATGAAAGACTTACGATCAGAAGACATGGAGCACTCTTGCACATGAAAAACCTAATGTAAAAGAAGTTACTTTTCCACAATTTTGAAATTAGAAGACATTGCCACAGCATTGCAGTTAGAGAACACCTTGATGCAGACGCTGTAAGAAAAAAGATTTGCTATTGACCCTCCCTTTCTAACAGCTCTGCAGTGAATGCTGGTGCCAGGCTCTGCACAGGTAAGTTTCAGAAGAAGAGTTTTTCTCTTGCCCAAAAAGAATAAGGAGAAAGACCTAGTGGGACAGCAGTCTCCAGACCTCTGCTGTCTCAGACAATGACCTGTGTGGGATATATAGCCACATGAAACTAAAGGTGATTGCCTGACCAGTGCAACAAGGGAAGCCTACCAGGTGATGCACACCAACGGTTTGTGGAGGGAGAGGGGAAGGAGGCGGGGAGGCTTCTCTTAAGTCTAAGGCTAGTGCTTGATGCATGCTTGCTATATAAAATGTTATTGCTGTTAGTGTAAATTGTTTTCACTCTGTCTGTCTTCTCTCTCTTCTGGACTTGGCCGGGCCGTGTACAAATCCCAACCATTCAACAGTGCTGGAGAGTAGATAGTATTTACCTCAATAATGGTAGTTTCTTTTCGATTTTTTTTAACCCTCAATTCAGATGACGGTTCGAAGCCAACGCCTACCATGGAAACCCAGCCTATTTTCGATGGAGAAGGTAAGAGCATCCCTTAAAATAACAATAACATTAAAAAGCTATTTCTCTCTCCCTTTACATAGGATTTATGGTGCAAATGTTTTCTTTATCCTGCAAAGCAGAAAAGCCAGTGAATCTCATAAGTTGTCCAAATTTCACAGTGCCTTTGGGACCTCAAGCATTTTCCCTAATCCTGCTACATCCTCCCCTCTTCCCTGGAATCCAACAATAACACCAGTTGACCAGATTCCTGGAGTAACCTTGAAGGAAAAGGTGTCACGGCAAAAAAAACAAATGCGGAGGGGGGGGTGGCATAAAGTCAGCAATGGCTACTTCCTTTAGACTGTCCTTACCCCCACACGCACTCCACCCTCGTGATACCAATACTGGGAGTTTCATAACCTCTGCAACGTGTTACAGCTTCACAAAAGGGAGGGCAGTGCTAAACCACAGCTTGTGAATGTTGACTTGGAAGAAAATTGCTGGGAGGTTTCTTTATTTAGCAATTACTTTCATTGACGCACATACTATTTAAGCAAATGAAGTCAGTATCCTGGGCCCACTTAATTCACAGCCCACCAAGGCAGTTTCCTTCTGAAATGGGCTAATCTTGCAATTGTATTATTTTGGAGAGAGGATATCGGACCTTAGTCCATGGGAAGCCTTGTCATCACAGGGGCTTCAAGCTTTTTGCACATACAAACATAAATACCAGTGGGGATAGTGATCCTTGGGTGCTGAATAGGCCTATTAGCAGCTGCTTAGATCTTGCTTAGAAGTGTAGTGCTTGTTCTCTACAGATTTAAACCCACAATCATTATAGTCAAGCCATGGGCAGAAGTCCAAACCACTCTGTGACCCACCTGAAACTGTGGACCATAAGGCAGTGAGGGAAAGCCTGTGTGTTTTCATCCTGAACTTCTGTACTGACACTTCTTTTAAACTGGATCAAAGGCAGAAATGGAGGCTACTGAGCAAGAGTAGGTGGTGCTGTCGATACCTCCTACCTTCTTGTAAAAACAGGTGATGGGATGGGGGCTTTTGTGTCTAAAATAAGCTTATTTAATGTCAAGATGTTGTAGTCCTGTCACTTCCATTAAGTGATCATAGATTTGTAAGAATCTTCTTGTGAGCTGTAAGAAACAAAGCAAAGCCCTCAGAGCTAAAAAGCATTCTCAAATAAACAAAGGAGACTGAAGCCATGCTGACTATCTCTTGTTTATATCAAAAGAAAATTCCTCCTGGCAGCAAGCCGACGCTGTATTAAATTGCTGTCTGTAATCACAAACTTCTGGCCTTTAAGTTTTTCCCTGAGAGGGTGCCCATAGATATTCAAAGGAAAGAATACACTGGTAAAATGCAGGAGTGAGCTAATCAGTTAATACAGCCTGTTCAGAAGCTCCTTTTAAGAGAGACGCAACATTTTGGTCATTCAAACGGAACTGGGCAAAGTTCTGGAGAAAAAAATCTTATCCTATCTTCTGTGGAAAAAAAAAATCAATCAAAAACCTTTGCATTGATTTGTAGGTGAAATCAAGTCTGATAAATGGACTTGGAGTGTATGATGAAAGATTGCATCTCACAAATCTTGCAATTTATTATGCAAGACCTTATCTCCTAGACTTCTAGAGAGAATGACTAATGCAATGGCTCCTGTTGTATTGGCAGTGTCCCTTATGACTTGGGAGCCTGCAATATGACAGGCAGGTTAATCAAGCTATGCATCAATGAATAACCTCTGCTGAGTTTGTCACTCTGTTTTTGTCATTCCTGTTAGTAAAATAGGACTAACTAGATTTAAATGATAGTTGTAGCAATAAGCACAAGAAAATCTGTTCTGGATCAAAAGTTTATGTAATCCACTACCTTTGAGTGTACTGTCTCCAACAGCAGCTTACACTGGGTAAATCAGGAAGAGCCTTTAGAAGCGTTTAACCCAGAGAAGGCATAAAGGTGACTTTAATAGCAGCCTTCCAGTACTTACAGAGAGGTTTGTCAAGAAGATGGAGCCAGGCTGCACGAGTCTGAACACATGAATGGACAATAAAAATGTAGAAATGTTTTTTGTGCTTTGTTTTTGGGAGCCTGTCTTCAAGCCACAAGGGGCTGACTTTTTTCAAAGGGCATTAAATACACTTAGCTGTCCCTGAAATGTGTGATACTTATTGGACCTCAGCATCTCCAAGATGAAGTTTCATCTTTCTCACGTTTTCACCTACCTTAAAGGATAATGAGAATTCAGAAATCAGACATATAATAAGTTCCCCTCCCACTCCCTACCATCCTCCCAGAGGGCATAACAGAGTGGTGCCAGAGAAAATGTAGATCAGATAACTTAAACTCTCCCATCCAAGGTTGGAATCATAACGCAGCCATCTCTTTAAAAATTGTTTCACTTCATTACGATGCAGATCTCAGTGATCTTTATGGTGAATCTCCTCTCATGACAAGATGCTCCTCTGCAAAAGAGTATTTTATTAATGGTCCTTGCTATAGTTCCAAATTTAAAAAAGTTTAATTCCCTCCTGCACTTCTAGACTGTTTTCTTTGCATCTCTTTGGTTTCAACGTTCAAGTTGTATTCATTTCCTAAAGAACAGCTTCTTTAAATATGTCTTTTTAATAAGCTTCACCTCTTAACTCAGTGGCAATCTACTTTTTCCATGAATCTGTTGTTCAGAGGAGTATGTTGCTTACCTGTAATCCAAAAAATGTCCGGGTTAGGTGGATGGAAAATACATTTTTATGGTAGAACCTGAAGAATTAATTTACTTTTTCTTTCTCCTCTTTTCCCACAATTCCTTTTCCTGACTCTTTCAGCCTCACTTAAAGTTTTTGCACCACTGTGTCTCTAAAGGCTCTGACCTCTGATGTCACAGATCTGACAGATCTGTGGCATCTGTTGCTTTGGTTGTCCCTCCATTTTCAGCTGTAGACCTGCCCACGCCATACAGTGCAGAGTCAGAGCTAAATTTCATCCCTGACTAAGGAGTTTAGGTCTAGCACTTTGGTTTACCAACTTTTTACACCTTTGTGTGTCTCCCCTTCCTACCTCTCACCCAGTGCTTAATTTGATGTAGTTCTTCCCCAGAAAAGGCCTAAAGTGTACAGGTATGTGTATTTGCAGGAGCACATCATGACTGAGTGATGATAAAATAGTTCAGTGAGACCTGCTGATAAGACAGTCCTTATTAAGCAAACTTACTACTGCTGGAATGTCAGTGTTCAACCTCTATTTCCATATGAAAAAATGCCCTGAGCATGATTACAATAATACCTACAATGTAGCTGAAAACATTTCGGAAGGAAAAATTCACTGTCGTTTTTCTTTCATGCTCTTATAATGTATAATCAGTTTCTGTTTTAGCCAGCCAGCTTCTCCCCTGAAGCAGATCCATGTAAATGTCAACAAGGGAGCAAGAAAACTGTTGTAAAAACTTCTTAGCGGAACTTAAGACAAACGCCAAGATCTAGGATTTAAGGCATGCTCTTGTGGAAACTGAAAAATTTTTCAGAAAATATCTGTTGTGAAAATGTCACTTTAGGAGCTCTACCCCATGGTGCTGAGTTCAGCTTTGCTCAGTTCTAATCAGATGCTGATATTGTGTTATTTCTGTGGCTTAGGGCAGGTTCTGCTATGTTTTGAAGTTGATTCTAACACCTCAGAAGAGGTGCTATAAGCACTTTTTTCCCCCCACAAATTTATGTTTGGATGTCTTGGTTGTAGTGCATGAGACATACTTTTCTAACCAGAACCTGTTTCTTTAACAGACTTCCTTTTAAGTCTTTCCAGGAATATCTTCATTTCTTTGACTATTTATTTTGGATTTTGTTGTTGCTTGTTTTAGAGAACTGATCGTGGTCAGCTCTTCTTGGGCTGTTAAAGCAATATATAAGGTCTGGAATGACTTTTTTTTAATCTGGATTTCATACATACTTCAGTGGAAAGCAATATAAACAAAGCACACAACATAACCTTTGAGATCTCTTGGTCTTGAGGAGAAAGGCTTTAGACTTGAAAATTTAGGAAGTAGGGAGTGGAAGGAGGAAAAAAAAGTTTTGCCAGCAGAGAGGTACTCTCTGGGATGGGAAGATAAAGAGATAACCTTGAGAAAGATTTACAAATAGTGGTTTGTAAGAGGTGGAAGACCTCACCAGGGGATGGGCCAATGTCTACAAAGATGATGGATCAGTTAAGGTATGATTGTCCTCATGAGTAACAGCCGTTTGTATTCACTAGTTGCTGTAGTTTCCTTAAGGTAGTTATGTTTTCTTTTTCAGAAATCACAGCACCCACCCTTTGGATTAAGCACTTGGTCATCAAGGATTCCAAACTGAACAGCTCCAGTATAAGAAATTCAGGTAATGTTCCATATATATATATGTATAAAAGGTTTATTTGAACAAGTTTGCAGTCCCTCACTGCCTATTCTTGTTTCATTCTTTCTTTGTTGGAGCTCTCCTACTGCTTTTCAGTGTTGCAGCACTTGAAGTGCAGGCTATAAAATAACTTCAGATAGCATCCTTTTTTGTGTCCATAAGGCCATATTTGATGTGTAGTGAGGAATGTTTGTTTCCTCAACCTGTAGCTGGGGAACCTCTAATTTCTTCATCTGTTAATTCATCCCAGCCAGCTGTCATCTTTATTCTGCTTATTGCTCAGCAGTCTTTCATGGATGTACAAACTGATGCATTTGGGTCCTAGATCTGGGCTGTGGTTTTGGTCTAAGCACTTGAGAAAACACAGAGGAGGGGTTTCTTTTCTAGCAGCTTTAAGATATTTTTTTGCTAGAGATGTCAAGAAATCAGGATATCAGAGATATCAGGGGCTATATCTTGATAGACAAATGGTTGGTTTGTCGCAACTGAAAGTAGGTTGCTTATGTCTGGGCCTAAGTAAATGTTGATATTATTTTTTGTGGGCAATAGAGTGCATGAGAGAAGACCCATGCATAAAAAACAGCAAAGAAAAGATCATGACCAGGGGTGACAAAAGGGGGAGCAGGCAGATGTGAAGTTAGGATGTAAAACTTGAAATTGGAGATGAAGGTGACACTGTGTAGAGTCACTCAAATCACAAGAAGCTGGAAGAATCTGAAGAGGAGAGTGAGGGATTCTCAGTAAGAATGGTTTCTATCAAATAGACTTTAACTGAAGTGGGAGAAAGGAAGAAGGTAGAGGGAATATCTAAAGAAGTAATTTGCCTTAAGAAGCCATGGGTTTACTTTAAAGTTTAAATAGGAGCTGCTACTATTGCATATCTTTTATGAAACAATATATGCCTAGAACAGCTGTTGAGAATAAATCCAGTCTCCAGAACAGATAAATTGTGATATGCTGAAGCACCTCGTAACTTGGTATTTCTGAATTAGCCAGAGAGGATTCATGGCACTCAGCAGTTCCCTGAGCCTTCCTGTGCTGCTTCCCAACTGCAGGGTTAAATCAGTGCTAGGTTAGGTGAGATTCTCTTACTGCAGAGTGGGGAAGAGCTCTTAGCAGGAAGACATCCATTGTTGCCCATCCATTGTAAAGGTTTAGCAACAGTCTTCTGTGCCTCACCTCTTCCAAAAACAGTTGTTTCTTGTAGCAGAGTGGTCTGTGTAGGAGCTGCCAGTGGGAATCATCCAGAAGCTTCAGGTGATGTAGGAGTATCAGCATTCTTTAAGGATGTCTTTAAAGGGAGAGCAAATGCAGCTTGTATTTTGTGCATTTAAGGGTAGAAGTTTAATATTAAAATCCTGTGTCATGGATCCTGCCTATCTTGGAGACCAATTCTCCTTTCAATGCAGCAAACCTGGTAGCTGTGGTGAAAATAAGACTTCCTAGATCTGGATTCTGGGAAGTTGCAAAGGGACTTGGGAGCAGAAGAGTCTTTTACTTGAGCCTGCCTCCCCCCCTTTCTTGGCCCAACAGAGCTGAAGTAGGCTGGCTTTCATGTTGTAGAGGCAATCACTTTGTTCAAGTGTTTACTCAGGAAGCTGTCTGATGTAAACCAGCATTCTGTTCACGAAGAGTTCGTTTTGTGAGTTTACTTTTGTCCACTTTATTTCAGTTCATTCTGATGTCATTTCTGTTACTCAAGATTATTGTGGGTGCACGCTGCAAATGGAAAGTAAATGATCTTTTGGGGAAATTCAGGAGTTCCATAAGAGGTGGTTTCTACAACAAGCTAAAAGGAGATGTGTGGTTCATCTGACTCAGCCTTTCTGATTGCCCTGACACACACTCGTTTGCTGTAGGATCTCATTGAGAGACTGGGTTGCCATACAAATACACAGCCATCTCCATTTCTTGCACCAAATGACTAATATCAAGAAATTCTGCCTCATTAAAAGAGAGCTGTGGTCTAGCTGATATTAGGTGTGGGCTACTTCAGTGTGCTTCATTCAACCAGTGAAGCCTAGTCCCCTTGTTTGGTACCTTTCATTCCTTTCATCCCTTTTTAAAAGACAAGGGGTGATACATGTTAAAAGACAGTGTAGGGTAGGTGGGATGGAACAACAAAGAGCTGAGGAGGATAATTATCATTCAGAATAAGGTTCTTCAAATGTCTTCAAGTCTGTCATGGCTGAAGATGATGAAACAGCTGTCATGAGGTAGTGTAGTGGGTCTGGCTGAGCTGGTTTTCCACATAGCAGCAGTGTTTTGTGCTGGGAGCTAGAAGGGTGCTGATAACACACCCGTGTTGTGACTCCTGCTGAGCAGCGCTCGCACAGCACCAGGGCTCTTCCCAACATTCACCCCCCCAGTGGGACGGGGTGGGCAAGATCTTGGGAGAGGACACAACCAGGACAGCTGACCCAAACTGACCAAAGGGATATTCCATACCATATGACGTCAGCTCAGCTATAAAGCTAGGGAGAAGGAGGAGGAGGGGGGGCCGTTCCGTTGTCCTCCAGAGCAACCGCTACGCATCTTGGAGCCCTGCTTCCCATGGAGTGGCCAAACATCGCCTGCTGATGGGAAGTAGAGAATAAATCTTTGTTTTCCTTTGCTTCCGTGCGCAGATTTGCTTGGCTTTTGCTTCTATTACTATTAAACTGCTTTTTGTTTCTCATCTTCTTTTCCTCCCCTTTCTTTTTGCTCTGCTGAGGAGGGAGAGGGGAAGAAAAGGGGGGGTGATAGAGCAGCTTAGTGGGCACCTGGCACTCAGCCAAGGTTAACCCACCAAGATGGGCATGCAAAATTAGGGGATGCTTTTAATTGCTTTTGGCCCTTGTCAGCTTGAAATGTTAATGCTCAGCACACTTCTGGTTTTTCATTTATTTTTGAAGGCTTAAGTTTACTAGCAACAAGATTGGATATGTGGTTTTGTTGTTCACTCAGCTATATTGTCTCTCCGAGCTTGCACTTACTGTCTTGAAGCAGATACAACCTGGTATCCTCTTGCAGCAATTTAATGGGCTCACTGAAATGAGAGGTGAGAAAAAGACCTGCTAGGTCATCTAATTTACTGCCTTAGGGCTGGTGAATGTTTGTACTATATGAAGAGCAGCATTTTCTAGTGTAGCATAAACGCTTTAGGCAATAAAGATTTCACTTCTTCCCACAGGAAGCTGCTCTGCTCTCTGAACTCAATCTTAGAATTTCTCTGTTTGCAATATCCAGCCTAACTCTTTTTATCTCCGTTCTTTTTTCATTAGTCTTGAGTTCTTGAAAACCTGCCCTATTCCTTGGAGTTTGTGTATTGAAACGCTTAACCCTGATCTCTCACCTCCCTGTGGCGGTTATATAGCCCTGTCCTTTGCAGAGAAGAGAAGTCCAGTAGATACTACTGTTGGAGGATGTGTGCTGCTCTCTAATCAGTACTGACATTGGACATCTTGTACCCTCAGCAAGTTTGCTGATAATATAAAACTGGGAGGAGTGGCTGACACACCAGAAGGCCGTGCTGCCATTCAGCATGACCTGGACAGGCTAGAGAGTTGGGCAGAGGGGAACCTCATGAAGTTCAACAAGGACAAGTGTAGGGACCTGCACCCAGGCAGGAATAACCCCGTGCACTTGTACAGGTTGGGGGTTTACCTGCTGGAAAGCAGCTCTGCAGAGAAGGACCTGGGAGTCCTGCTGAACAACAAGTTAACCTTGAGCCATCAGTGTGTTCTGGTGGCCAAGAAGGCCAACGGTATCCTGGGGTGCATTAAGAAGAGTGTTGCCAGCAGACCTAGGGAGGTTCTCCTCCCCCTCTACTCTGCCCTAGTGAGGCCACATCTGGAGCATTGTGTCCAATTCTGGGCTCTGCAGTTCAAGAGAGAGAGGGAACTACTGGAGAGAGTCCAATGAGGGCTACAAAGATGATAAGATGACTGAAGCATCTCTCTAACAAGGAAAGGCTGAGTGACCTGGCTCTGTTTAGCCTGGAGAAGAGAAGACTGAGAGGGGATCTTATCAATGCTTACCAATATCTAAAGGGCAGGTGTCAGGAGGATGGGGCAGACTCTTTTCAGTGGTGCCCCTTGATAGGACAAAAGACAATGGGCACAAACTAGAACACAGCATGTTCCACCTAAACTTAAGGGAGAAACTTCTTTACTGTGAGGGTGACAGAGCCCTGGAACAGNCAATGGGCACAAACTAGAACACAGCATGTTCCACCTAAACTTAAGGAAAAACTTCTTTACCATGAGGGGATAGATCCCTGGAACAGGCTACCCAGAGAGCTTGTGGAGTCCCTTTTCTCTGGAGACTTTCAAAACCCTTCTGGATGTGATCCTGTGCAATCTGCTCTAGGTGAACCTGCTTTAGCAGGGGGGTTGGACTAGATGATCTCCAGAGGTCCCGTTCAATCCCTACCATTCTGTGATCCTGTGATCTTGGAAAGCTAACACCATCGCTGTATCAAACATGAGGAGAATGTAAGAATTGCTATATGGAGACAAATAGGCTCTTTAATTTGCTGTCATTTTCTCTCATCAGTGTTAGGCTTCAGAGTGAACTGACCACCAGGCAGCTGAGCATTGCAGAGCTGGTGACACCCCACGTTACATACGTAGCCTGTATCTAAGAGCTGCATTTGAAGTCTGAGTATTCCACCTTCCATTTAGTGTTGACAAACAGAAGAGGTTCTACTAAAGCAAATCTCTCTTTTGGAGCATTTGTGTTTTGCTTGGCATGTGCAAATACTAATTAAGCTAGGGATTAGGGAAAGCAGAATGACTCTAGCCTGGTGATTAGAGCACTTGATGGAGAATCTATATGTCTCCAGGCGTTTTGCCAGTGAATTTCTCTGCGCTAAGTAAAACAACATTGCTAGGAGGGATTGCTAGTGCCATTACCTCAGCCTGCCTTAAAAAATGAAATTCTCAGTAGGGTGAGATGCAGGTTCGGGTCTCCTCCAGCCAGAGGCAGGAACTAAAATACGAACATGCTCTAACACCTGGACTGCTGGGTAGCAGAAATATCTTTTTTTTTTTTTTTGCACTTACAAACTAAGTCTTCTGCCTTTATTAATACTAAAAGCCCCAAAGTCAATTTTTCTTTTCAGGGCAAGTGAAAGATCTAGGTCAACATTTTGTTTGCTCTGGCAGGACAACAAAAACTATTTTTTCGTGTTTGTTTTGAATTGATTTTCACTTTCCCCAGACATACACACCTGCGTGTGTACGCACATGGATACCCCAAACTAAGCCTGTTACTTAGCACCACGCTCTGATGGGTCATTTATTTCTAACACTGCCAGAGGAGGCAGTGTTACAGGTGGGACCTTTGCAATGGCCATTCTCTAATCAGCATGAGTGGAAACTGTCTTTTCTACTGTTTCATCCTTCTGCTTTCCTTTCTCCTCTCCCAACCTATTCCAACTTGCAACAGTGCAAAGGATTATTTTACAGTTTTTAATCTAGGAAAATACTCGATAATGTATCCAGCTCCCAAGAAAATAAATCTAATGCCTGCCTGTTTGGGAGCACCTCATCTCCATGGAGGAATCCATGGTTATTCCTTGTTTCCTCAGTTGGGTTATCTCCAGATCCATTTGTGCTACTTAGTGATTTGGTTTTAGTTAGGAAGAGATTCCAGCCTGAATCCAGCTTACCCTGACAACCTTTAAGAAAACCACAGAGTGATGTAATGAGCTCATGCATGGAAAAATAAACAGCTCTAGAGAAACCAGCAGTAGCAGCCTCAAGTAAATACTCTGCAGTCACTGGGGTTTTGAACATGACGTTATTTGAAAGGAAGAATGAGTAATATATTAAGGTTAGCAGCTGAAGACAGGTTTGTGTGTGCCTAGTTAAAAAAAAAAAAAAAAAAAAAGAAAAAAAAAAAAACCCCAAAGCTGTTTGTTTCACAAATCTTGCTTGTTGAATGGGAGCCAACTCCATGTGGCCTGTTCTGCTCAGCTCTGGCACCCAAGCATCATGTAGGCATCTCAGCTTTCCAGTGACAGAGCTTTCTGCTCTCAGGAGCTCTTGGGGGACAGAGTATAGCTGTAAACAAGCTTTAGAAACAAGAATGGTGGTAGTCACATTTAGTTTGTTATTTGAATTCACTTGGAGCCCAACTTTAGGGCTTCTTAAAGGAAGAAAGAACTTGAAAGCTGCGTGTCTCTATATCCTTTTGCAAGAAGCAGAAGCAAGCATACCCTGCCATCCACCCCAAAGAGAGTCTATGTACCCTTGGATGCAGTTTGTCTCCAGAGATCTGCACCGTGAGGTGGGATGTGATTGTATCAAGTGTACTACCAGGATCTGGGTTCTCTGGTTTGTCTGTGTTCCTTCCTTAAGTTTTTTTTCCCACATGCAGAAAAAGGCAAGAAAACCCACATGGCATTCCAAAATAGCTCCCTTTTTTTTGAGTGCTCACCTAGGAAGTGATACTATTTTGCTGTGTGCCTTTTTTAAGGATCAGGGGCAGTGATTGCTCCTAAGGGGAATGTGCTCATGGTGTGTTGCCTTAGCCATATGCAGTCTTTCTAGGATCACATATATTAACAAGGAGTCTGCCTTTAAGCCACCTGTATTAAGAATCAGTGAGGACTAACCCCAAGGAGCTTGAACACCTGTGTTATTTTCCAGAGCAGGGTGACAGTGCTCTCATTTGTGTTGAATGTATAGTTATTTGCATTTGGAGCAAATTTCCTTCTGCATGGAAATGTGGAACACTGCAGAGACCAGGGTAGATTCTCTTGAAAAGCAAAGCACTGTTTTGAATGGGGACAGTTTCTCACCTGTCTTTATCCCTTAGCTGTCTTGTCCTACTCTTGGTGCACAACACTCCCCACCTTGCTATTTAAAGGCATGTGAGACCATGGGCTTCTGCTTCTCCTGCTACTTTTCACCCACTTTATGCTACTACTAAACTAGTTATGCTAGTTCCAAACTGACTGGCTGTCTCTGTGCCAGTTGTTAATGTTACTGTCCAAATGTCTATTACAGGAGTGTAGGGTCTTCCCTCCAGTCTGTGGCTGGTTAGTGTTAGTCAGGACACCACGTGGAGGAGATGGGTAGAAGCAAAAGTTGATCTCACTTTAGCAGGAAAGTAGATTGACAAGGCGAGGCAGCTGGGAACAAGTGTGCTTTAGTGACAGCTGAATAAGGTGTTACAGCAGCTTTGGAATTGGAAAATTTTTATGCCTGGAAATGGTATAATGGTGACTGCAGTCCTTCTTGGTGAACATTTTGGTGTTTCCACCTCCTCTGGGCATAACACCTGGGAGTAGTGGCTTTTGAACTTCCCTGGAGCTGAAGAGGAAACAAGAAGGGTCAGTGATGATGTTAAGAACAAGAGTTCATGGGAAGGAACCAATAAGTCAAATTTTTTGCCTTTTCTACTATCCTCTATTAATGTGTCCTCCCTGGCTCTTGTCCTGCATCTTGAGTCAGTGCCTCCCAATGTAGTGCCCCTCTGACCTGTCACAACTATTGGGCTAAAATCTGCCACTTTAATGCCCCACCTGCCAGAACTATTTCTCTTCAGATCTTTGTATTAGCCCTCCCACCCTTTCTTTTTGTGAGGGTTCGGTTTTGTGTTAAATTCATTTTAATTTAGATTCTGGCTTGATATCGCATGAAGCAATTCCAGGAGAAGCTCCTGTTGAATATGATAGGAAAACTTACTAATTCCATTATGTTTTCACAGCAAGTCTCTATGCTTTTCTCTGCTGAGATCCTGCTTCCTTGCAAGCCAAAATGTGATGTTTCTCCCTTGCTTTCTATCCCTCCTTTCCCTCTGGCTCCATCAGTGGTTCAATCACCCCTTCCTGTCTTGGCTGCTGCTTGGGAGGCCTCTGTCTCTTCCTCCCTCCTGGAAGTTCTGAGAAGATACTATATATGTGATGCCCAAGTGTGATTCTCACATGGTCTGTGTGACAGGTGTGGTGAAAGGAGTACGTAGGGGAGAGCAGAAGAGGGAGAATGTAAGAATCTCGGACCAGGGCCCTTCCCAGACAGCCAGCAAACAAAGTCATAAATAACATGCCACTGGGGACCAGTTAATCTGCTCTATGAAAAGGTGCAAAGTATACAAGTGGGAAAAATAACACTGTATAATAATCGGCATGCAACCATAGGTGTTAAACCATATGCAGCTAGGCAAATAAATGAAGCTCCCCCTGAGTGCTGTGTGATAAATCATTCCCAAAGAATTCAGTCACTCCCCCCTCCTTATCCCCCAAAGAAAGAAAACAAATTACTCTAGACATGGAGTCATAACTGCTACTCTACAGCTGCCAGCTAAGGCGAGTGGACAGGGAGCAGTAGGAGAGGGGCAAAGATGCAAAAAGCTGGGATAAAAGGGGGAAAAAAAAACCCAACCCTGCGTTTAAAACCACTGAGGATTTGGAGGGGAAAGGAAATGAGCTCCAGCACCAGACACTACCTGGACATACAGGGACAAATGGAGAGTGGAGAGGTGAACTTCATGGCAAAACTTTTTTTTTGTTTGCTTTTTAGCAGAAGCTGGTTCACATCGGAGGTGTCGCATTGATTTGCTGAATTCCTTAGCAGCAAAGTGCTCCTTGCTGTATGTAATAGCAGCATTCAGCACAGGCTTGTATGTGGATCTACCCTTCAGACGTCCATTTGAACATATGTTGATGCATGCAAGTAGACTACACATATTGACTCACCTTCCTGCCTCTCGAAATATTCCTGTCAACTTCACAAGAAAGATTGTATTTTTTTCTAAGGTGCCACAAATAAGGAGGAGCGGTTTCAAAGTGACGGCTTGGCCTGTGCTCTTAAATTCCCTCTGGAAAAGATGTAGACCTAGGCTTCTCCTGAAACCAAAAGTCCCTGGTAGGCTTGCAAGTGATTTGCAGGGAGGCAACGGAAGAGGTACACAGATCAGTGTATCCCTAAGAGTGTCTGCTGCCCCCACCATCATCTAAGGAGGCCATGGGTATTGACTAGTAGAGCACAAGGCTGTGAGGAAGCAGAGCTGCATTCCAGAACTACTGGAAAACCCTACCCCTCCCATGAAGGCTTCCTCCTGGTACAAGGCTTACGGTGAAGAAGTTCTCCACTTTTGTGGGTCTTGGAGATGGAATGAGTAGATGATAAAAAGGGAAATGTGTGAGGCTCTGCGGTAATATCAGTAGTGCTTGTGGAGCAGCAGCATGGGATTTGAGGAAAATGTGATGGAATCATTTTTAGGTTGGAAAAGACCCTTAAGATTGAGTCCAATCTTTAACCTAACACTGCCAAGTCTGCCACTAAACAATGTCCCTAAGTGCCTTGTCTACACGTCTTTTAAATATCTCCAGGGATGGTGACTCAACCACTCCTGGGGGCAGCCTGTTCCAGGGCTTTACAACCCTTTTGCTGAAGAAATTTTTCCTAATATCCAACCTAAACCTTCTGTGGCATAACTTGAGGCTGTTTCCTCTCACCCTATCACTTGTTACCTGGGAAAAGAGACCAACACCCACCTCGCTATAACCTCCTTGTACATTGACTGTGTTCCCTTTACCTTCAAACTGATGTCAACAGACCAGACCTGTGAGCTGTGTTGTAAGTCCTGTGTATATTTTTGAGGGGTCGTGAGTAAAAGCTGCCATTCTCATGTTCCCTTTTTCTTTGTGGTTATCTCATTTTTGCGTTTTGCCAGGCCACCAAAATAAAGTGGTCAGTGAGAACCAGTGAATACATTTTGTGGTGCTGTTCCGGGGTGGCTTAACTGCATGCTCTTCAGGCTGTTGAAATGGCATGTAAGTAGCTGGAAGGGTAGAAGGTCCCAAGGGTGGTTTCTGAAGAGTCAGGAAAGAAGGCTGGGTAGACAACCCACCTTCAGAGCCAGGCAAAGAGATGGGAGTATGTTTTAAAAGACAGTGTTCAACCTTCTGGAACATGTGAGGGAGGAATATGTGTTAAACTGACTGCTCTCACTGTAGGTGAATGGAATGGCATTTCTTTGGTTTCACCAGTTACAACACAGGAAGGTCTCAGATCCTGCTCTTGTCGTCAGTGTCCCACCTCATCTTAGGCTCATTGAACAGGCTCCAACAGCACAAAGCTGCAGCTTTTCCCTGAAGCAGGAACCCCCAGATTTCATGGGGTCCCACAGCTGGAGGGACTCTTGCCTGTGTAAGGTAGCAATTCAGAGAAATCCTCCCAGGAAGGACACTCACCTCAGCTATAGTATCATCACTCTGTAGTCCTTCCCTTGCCTTTCAAGGCAGAGTGTGGAAGAGGGCTACCTCCATTTCATGACACTGATGGAGCGGGAGCAGTTTCTCTGTCACATGGCAAATCCCATATTACGTTGTTGAACTTCCAAAGCCTGGACATCTTGCCCAGAGGCAGCTGGCTCAAATGAGATGCCCAAGAGTGAGCACTAGCACTCCTGTCAGAGGCAGTTCCCTTGGCCTCCTCGTAAAGCATGAAAAACTACAGGAAGAAGCTGATCTGCCGTTACATGGAAAGACTCATCTCACTCTAAGCCTGTCTCTCTTCCCCCCTCACCAGCAGCAGCATAAAAGAATGTTACTATAGTTAGGAAGACCAGTCTGAAATACTTCTTACCTGCCTGTGACAGTTTCCAAAAGCTTTCTACTTGGTTTCGTATAACTGTACACTTACAATACTGTAAAACCATGCTAATATTCTCCAGTCAGCAGAGGTAGGCAAGTTCTTGAACAATGGCTGTGCTCGCTGCTCCAGCACTATTAAAAACAGGTGTGGAAGTGAAAATAGTTCCCCAGTAATGTTAAGGCTCCAGTGGAAACACCTACAGCTTCTCATTTTATTGAATAGCATTTCTCAGTGTGGAAAGAGTGCAGTGAGGAAGGAGTACAGGGAAAATGAATGAATGTGCTCAAGGACAGGTGGCTTATCTCAAAGCTAGCTATGCCTCAAGCTAACAGTGCTTAGAAATTATGTGAGATGGAAAAGAGGAGTTAGGGAAGAAAAAATGCAGACTCTGGGTAGCTTCCTCTCAAAATCACAAGGGCACTGTCTAAGGTTGAAAGCTTTTCTGCTGCTAACAAACCATCCTGATGTAAAGAACTGAAGAGGGCTGCATTTTGGTGCCAAACATCCTCTGCTCAGACTGCGGAAATTTGTTGTGAAGGTACTGTACGACTACAGCTGTCATACAGAACATGAAATCCAGGAAGATCAGAGCCTGAAATCTGGAATCTTAAACCAAGTCAAATGTCTTCAAGATTTTGGGCTGTGTTTGCAAAGAGATTGCCTCAGTCACCCAGGATCTGCTGGAGCTTCTCAGTCTGTGTGAGGAGAGTAGAAAAGACCTGAAGAGGTTGCATAGTGTTTTTCTGCCCATTTTAAACCAGTGTTGTATCCAGTTAACAGCAGCTCTGACGTGGGTAACCTGTTCCTAGTGCAGTGACAGGGAGCTCCCTGCCTCTTCCAATAAGTGAACAGTTAATCACCAGGGCTTTTTTATATCCAACCTAAATCTCCTTTCTCCAAGTAATCTGACTGCTACTTGAACTACCCATGGGGAAGAAAAAAAATGATCTATGACCAGTGTTTTTTTATATATAACAGCTTTTATGTCTCAGAAGACTGAATGTCATCCCTAGACTAAACAAATGGAATTCTTTCAGCCTTTTCTCATAGATCAAGTTTCCTAGACCTCTGCCTGTTCCCTTTGCTCTCTCCCGCACTCTTGCCAAACGGTCCACCTCTCCCTCGAAGTGCAGTGCCCAGAGCTGGACACAGGGCTGGTTTAAAGGTGCACCGGTCCTCAGTGCCTGTTTCTTATGTGATGCTCCTGTCACTAGATCCCACAGCTAGATTTACCTGGTTTGACTTTTTTGGTTTTGTTCACAGTGTCATGAAGTTGCAGACTTTTTTGTGGTCTGCCTAAACTCCTGATCATTTTTTTTCCAAGTCTTGCTGTCTCGCCAGTGATTTTTCTCTCCATGCACTGGATTTCTCCTTGCTGGTGGTTATGGTTTGTACTTGTAAGTTTGGATAACACTGGTTTAAAACCATTTATCCAGATGACTTTGAATTCTTTCCTGAATTTCAGCCCATAAATTGGATGCTATGTTCCACTAGCCAAACTGGTCATTTAATTTGATACAAGTTTCATGATCACTTTCAATACTGAAGAACTTTTGAGATCTCTTCTCTTGGAGCATGTTTTTCTTAACCTGCAGTGTCAAGGCAACTATTTTCCTCACTTGCTTATGAGAATGACACAACAGTATACTCTAATGAACCAGAATTTAACCAGAGTTCCGTCCTATAAATTATGTATGAACATGCAAATATTAGTGCTTTTTTTTTTTTTTTTGCCAAGATGTTGTGCTTTAGCCATAAAAAAAATATTGTTCTCTTCCTGTCATCCTTCAGCTAGTCTGGCTACAGCTTTAGGAGGGCTAGGCTCGTGCGATTGACTGCTGGAGAGATGGGGTGGTAGGTGGGGTCCAAGCACTGCCTGAAGGGCAGTTGAGTTAGAATGGCAGGGGCAGGTGGCTTTCAGTTGGCAGGTTTCAAGACGTGCAGGCGTGGACCTTTTTTCCCATGTGGTTGTGAAAACCTGTGGGGCAGACTCCTTTCCTAGCTGGGCAGTGCCCAATGCCCACAGGTTCTGTAAAGCGAGCACAAATTGTGCATCAGAAAGTCCATAGCAAGTTCTGTCTAATCCCTGGGACAGTGCTTTCTTCAGCCATTCCTCCCTATTTCAAGCTGGAGGGTAGATACTGAATAGCCATCTCGTCACATGACACTGGTGGGAGCGAAATGCAGCTTTATATTGCTTTGAGCAGAAGGAAAATGACAGGGGAAGGATGTGTTCCTGCATAGCTGAAGTTTTAATGAGCCCCTTGGAACAATGCATTTTAAAAAATTGTAAGCCACCTGTTAAACCTTTCCATTGTACTTGTTCAGCACTGGAACACATAGTAACCTCTGCTTCTTCTGTAGCCTTATGTCCTGAGAAATGATATTGGGTGAGTACCAAGGTAAAGCAAGGACTGCTCGACTGGTAGAGTGTGGGAGCACCTGCAAGGTTTCTTCTTCTCTTTGCATTTACATTAGCAGAATACTCTGGAAGGACCGTGGTCCCAGACACAACAGGGTGGAGCGGGTAGCAGTACTGATGACTAACAGAGGTGCGGAGAGATTTATGCCATCCCCGAGAGCCATATTTGCTCAGCTGTTATTGTGCTCTTAGTAAACACAGGAGGGGTTGTTTCCCTCCCTCCATCCACAGCCCTGCTCAGGGGACAGGCAGCTAGTGCCTATTCACCGCATTGCTTCGCTAGTCCTGCCAGCCCTTGTGCATGCACCAAAGGCTTTTTAAGTTCTCTTTCCCCTCTGAGGTGGAAGAGATGCAGATTTGGGCCACCGATATAACCTGTGCTGAATTTTGTCTGTGGAATGAGGCTGTGCTTTCTGCCCACAGCTTTTGCAAGCGCCATACTGGGATGAGGCACCTGTTCTCCTGGGTCCTGTTCACATTAGCTCCCTTACGCAATGTAAAAGCACCTTTAAGCTGGTGAACATGATATGATAAAATAACCAGTACAAAGCTCCTCTCCTCTGCCAGAGCAGTGTAAAGACAGGCTAAATAAAAATGAGAAATCATTCCTGTTTGAATTAAGCTTTTCTGGAAGATAGGCAAACATTTTCTCCCGCTAAGAGGAAAACTGAGGCACAAAGACACTTAGTCCTCACTTTTGGATTGGTACAGGATGTCAGTAGGAGCTTGGCACTTGATACCCATACTGCTGCCTTTCATTCTGTGCTGCACTAGTTCCTCACGGAGGGTAAAGCTGGGAGTTGAACAAAGAAAATTTGGGAGGGGCATGTGTTTGATTTATTTTTTTTTTTTTAATAGTATTTTGAAGCCTGATCCCTGTTGCAGCACTAACAATGGGGATTGGTCAGGAATCCTTCAGTAAAAGACCTTTTCCTCCCTTTCTGATGAATGCTTGTTCATTAAAACTGAAGCTTTTTGTGGAGACTCCATGGGAAAAGTTTCCCTGGTCCAGACAGAATTTCTGGTCAAAAGAAATGAGAGAGGGAAAGAGAAGGAAATTGGCCCTGCCTGGCATCGCCTGTAGCTCTGGGGTTAGCCTGTTCACATAGGTTCACTGGGACTGGGCAGAAGCACAGAAGGAGTTTAGACCTTCTCTTTTGCCTGGTTTGGAAGAAGGATTCCTGTCTCTCAAGGGTATAGGGATCTCTCCAAGGTGGTTGGTCTTGTGTGTCACAACCTCCCTCTTTTCATAAGAAGAAAATGGGGTGCAGAAGAGCTATATTCAAAGAATAATCTACTGTGGTTGGATGGTGGATTTTTCTTATGTCCCACCCTAATCATCCACAGCATCCTTGCAGCCCTGGTGATTGATGCTTAGTCTGTTGGCTCTGATAGCAATGAGAGTTGTTATGTGTCAGGAGAGCAGCTGGGGGAGGCTGCCTGGTCCCCAGAGCTACGCATTGGCTGTATCTAGCCCTGCAAGCTGAGCATGAGAACTGTTAAGCACAAGCCTTTGGTTAGATGCTGCTAGACACCCACTCTTCTCAGCTTTATAAGGTAAACAAACACCCCATCACTTTAATAACCATCTAGTTTATTAGACAGTCAGATGAGTCCCTTACCTCATCCATCATTTTTATTTTTATTGTGCAGGCACTAGAGGTATGTTTGAATGTGTGTGCTTAAGGGACCACGAATGAGAGACCTTTTTTATGAATCTGGCCATGTATTTCTGAGAAGGCCATTACTAGGGGAAAATTGTTGCATAAATAATGTTCAACTGCAGATGTCCAAGCCCTGTGTTCCTGAAATAGCTCATGGCTTCAGAGACACTACTTTTTAAAATGTTTTAAGGAGTGTTAGAAGCAGTCAAAAGTAAGAAGGAACAAACAGCATTTTAGAGCTCAGCAGTCAAGGTAAAATGGATATTTCTGCCGATGTTTCTCTCCTTTGTGTGTGCTGCATGAGTTCACTTTTTTTTTCTGTCGTTGATTTTGTTGTAATCTAGGTTTGCTGTCTCGCAAAGGTTTTACTCCCCAGCAACAGAAGTTGGCAAGTGTTACTCAGCTTCTTTGCTGATGGTTGTCTTAAGACAAAGCAGAGATGGCAGAAAACAGGGGAATAGAACAGTGCCTTGGGGGGGAAAAAAAACCAAAAGTGTGTAATATTACTGTTGGTTCTGGGAAGGCTGTTTGTGTCTGCAGACTTGGTGTCATCACAGAATCACAGAATGCTGGGGATCAGAAGGGACCTCGAAAGACCATCTAGTCCAGTTCCCCTGCCGGAGCAGGATCTCCTAGATCAGGTCACACAGGAATATGTCCAGGCGGGTTTTGACTGTCTCCAGAGAATGTTCTCTCTCTAAATGTTTTAATACAGGGAAAGAAGGAAAACCTTTTTTCTTTATCTTTCTGTGCCTGCAACCCACATTAACTCAAACAAGGAATAGGCTTTTAAGTACCCTGCATGTATAATAAATATATGCTTCTTTCTAAGATGACAGCTTAATTTCATAGCTGGCATTAAACCTTCTAGCTTGGTCACAGGCTTTCACTATCCTCCATAAACCTGGCCTTGGCAACAACAGCAAAGTTTCCAGTAAGCAGTCTGACTGGAACAGGCTGACTTCAGTGTTCTGGAGCTGGGAGAGCATTTGATGGTCCCGTCATTACCCGCAAGACCATCTTTCAGGGTGACAGCGTATGCAGTTCATGCCAAGTCCCATGCTAGGGGAGCTGGTGGTATGGATTTCCCAGCTGATTTTTCTGGCTGTTGAAAAACACCCAAACTGTTAATACTCACATTCATTTTTTGAGGGAATTAAGTGCTGTTAGAGTGGCAGCCTGGAGGAAAGACCTTCTCTTGGGGCTAGTGTTAGTTAATACTTTCTTCTGCATGGTAGACAAATGTCACTGAAGGAATGTTCCATAAGGCTGTTGTCAGAGCCTACATTTAGTGTCAATGTGTTTGCTATTCTGATCCCCTCTAGCTCAGGAAGGTATGGTGGATCTGGAAAGGGTTCAGAGAAGGAACTGGGTCAGCTGGGACTCTTCAGTATGTAAAAGAGATGAAGTAGGAAGCTGTCAAGCAGTGAGAGAGACTGTAAACTGTTCACTGTGTCATCCTCCAGAAGAACGAGGGTCAGCAAATAAGACTAGTTGGAGCCAAATTTAAATCAAACCAAAGGATGTACTGTGTTCCACATGCAATGTGTAGTCAAGCCACAGAACTATCTGCAGGATACCACAGTCAATAAAAGTTTATATGGGAGACATGGCAAACTGGTGGAAGGGAAAAAACATTGCTACTCACTAAATTGAATGGTGGATTTGGTGGATTCCCCTACATTAGACAGTTTCGAGACTCATCTTGACAGGGTGCTGGCCCGTCTCACTTAAACTACTCTTAAGGATAAACTAGATGATCATTGAGGTCCCTTCCAAGCTGGCAGTCTATGAATCTATAGATACAAACTCTGTATCTCTGCACATTTCCGATCCACAACTGGTTGAAACATGAAATACATGGGGGAAAGAACTTATGCTTGTCTTGTTCCTCTGTTCTCCTCAAAGCTTATGCTTTTGGCCATGGCTGGAGGTGAAACAGCCAAGTTGGGCCTTTGGTTTGCCCTAGTGTGTCTGTTTTATGTTCTTCAGGATGTAATGGAATAGGCGAGACTTTCATAGTGACGACTTCTAGATGTATGCTAGAAATGAGAAAAATCTGATCTCCCTGCCGTTTCAGTTGTACCATTGTCAGTGGTGGTGATGGTGGATTTTGCATCATTACATATATTTGATGTCAACTGAACAAAACCTGTTAAGATTGGTTTCACTCAGCCTGTAATCACCCTTCAGTTCAAACAGAAGTGACTTCTGATTAGTTCTGTATTCTGGTAGTAAATTCTGTGACTATTCATAGAATCACAGAATGCATTGGATGGGGAGGGACCTTCAAAGGTCATCTAATCCAACCTTGCTGCAGTCCACAGGGACATCTCTAAGTAGAGCAGGTTGCTCAGAGCCCCATCAAGCCTGGCCTTGAATGTCTCTAGGGATGGGGCCTCCACCACCTCTCCAGGCAACTTGTTCCGGTGTTCCACCATTCCCACAAATTTCTGTTAATACATACAGAGAATTTTTTGCCATTTTTATGTGGGTATGGGCATTTATTCAGTGTAATTTGCAAATACTGCAAATGTATGTAAAATAACATTAATTATCAGTTTGGGGTGCCACAGTATAAAGGACACTGAGGTGCTGGAGCAGGTCCAGAGAAGGGCAATGCAGCTGGTGAGGGGTCTGGAAAACATGTCCTATGAGGAGCACCTGAGGGAACTGGGATTGTTTAGCTTGGAGAAGAGGAGGCTGAGAGGAGATCTCATTGCTCTCTACAACTACCTAAAAGGAGGTTGTAGTGAGGCTGGTGTTGGTCTCTTCTCCCAAGTAACTAATGACAGGACAAGAGGTAATGGCCTCAAGTTGCACCAGGAGAGGTTTAGATTGGATATTAGAAAGCAGTTTTTTACTGAAAGAGTGGTTAGGCACTGGAACAGGCTGCCTAGGGGGGTGGTAGAGTCACCATCCCTGGAGGTGTTCAAAAACCAAGTAGATGTGGCATTTTGGGACATGGTCTAGTGGTCAGGGAGATGTTGGGATGAAGGTTGGACTTGATGATCCTAGAGGTATTTTCCAACCTTAATGATTCTATGCTTAAATTATTTAATTATTAAATTTAATTATTAAAATAACTCATTACAAGGTTGTTTTTTTTTTTTTCTTAATTTCAATAAAAAGGGCATATGTTTTTTGTTCTGACACACAAAGAAATCCCCCACTTTTTTTTTCGGCATTATTTTTAGCACTAGTTTTGCAAGGCTCAAAGGACTTGAGAGATCCTGGTTTGACTTTGTGCACTCAGGAAGCTTTGGAGATTTAGGCAGAAAAATTCCTGGAATGTAGTAGTTTAGCAGAAAGTACTTTTTATCTTGCTTATTATATAAAATGTTGATAGGGAATTCTGCCCATTTTTGCTTCCCCAAGCTGCATGAATGATCCTCCTCACCTGAGGGCCAAGGTGTGAATTGCTGTGGGCAGAGAGACGGTAAGCGGGGCCCCCCTCGTGATGTAAGTGGTTTGTTAAGGAGCCTGCCGGCCTCTTGCTGAATGACTTCTCTGTCCACGTACAGCTTGGGAACAGCCACGGGGCTTTTTTTTCAGATGTGCAATCTGTCAGCAAAGTGAAGTCAGCTTAAATATCAGCTGAGGCTTGAGCTCCCTTTCAGTTTTCGTTGACTTTATCCCCTCCTGCTCCTTCCCGATGAAGTTTCTCTCTGCTTGAGTCAGACTTGCCGACACTTAGAAGTTTTCTATTCTGTGTTTCGGTTGTGTGGATTTGTGTGTGGTGGAAGTTCAGGTGCCCTTCACATTCCCAGCCTTGACAGTGATCTGAAATGTTGAGGAAAGGGAGACCATCCTGCGTCTCTCTCTAGGTGCTACATTCAATTAGAAACCACTAAAAGGGCTTCTGGTACCCAAAGCATGTTGTACTCAGGTGCTGCTGTGCAGACCTGCTGGAGCTTTTTTTGTGTGGTACTTGCTGCTACCAAGCTGAGGAATCCTAGTTGTGAATCAGCACCCCTTCTGTTCCCCAAATATAGAACAAAAAATTGCTCTCTCCACTAGAACTTATAATCAAAATATAAGAATGTAATTGGTGGGGTACAGAGAGGCAGGCAAAATACACAGAAACAGTGAGCGTGTGTTAGTTGTGTGCTGATCCTGTCCCAGGGGCAGGATGCTGAGGTCATGCCATGTCTGCTGGCTGACTGTCCAAACATCTGCAGATTTGGGATGTACCTGTGGTGTCATTGCCTGTCCATGTTGAAGTGTTTTGTGTTGAAAGCTTGAGGGGCTTCTTGGCTGTGGCAAGGAATTTCAGATGTTGTGGCTTATTTATAATAAGAAAAGAAAAAACACAGTAAACTGCAAGGGGGAGGAAAGCTAGGGAAGGAGAGAGCAGCTGTTCCTGCTTCTGTTTTTTGTCACTCTCCTAAGGATAAAAGTTAGGATTTATATTGTTGTATTTTTTTACCCTAGACTTCAACGTTTTAAATCCTGTTATCAGCTGCCTCGACTTGCTTTCCATCCTACATGCACGCTTTTTTTTTTTCTCTATTACCTTCAGTGGTTTCCAAAGTTGAAATAATCTTCTCACTCCTAAAAGGGCTGGAATGTTTAAAGACTTGTGATTGAGAACTTCAGGCTTTTGAGCCAAATAGATCTTAATGTCCAGGGTACTCTGTGCATCTCTTCACCCTTCAACACCTGGTCCATACAAGAGGCAGCAGCCTGGCACCAGCCCATGCATTTGTCACTCCTCTACAGGCAGTAGTTGAAGAGGCAGTGATGAGGCCAAAGGTGCCAGTCTGGCTGCAGAAGCCGCTTCTGGGCTTTCTACTGTTCTTTGATGCATGCCGTGTGTGTACTCTGCTCTCTGGTTGATGATGTCTTTGGAAATAACCTTTTCTGTGTAATAAGCTATTAAGGGACAGGGTCCTACCTACCACTCGATAGGAAGCCATGTTGGCTGTCCTCTATTTTCCAGGTGAGGACAACAGTGGAGTGTGCTGGAGAGGTGATGACAGTGTGGATACAATGGGATATCCCGTTCTGCTCCCTGCACTGGATAAGGCGGTGTTAAAACATAACTTTCTGCTCCTCTTGGGATGGTCTTGGAGGGATGCTATGGAGAGGAAAGAGTGTATTGCAGTCTGGCGGAAGAGACAGTGGGGCAGGGCAGGGTCGTTTGCCTCCTTCACTGAACTGAAAAATACGGGTCACAATTCAGGATCTCTCAGTATGGGAAAACGTCATCTGGGAAATGCTTATCCTGTGGCTGCAGCGGTAGTAAATTATTGCTATCTAACAGCTCTATTCCAAAACCCAGGTGGATGGAAACAGTTTTTTCCTACTGTTCCTGGCTTGCTGGGCACTTGGCAGTCAATATGTGTAATCCATAATCTTGTTGTGCCACAGTTAAATGTAGGAGGAAGATTTTGACACTGGAGTCCCTGAGGATGTAGACATACTGGTGTCCGCTGAGAAGAAAACAGACACCAAGGTCTCCTGATGTGAAGGATACCCATATCCTGCTGAGCTGAGGAAAGTGATCTTGATTTGACTTTTTTTCTCCACCCCCTCCCACCTCCCTCCCATCTTCCAGAGAAAGTTCACTCCTGCGACCAGGAAAGGCAGAGTGCCCTGGAGGAGGCCAGGCAGAACCCCCGCGAGGGTATCGTCATCCCCGAGTGTGCTCCTGGAGGGCTCTACAAACCAGTGCAATGCCACCAGTCAACTGGATACTGCTGGTGTGTCCTGGTGGATACGGGACGGCCCCTGCCTGGTACATCCACTCGGTAAGAGCTCTAGGCCTGGTGAGATGTCTGCCTGGAGAAGATGCAGTATGAAAAATGCTGTTGCTGTATCAGATAAGTTCCTATTTCTGGAGCAGTCAGCTCTGTTCTACCTTCCTTAGAGCTAGCTATGCCATAGGTGATGTTCCCTACACAGCTCCCTCTCTGTAGGAGTTGGTGCATAGTAACTACTGCCCTTGCCTCTGTGTTGAGTGTTCATGCAAACCAGCCTCTTTTTTTTCTCTGCTTGCAGCTTTTGGGTGATGGCAGGAACCAGAGCTTTGCTCAAGAGTACAGATCAGGGGCATGAACGGTGAAAAGACAAATGGCTTTGTTGCATTATCCTCTGCTTTATACTTCCATGCTGCAGCCCCTTGGATCCTGAGCAGTACAGATTCAGAAGGCTGCTTGGCTGAGCACTGATAGGTTTTAAGCCATCAATAGATTTTTCAAGTTACTCTGTATCTTAAAACCATCTGAGGAATCTTTTTTCACTTGGGGTTTGGAAACAAATTGTGGGTCCAGCAAGTTATAAAGACAGGCCAGTAGGAGTTGGGACCTAAGCTCTGCTAGATATCATGATTCTGCAGAGTATGGACAGCTTTGAAGAAAGCTCAGCCTGTGCCCAGAGGAGTTGGAAGAAGGCCTGTGCTGGTTATGGGTTTGGGCTGATAGCTTGTACTGGACTTCAAAGTATGCTCTCTCCCTTCTCTCTCCACTTCTGCTGCTGTTGCTGGCTGTCCATAAGCAGACAGATGCTTGAGAATAATATTTCTTCTGTGAGTTTATTGGTTTCCGCTGCTGTAAGCAGATAAAACACAACCCCTTAGCAACCATCTGATGACACTAAAGCTATATCACATAGTTTAGCATCTGCTGTTCTCCTTTTTCAGCTATGAAACCCCAGTGTGTGAAAGCGATGCCAGATCGAAGAGCACAGAGATTGATGATCCATTCAAGGACAGAGAACTTCCAGGTCAGAGAGGAACAAGATCCTGTCTCTGCCTTCTTCCCTTGTCTCTCACCTTGGGACTCTCTTAAGAGGCCAAGATTATTACTGAGGAGATGGGGGATTTCCCTTACCGTGCATGTTTCACCATGGGTTTTATTCTGTGTTATTTTGGATCATCTCCAGTTTCAGCAGTGAACTGGAAAAGGCTGGGAGTGTCCTGAGAGCCAGTTTATTGCCTGTCTGCCCTTTGAAAACATGTCTGGGATCAGCATTTTCAGGAAAGAAACCTGGATGCCGGGACATCCCCTGGGACTCAGTATTGAAAATTGTTCTTCAGAGCCTGCCTGGGACAGGATCCTTTCCATGTAGCAAGGCTTTTCAGCAGCTTGGTGCCCCCTGAGCAACGGAAGAGGATGCAGCTGGCAATTGTCAGTGGACCAACTGGCTCCTTGACACTGCATGGACCAGGCAGGGCAGTGCTGCTGGTGCACTGAGGTCCCTTAACTAATGTTGGCTCCTTGCTAAGCTGGACTTTATGCCTAATTTTCTGCCTGGGACCCACTTTATCTCCCACTGCTGCTTGGATTTTTATTCTGCTTTTCCCTCTTAACAGAGTGACAAGCCATAATTTACTGTTTGCCTACCTTGTGTCTGCTTAGGAAGATGTGCTGGGCATAGGCATCTCTGCAGCTCTTAAAAATGCTATCCTACATTCCAGTGCTCTGATTTAACCTTCTCAACATCTAAGGAGTAGAGTGAGAGGCCGTCACTGACAGGTCAGCCATTGCTTTCCTGGGTGGGGGCTAACCACTTGAAAAGCTGCAGTGGGTCTCTCTCCACTGCGAGGGAGTGGTAGAGACCAAGAACTCTGCAGAAAGAGCTGGTAGCTCTGGATCTACTTCATTTTCTCCCAGCCCTTTCTAAGGCTAGCTTAAAGTGAGTTGTCCCTGAGCAGGTTAGCAAAGGAAATGAGATTTGTTCCAGATTTGCCTTCTGTGTCTCCTAATTCTTCTCCTGCCAGCTCCTGACCTCAAGCTCCATAGCTTTCTGCTTAGCAACTCTGCCCTCAGCAGGACTCTCTTCTATGCAGCTCCTCATTTTCATAAGTCATGTAGAAATTTCCTACCTGCCTCCCTCCCTTTCACATTGTGTTGGTTTAGTAAGAGCTGTGGGGTAGCCGAGCCACGTGGCCGGCTGCTTCTCCCCGCTCCCTCCCCTCTGCCGCGGGCCGCAGACAGGGAAGAAGAAAAATAAAAGGTTTAAAAGTGCCTTTTTGAGTTGAGATAAGGAAGGTTTAATATATATAAATATATATAAAAGAAAATAGCATATAATGGGAACTTTGCAGTTAACAAGAACAATACTAACAGTAAGAAAAGAGCAATACAAAAAAAACAATACCAGAGAGCAACAGCGAGGGACCGAACCCGAGCGAAGTTCAAGGCGAACTGAACTCCAACTGAACCGCCCCCAACGGAACTGGCCCCTCCCCGGGGCTGGCCCCGGGGCATGACGTCAGCATGGTATAGAATTACCTGGCTCCACACAAAATTAACCCTGTCCTGGCCAAACCAGGACACACATTCAAATGAAATTGGCCAATTGGTTCAAGTATTACTTTGGTGGGTAGGGGGAGGGAAACCAGCTAAATGATTGCATTAAGACTAATTTCCTTAGGAAATCACAAACTAGAATAACCTTACTTCCTTTCTTCCCCATCCCCTTTCCCCTCACTTTACTGCTCTCCCTGTACTTCCCCCCTGCCTCTCCAGAACTCCTCTGTGGAAGTCCTTTGCTCTTGGGCTTTTTCACTGAGACACTCTTTCTGATCTCTCAGGAAGACAGAATGGTTTCATTTCCCTTCTCCTACCCCTTGTGCACTGCAGCTGGACAAGGGGAGAGGAACTGCATGACACAGAAGAGGTCACATGATGCTCTGTAGCTTAGTGGTCTGGTCCCAGCATCCAGGAGAGTTGCCATCTCAGCTCAAGCCACTTTTCTGTGCTTGAGTAAACTTTCAACTCTGTGCTTGGCTGCATTGGCTGGCATGATGGTTCTTGTCACTGAAAATACCCTTGTCTGTGGAAAGACTGGGAGATGGAGGACCTGATTCTGGTTTGTTTGCCTGAGAGATGCTGTGGTGCATGATCTTTTGATGCAGACTTGAGGTTTGTTTGATTAACCACTCTTGTATGCAAAAATTCAGTGATGAGCCAGAACTGCAGTGGGGGAGAGAGGTTGTTTCTTTTTACTTTTTTCTGCTCTTATTTCTTAGCAGAATTGAATTTTAAGACAAAACCCTGCTTTAATTTGAGACTGATCATTCCATTTGCACTCAATTCTGTAAGGGGAACCCCATACCTTATTCCTCTTCTAGAGGTTTGCCCATTCTTCAGACTTTCAGTGCTGCAGGCAATGTGCTCCTTGGCTTATGTGAAGAGACCCTGCATAGGCCAAGGTGGAGGAGACGTAAGGCCACATCCTTGCACACCTACACATACCCTCTTCATGTCATGGCTGTGTCCAGAAGAGAGAAAGAAAGAAAGAAGGAAGGAAAGTGTTGCTTGCACATAGCTGCTAATTCTTGCAGATGGTGAGATGCTGAGGCCCCAGGGAGATGACTTCTACCAAATGGTTTTTCAACCTTCTCATTACTGCAACAAAAAGCTCCTTTAAGTGAGTGGTCTACTCTGGCTGCCATAGCAGCTTACCCATTACAATGCTGACATTTTCTGGACCACGTACCAAACGAGTGCTGAGGGCTGTGCGTGTGTGTAATGCACATAATATGGACACAGGCGAGGGACTGTTGGTTAACTATTACAGAGAACAGAGCCTGTAATGCTGCAGAGGAGGGCGTTTTGTCAGATCAATTTGCAAGCGGCTTTCAGATGTCAAGGGATTACAGTAAGTTTCTGGTGCTCTGTTCGGGGTACGTGTGCTTCTATGCTTGTCTGAGAAAAGCAGACAGTGTTGACATTACTGTATGTTGCTGGGGGAGGCTGTTTTCTGATGTCTGCTGCCTTAATCAGCTGACTAATTGGTAGTGCATGGTGGTTTGGGGAAAGAGAAGAGGTAAGGGATATGGTGATGGCTTCTCTGTCACATCAAAATAAGACAATAGGATGGGAGGTGATGGGTTTTGGACAACAGTTTTGGAGGTGATGTATTGAACTTAAGTATGCTCATTCCTTGGTATGTTAGAGCAGTTGTTACTCTATTAATGTGGTAGTAAATGAAGCATGCTTTTGCTCCTTTAAGAAGCAAGGAAGCAGCATGGATTGCCTCATAAAGGTGGGGAGATGGAGAATTTCCTTTCAGCTGTGTCATAACAGGCTGGTGCTGTTAAGGGTAGCAGGCTCTGTCAGTCTGTGGTTATGATGATGGGGAACTAGACGGCTTCAGCACTAAGTAATGGAAATGGTTACCAAGCTTGTCTTCAGCCTGCTTTGTCCTGCTTAAGCCAGCAGTGACTGGGGGCGATTACCACATGTTGACTTAAACTGACATATTTCCTGTGAAGTGTGGTCATGCAAAGAACTGAATTATTGTGGTAGCTGCTGGCAGGCAACACTCTCTGTGCCTGAAGAGGAGAGTGTAAGCAGCAGTCCTCACTTTGGCCCGTGCTTTGGGAAGCTTTAAGCTGTCAGTTAGGACCTCAGAACAGCCATGTTTGCAGAGGAAGATGACCCAGGAGGTAATGAGTTGTTTTGTAAACTCCTCTGTAAGTGTCACCATGGGAACTCCCGTTTGCCAGGCACTTCCAGCACATCCCTGTGGTTATGCTGGTAGAGAACTGGGAGAGGCCATAAAACTAACCACAAGGTCTTCCTGCCAGATATTGTTGATGACCCTGTGTGTGCCTGGACAAAAGCTGCAGGACAAATTGCTACACAGAGAAAACCCCACTGAGGGATTCTTCAGCCTTTCCTTAGGGACTGTGATGATGGCTGCCGTGTTACAAACAAAGGAGGTTCTGGCTGATCCTTGCTGAACTGTGGTAGGAGGCCAATCCTGTGTGTTCTTGCATTTAACCTCTTCTTTTCTTTCTGCAGGCTGCCCAGAAGGGAAGAAAGTTGAATTTATTACCAGCTTACTTGATGCTCTGACTACGGACATGGTACAGGCTATAAACTCAGCAGCACCTACTGGGGGTGGGAGGTGAGTCCAGAAAGCACTCGGACTGAGTGCCACTGGGGTGGCTGCAGAGCTCTGGGTGCACCTGAGGTGAGGGCAGGAGGGAAGCGTGTTGCTCTACGTAGGTTGGGGTTCCTCTAGGTTGCTGGGAGAGGAGCTGAGGCTGCATCTTCAGATGCTGCTCTATCCTGTCATCCTAGCTGTGCCTCACTCCTCCCTGGCAGCTGCTCCACCATAAAGGTTAGTATAGCCCATTTGAAGTGTGAAATGACTGCTCAGTGGGAGGAAGTGGCTTGTTCTTTTGTCCCCTGGAGCATGAAAAGACCTAATAAAATGCAAATGGATTGAAGGAGACCGTGTGGCCTAGTGGCTACCACAGGGAGTGAAGAATGCAAACCGAATTCTTGGCAGTACCAGCGCTGTGGTTTTGCTGTGGGGCTGGAGCCAGCTGGCCCATGAGGAGAGGAGCTGTTTCTCATGGCCCTCCCCTCTGACCAGCTGCCTGTTCATCCCTCTTGGAAGGAGCAGCAGGTCAGGCCTGTTGCAAGAGCTGGGCCGAAGCTTCTGGGGAACTGGAGGAAAGCTGAGGTCATGTCTCCCCCTTCTGCTTGGTAACAGCAAATCCCCTTCATGTAGCAGCCACAGTGCTGGGGCTGGACGTGCCATTGAGGATGGGCTGTGATGGATTTAAAAGAAGTGCTGTATTGCCTCAGCTAGGCAAGGCTTTTGTGGTTCTTGATTCCACTGGCTATAAGAGGAGTCAGTGCTAGCTTAGCACACAGGGATGTCAACAACGACATGTTCATGAGGTTGTAGAGATGATGGAGGTGCCTTTGTGCATGTGTTACTTTTCCATGGGTATTGCTCCAACATATTGAGAGTAATGTTGGCCCCTTGCTTCCCTCTTTCAAAATGTAGAAGGAAGCAGTGCCATCTTTACTCAAGACAATAAAACTTCCTGAGTGGCACCTCTGTGCCTCTTGGTTTCAGTATGGATGGCTTGTGAACCTCTATGTTTTTATAACTTCAGACTTTACAGATCAGGCCAGTGGCTGAGTGCCCTCACGCTGAATATTCAGTAACCCATGGAATTTGCAGTATACACCTAGCATGTTTGTATTCATATAAACAGAATGAAAATTGCCCCAGGGATGGGAAATATGTTGTTCTCTCCCAGCCATAAGCATTCCAATGTCTATTCTGTCTAATTTGCATGGTTTAAATGCAGTGGGTAGAGGTGGCAGGAAGCTCTGAAGAGTATTTGGTTGGCATCTTTGGCACTAGGACTGAAACCCAGCCAATGTAATAATCACTCTTGAAATAAATCTTAATATAAACCAATATTGTAGAGACCAGAGATATATGCCCCCACTGCACTTCTGTAAACCAGCAGGCTTGCTTCCTAAAGTTCCTCAAGCTTTGTGTATTTCTCAGCTTTCAAAAGAGGCCTTTCTGGTAGAATTTTTCACTGCCCAGCTCTTCACACAGTCGTCATGTTGATTTATTTTCAGCTCCAATATCAGCAGCCCAGTTGCAAGGGGAAAAAGAGATCTTTTAGCAGGCTGTCCTTTGTAAGATGAAAGACTGCTGCCACCCAAATACTCTGCCTGCCCACAGCCATGATTAAATTCAGGAAGCTGCTCTGGCATAAGCTGCCATGTGCATCAGCTGAGCTAAACACATACCCCAAAGAACATGCGTCAAGCTTTTCCATCCCACCATGCCATGCTGGGACCATTTATTTTGCAAAGAAAAGCATTTCAAGGGATTTTTGTTACTTACACAAAAATGTAATCAGTACAGCTTTCATTTCATATGAGTTTGCAGAGTTGGGAAGCTTTCTCTGCAAAATTAGTCCTGCTTTCCAAGTTTCCCAAAGGGAGGAATGACCTAAGCTCTCTCTTCAGGAATACCTGAGATTGTCTGGGTGACCTAACTTGACTTTGGCACTGGAAATGAAATCTGTTTTTCAAGATGAAGGGATATGCTATCTATAGGCTTAATCATAGGGATAATTCATTTCCGGTCTTAACAAAATACTGGATTTATGACAGTACTTGTCCTGTATCTTCCTGGCCTATGTTTGCTGAGAAGGTCATGTTGAAAAGAAAAGCTAGAGATCTGACTATCTGATTTTTTTTAATGTCAGTTTTCTTGTTTGTGAGGCAAGCTTCACTTATTGCAGGCTTTTCTCCGTCTTTGCCCTAATGATGGCAGAACAGGTTCTGTATTTAAACATACACTGGTCCCCTCTGTAGCATCCCTCTTTCTGTTCCTTTACAGTCTTCAGCATTTCATCCTCCTGGGCCGATGATATGTAAATTTTAACATATCACCAGTAAAGCTTGTGCCGGTTGCCAGGGGCAGGCCTGGCAAACAGCAAGCTGTAGCCCCAAGTCAGTTGGCCCCATATATTGTCCTGTGTGTTTTAATCAATCGGAGAAGCAGGAAGTAGGAGTATTAGGGAGGGGCGAGAGTGTTGGTCTTTCTCTGTGGCACCTGGGAGATGATACTGGCATACAACGTTCATCTTTAGTATCAACATCAAAACATAGGACCAGACACAGAGAAGAGCCTTTCCAAAGTGTCAAAGGTGCAAAAAGCCTAACAGTGAGAGTCTTAAGGAGCCAGCCTTCTTTAGGGTATTAAAAGAAAGAAAAAAAAGGCTGAAAGATTATTTTGTTGAATCTGAGTATCTCCATAGGACAAAAGCTCTGCAGCCTCTTTAGTCTGGCGGGGAAGAACCTGATTAGCTAAATATAAACAAACTTGTGATCAAAATTTCTTTAAAGTGAGGGCAATTCTAAGGCAGAATGAAGTCATGAGGGAGGTGACAGATTCTCACTCCCTAAGGCTTTCATCTTGGGCCTGACGCCTTTCAGAAGGACTTGCTTTAGTCAAACTCAAATTATGGTCCTAAGAGTAATTTGATTCACATTCTGTGAGTATGACATACAGGAAATCAGATTGGATTACCCTGCCGCCTTCAGTCTGAACCTGGATCTGTCAGTGAAAGCGTCTTGCTGAGTGTCTTCATCTTCAAAGCTATCTGTAGCTTTGCAATGAATGTCCATATTAGCTTTTTTTTTGGAGGGAGAGGGAGGAGCATGGGAAGAAATGATAGAGATCTGCAATTAAAATACTACACAGAGCTGTGCTAAATTGCACACTTTATACTTGGCAAACACAAAAACCATCTAGTAGCAGCAAAACGAGGCTGTACAACTTGGATTGCTGCAGGCCATGTAAGTAAAACCTGATAAGACTTTTTTTTTATTGGGCATGCTTAAAACAACCTTGTAATCCCTTATAGGTCTTGTCTCGTTTAAGCAAGTTCAAAGCTATTGACTTTAATTGAGTTACTCTTGCTTTACAATAATGTAAATGAGATGAGAACTTCCCTTCCTCGTGGACCTGGTTTATATTACGGCAAAATAACCAAGTAGACTTCATTTAGACATTAGAAACAAAAAATCTCTGGTAAAATTCATTCTTAATTTTAAGTTTATGTAATAACTCCAAGGCACATCTTGTTTCTGTATGTTTCCAAAGTAATTAAAGGAGCACTTGTAGGAAATTGGTTTATTAACCAGTGTTTGGTATCATTTTGAAAAAATACATAGCTGAAATTGTTTGTGTATAAATCCTTTATAATAGGAGCAGCACTTCTTAAAATTTAGACTTCACTTTAGTACATTTTAGTCTATTTTCTAATTCGGACATATCACACAGGGCCGAAAATAGAACAAAGGGAATCCTGGCTTGTGTTTCCCTGATCTGAGAAACTCTCTTAGGTTCCTGCCAACTCAGAAATGAATTTTGGTTGCCAAAGTGTGTGCACGATGGCTTACTACATTATCAGCAAAAATATTACTGCCCTGTGGAATTAAGGGTTAAAAGGGCAGCTTGCAACATCCACCCTCATCATGTAACTCAGCAGCTGTGTCCCTTCATTTTAAGTTGCCAATTATACCCAACGTAATAGCCCTAAAAAGTACTTCAGAAAATTGCCCCCGAGGTTCCCTTTCATGCTCTAGTTGAGCAGTTTGGAGCAGGCAAGCACAGCTCAGCACATCTCCAGGGTGTTCTGAAGCCGAGCCATGTTTTAATAAAGATTGACACTTTCAAACAGCGCAGGGAAGTTTAATGTGCAACTCCTATTGCATTTCAATTGAAGTTGGATACCAACTTCTCTTTGTGCTCCTGTGGAAATTCTAGCCTAATTAAGGATACGGGAGACTTCATGTGAGAGCAGGATCTTTGAACAGTCAATGGGGAGTGAAGGGAGGTGATTTTTAAACCTTCTAAATTATTTATTCCCTAATCTTCAGAAAAGTTGTGTTCAGAATAATGTTTCATACACAACTCAGCCAGAGAGGAAGAAAAACGGCCTGTAATAGGAAGATAACTTTAGTTTTAACTGTAGAGGAATTATGTATTCTCCATAATGAATTTAGACTGTGTAGCACCCTTTTGTTTAGTCTGAACACAGCATAGTTTTTTGTTGGCTTCTTGATTCTTTGGCTACAGGAAAGGGAAAATAATAAAACAAATACAGGATCCTTTTGCAGTTCCATTAGAGTAATCCTCTTTGATTCAAGCCATGTTACACTGCTGCAGTCTTTTAACTTTAGAATAGACGACCATAAAGGAAGGAGAGTAAGAAGTGGAAGCAGAGCAAAAACAATTCTGAATTTTACCCCAGTTTGTTGAACTCATTGCTTTCCACCACTCCCTCCAGGCACCTTGGTAGACATCATCAATGTTGTCATGGGCACTGACTGGCATCAGTCCTGTCATTTCTTTAGCTATGCTCTCGTCCATTCTTCATTAAGCAACAGGCACCAGGCAAGGTATAGAATCATAGAATCATTAAGGTTGGAAAAGACCTCTAAGATCATCAAAGCCAACCATCAGCCCAACACTACCATGACCACTAGACCATGTCCTGAAGTGCCACATCTACTCATTTTTTTAACACCTCCAGGAATGGTGACTCCACCACTTCCCTGGGCAGCCTGTTCCAGTGCTTGTCCACTCTTTCAGTAAAGAAATTTTTTCTAATATCCAATCTAAACCTTCCAGTATACATCCTTGCAAAATATTTTCAAGTTATAAAAACATAAAACTTTAGCTCCTGTAGGCATCCTGGCCACAAACATACCATGTGTGTGAGGAGTGGAAGCTGGACCGATTCTTTTTTTTTTTTTTTTTTTTTTCAACCCTGTTGCTTCTGACAGCAGTTCCTTGTCCATCAGTGTTCTTTCATCTTGCAATAGCCCCCTCTGGTTCATAGTCTGTTTGCAGTCTAGTTAGGTGATGTTAGGCTGAATTTACTCCCTTTCCCTCATCCTGCCTCAGCTGTAGTTGTTACTACCCAATGCTTATATTACAAAAGAACAGGTTTTCTAAAGGTCTTCAAAGAGGTGATTATCTGCTGGGTACTTCAGAGACTTCAACCTTGCTTTCTGTCAAAGCAGGATTTTGTATTAGGATTTTCTGTCACTGCAACAGTACTGTGTGTCCATGCAGGGGCTTCAAGTGTTCGAGGAGCAAAGGATCAGCTTTGGTAGGAACGGACTTCAGTTTACTTCGTGAAATTTAATGGGGCATGTTACACGTTGGCAGCCTGGCTCTGGAGGATAATGTGATTGAACACTGTACATGATTCTGTGTGTGAGTAATGTCTGACATTTGCTGCTCATGTATACTTTACCCTATATACTGCCCTGTCTTCCCTGTTCCTTCCCACTGAGTTAACTCCTCCTTTCTTGCCAGGGCCCTCAAGGGCTGGAAAGCATTACAGACTGCATGCAAAGTGCATATTCAAGATGTCTGGTATTTTGGCATATTCTTCTCCAGAATTCAGTGCAGCTGCAAAAGCCAAGCATAAGCCACCTAAGGGATAAGCATTCTCCTCCTATGAGGGAGCTGATAGCACATTATACTGGAGGAGGAGCAAAAGCCTACTTAGAGAAGACTGTATACTTGATGCCAACAAATTCATAGGAAAACTGAGAGAGCAGGTTCTCTGTCCTAAGCTGTTAATGACAGACCACGCTTCTCCTCATTGTTAGACTGTGAGTGGGCTTATGCTGCATAACGGAGCTAAACTTACATGCTTATGTACAGAAGCAATCCAGTAATAGCAGGGTTAGATTTGGAAAATCAGCTTGCACAGAGCACTTTGCTTACCCAGCACTCATTCTGTAGGATTGTTTTGCCATAGAATGCTAAAAGAGGAACCGTTAGGAAGAAAAGTGCGTGCAGCTGTAACCTAGTCAACATGAGAAGACAGAGAAGGCTGTCTGCATTTTGATAGTGTCTGTCTTTACTAGATCTTACAGAGCTGCTACGGCATTGGAGTGAGAGAGTGGGATTCGGTGGATTTTTGTGTGACTGGTGTTAGAGCAAGAGATGTTGTTTTGCTGGGAGTTGAGAATGTACAAAGCAGCTTTGTTCTCTCTTTTCTGATTCCTTTATGGTCCGAATGACCAGAGAGGCAGCCCAACAAATGAAGTTTGCATCTGAAGGCTGATTATTTATCTTGCAACAGCAATGGAGAGGTAATGGAGGGAAATTCCTCTGGAACGCTCCTTCAAAGTCTGTGCTTGCAGGACAATTAGGGCCCCCAGATTTATTTAAGCTGACACAGCAGGTATGGTTGCTGTCATAGCACATAATCAAAGCTAGGTGGCTTAGCAGTGCTGTGAAGTTGCATCAATTCATGTTTCGTGAATGGTGCATAAGCGTCTTGACGTCCAAGTCAAGGTAGTTAGATATGGTGTTGTAGCCTCAGCCTTCTTTACTGTATCATGTAATTTCACAAGCCAGGGAGATACAGCTGCACTGAGATGATGTGGAGCCTTCCTGCGCTGGGATTCTGGATGATCATCAGAAAGGGCAGCAACCAAATCAGGAACTGCAGTCCTGCTAAGCCAACCAACAGTGGTAAAAACTCAGAAATGGTTGTATCTTCCTTCATCCTACAATCACAGCAGTTAAACTAACTCACTTTAGCTCCATTAGTATGATGCAGTTTTCAGCATGGACCCTCAGTGTGTTTGTAATGGCAAAAAATTATTGATGCATCATCAACTCATGAGTCAATGTATTTGTATTAGCCTGTAGATTTCTCTGATTTTCTTTATGAAAGTGCTGAAGAGAGCTATATTGCCTTTCTTGGCAACTCCTAAGAGCTCCTCCTTGGTATGCCTCTGAAAAAAGGAGCTTTTAAGTCCTGCTTCTGAGTGTCTCCTCAGCAGATAGAGAGAGAAGCTTGTGCTCCTGTCTGCTGTCTTCCTGCTGTTGGTTCGAAGATGCTCTGCTATTTTCTGCTTGTCCAGTTGTGGGCCTTCAGGAAGCAAAGGGCAGGCCAAGGTGTGGACAAGGAGAATCTCTCATGCAAAAGCCCAGATTTTATTCCTCTGTCTCAGCAAAAGTAGAATATTGTCCCTTGCAATACAGAAATTCCATGTGGCTGTTGGAAGCATACTATTCTTCAAATGATAGCCAGCTCATTTCCAACTGGGAGAGAGGCCAATGACTGTGTTCATAAATGTCATAAAAACAAGCCACAGGATGTGTTTTTATTCTCTCCTGTCATCCGGGTCTTCACATACAGTTTCAAGGCACTGAAAAACATGGGCACTCCCTTAGCTTCCTGGGGAGATTTTTGCAATTTCTGCTTGTCCGCAGGTGGCTTCAGGGGCTTGCCTTGTATTTTGGCTCGCAAAACTAAGCCAAACTTATTCACAACCTCTTCTTCCTCTCCCACAGTGTTTATCCCACTGTACATTGCCCAGATGCTGTAACTGAATGCCAGGCTGCTTCTCAGCTAAGAATTAAATGATGAAGGAGATAGTTTCAAGTAAAACCTTAGGAAAAACGTTGTGCAGTTTCTTTGCCTCTCCGTACTGTGTGTGTTTGTTTCGAGCATCCAGATGTCTCTGGACAGGGGCTATGTTTCTAAATTGTATCCTTATTTGTAAAGGTTATCGGAGAAGGTTAATGTGGATCTCTGATCTCCACCTAAGCTCCAGTGCTTGCTTTCTGCTTATTGCACGCTCCCCTTCACTACTGATTTAGATTACTGTGGCAGTAGGGTGGGGTTTTTATTTTTGAGGCTCTGTACCTGTGTTTTAGAGGCAAAACTGGTCATACCAGGTGGTCAAAAGAATTTTCTCCTTTCTAGTTCCCAACAAAGAAATTTTCAGTGACCGTTGCCATAAATACTCCACCAGTTTCTGCAAGAACATTGGTGACAGTCTCAAAGTGCACTTTATAAGGTACCCAGGTTCATATTTCCACATGAGCTAGAATGCCCCAAACTCACAGCAGAACCTGGCTGCCTGCAGCACACAACTGTCGCTCTCTTCCTGTTGGGGAAGGAAGGAGGCTGGGGGTGTCTTGTGGAGTAAGTCAGAGCAACCAGTGCCAGTGTAGTGTGTCCAACTACCTACCCACTCATTTCTCTGCGCTGAAATGCTCTGTTCTTGGGAGAAAAAAGGCTCAAGTCTCAACCTAATTTCAGCATCATTTCAGCTTACTCCATTGGCACACTCATCACATGGAGAAAAGACAGACTAGTTTAGTGCAATTTTTGAAAAGTCCTTCTTTAGAAATAATGTTTCTTCTCTGGTTCCCAGTATCACTGAGGAACAACCTCTCTCCTACTGCTGCTGCAGAGCACCAGACATGTAAATGGTATGACATAACGCTGCCTGTTCAGTGATGGCTTGACATTGAAAGGCAGCCTTCTGTATTTGTGCATCTTCAGCTGTTGCTTTTCCTCCTGCTCCTCTTCTCTGATACTGTTTGTTGTTGTCCACAGAAAGAAAGTGTGAGCCAAGTAACATCAAACTTGTAATATCACAATGCGTAAGAAATGAAGCAAACTGAATTTGCCAGTTCCGTAGTATTGCTTTTAATGGATTTGTGGTGCTTGTCTGCTGTGGAATTCTTGTGTATAAATCAACCATGTGAAAAGCATTAAATATGCTGAAAATACAGCACAGGAGTTCAGATCATATAAATAGATACAGCAGGAACATTGCATCTTGCCAAGGACATTTTCAAATAATGAATGTGTCTTGCATTAAATGAATTTGTTCCCTTTCTGAAGTCTAGATGTTGCTGTCACAGGAACTACCATGACAGCTGACACTCATGGCTCTTCTGCTGGTAACTTGAACAGGAGTCCAAGGGTCAAAAGGACCATGGAAATTGCCTCTTGCCTTCTAAAGGGGCATCTTTCTGAGATTAGGCAGAGTTTCAGCAACTTGTGTAAGGAGAACCAGAGCTACTGAGGGTATCAGTCTCCAGGAATCTCTTGGCACCACTTGTTAATGCTAAAGGACATTTTTAGAAAAAGTTCATCTCTCTCAAGAGAGCCCAAGTAGAAGGAAGAGATTCTAAGACCCGTGTATTTTATCTGCTTTAAATATGGCATAGTGTGTGTCTGACTCGGCACGCAGCTCTGGCTCCTCGGCTTGGCTATGTTGGTGAGAGCACCCACTTGTCAGGGGCCTGTGCTTCCTCTGTTCCAGGTTCTCTGAACCAGACCCCAGCCACACACTGGAGGAGCGAGTGGTACACTGGTACTTCAGCCAGCTGGACAACAACAGCAGCAATGACATCAACAAGCGGGAGCTGAAGCCTTTCAAGCGTTATGTAAAGAAGAAAGCCAAGCCCAAGAAATGTGCCCGGCGTTTCACTGACTACTGCGACCTCAACAAGGACAAGTCGATCTCGCTTCAGGAGCTAAAAGGGTGCCTGGGAGTCAGCAAGGAAGGAGGTGAGTGCCTTTCCTCCCCCATTGCATGAGAATTACAGGCTGACGTGGACTTACAGCAAAATCAGGAATCTCTTTTCTCCCAGGTAATTGAAAAGTGCCACAACTGGTGTGAGAAAATGAGTGGGATTAATACCCAGCCATGCAAACGTAGTCCATTATTTGTGCTATGGCTCTGTCTTATATCCCTGATCATGGACCTTTGTGCTAAGCAATATATAGAAATAAGTCAAAAAGATGAGCCTTGCCCTGAACCTTACTTGTACTGTGCTCTCCTCCTTGGAAACTGCAGTTCAGATCAGGTTCCTTCTGAGTAATATGCTACTAACAATATTCTGTTGTCTCAACCGTGTAGGTTGGATGATATATGAGCCAGCACAGACCCAGTCCTTCTCCAGAGACCCTGTTGACTAACAGAAATAATATTTATTTTCATTGCTAAATCCAGCATGCAGGAAAGTGGATGACGCAGAGAGAACAACTCAGTAAGAAAGCGCAGGGCTCTACTGTTGCCCTTTCTTGGAGTTAAATTGCACTTTTAAGACTGAGGGAGAAATAGGGCATATGAATAACGTATTTTCCTTTCTCTTTAGTGCCTGAGCAACCAACCCACCCTCCTTCCTTTTCCCCTTTCATCTTCACCTCATCTTCTGCTGGGACCTGGACCAAATTGATATTTTTGGAAATTTTATGAATTGAAACTATTCCTCCCAAATTCAATAATTATCAGTCATTCTTGACTGTGGGCAGACTTGCTTGGCAGGAGAAGGCAAACAGGCAGATTCCAGGGGACTAAATTTCCTGTGCAGGTGTTCTGGCTGTGCAGACAGCTCTTGTTATAACTGTCACGCCAGCTGGGAAGGGTGGGTAGCTTTCTTTGTCAAGCCTTAACCTTTCCTTACTCCTTTCCTCAGGTTTAGCACAAGTAAGAAGGGAGTCAGTGCATTTGGGTGTTGGGAAGTTGCCTTTTCTAGGTGCTTTGCAGACGTCTTTGTTATAATAAGCCTATTGCATTACTTGTCAGCTGTGAGCAGCATTCAGTTTCCCTAGCTCAGTGGAAGTTTTTTTCTTAGTCATTGGTACCTTACTGAGGAGTGACATACCAAAATAGCAACCCAGTTCCTTAATTTTATTACCTTCCCAATAAGATGAATATGCCAAATGAGTTTTATTGCTATTTGGCCTGGAATAAGACTCTCCGGAGTCTGCTGCCTTGGCCAGCCGACTGTTCAAAATTTATTTTATGGACAGGGAGGAAAAAAAAAAAAGAGAGAAGGAAGAAAATGTGAAATTTTGAGCCCATGTGAAGGAAAAAGCAAGCAGTGAGACATTGTTGGGTGCCTGATTGCCCAACTATTTTCTGAGAACACAGCTTTTCCTAATTTCTTCCATTGTATGAAGACAGGATCGTGTGCAAAAAGGGGCTCTGACCTTGTATCATAGAGTTCCACATACCTACTAAAGACCTGGTAGGCCTTGAGGGCCAAAGATTGATGGGTAGGTTATGTGGCAGGACAACTGAGAGGGGCTAAAGGATGGGGGGGTGTTTTAAAAGCAGCAGAGGTGGCAGTGCAGTGACCAGGTACCAACATGTAGGAAAGAACTGAGGGAGAGTACTCTAGAGGTGCAGCAGGCACCTTTGTGGCGAATCTGTTTTCAGAAGTCATGAATTTGTGAGGTGGTAGATGACATGTTTGCTCTGCTTTCTATTAAGAACTTGTAAACTAAGAAATAACCAGTAGCTTACGCCTTCTCCAGCTTTCCCCTTGCCCTGATTGTGGGTACATGGGTGCGGTCAACTAGTCCATCTATTTGGTCTCTCTTTCTCCATACCATGGCCTTCAAACATCTGCTGGGGCTGAGGTCACTGTGGGTCCAAGCTGAGAGCTAGTTGGAAACCTTTTTGATGACATACTTTCAGTTCTAACCTGCTACTCAGATGAAATCCGGAGTTTTCATGGAAATGTTTGTTTCAACAAAAGCTTTGCGGGAAAGGTTTTTCTGCTCTGGATTGGATGAGGGAGGGTTGGAAGGAGGCAGAGAAAGTAATCATTTCCCCTTGATGTACTTCATTACAAATGAAGTTGCCTCAGCTGTTCCAAATCCTGGTTGAATATCCAGCAGCATAAGGATTAAAATGAAGTGGGTCATCATTCCAGGTGACTGCACCTCCTGCTAGGCAAACTGAACACTTGTAATGATTTTGAAAATAAAGCTTAATAGAAATTTTGTAGGGTTTGAGATGGTGAGGAAAACAAATATTAAGGTTTTGCTTTCTTGACAGTGTTTTGCATTTGTGGGTGGTTTTTTTGTTTGTTTTATTTTTGCGGCCAGTTCCATCCAAATGTGGAAATAGTGTTGCTTGAAGGAAGCACAGGGCATAGATAAAATCAACATTGTTATACGCCTCTTGGGCACTAGATAGTCTAAACAAATAGAATCTATGTGGGAGGATTCAGCAGGGATATTCCTAAGGACAAAACTGAATCTGAGCTCTTGCCAGGATCAAATCTGTGTGAGGTGCATAGTTCTGTTTGTCTTTCCCCCTCGCAGGTTCTTGATGCCTGTAGTAACCTAATATATGGGTGCTACCAGCCAGTGGTTCTTCAGTGAGGAATATAGCTGTCCAGTCCATCAGCAACCTTTCCTCTTCTCTGTCCTTGTGATGACTATCATGGTTTAACCCCAGCTGGCAACTAAGCCCCACACAGCCACTCACTCACTCCCCACCCCCAGTGGGATGGGGGAGAGAATCAGAAGAGCAGAAGTGAGAAAACTCATGGGTTGAGATAGAGACAGGTTAATAGGTAAAGCAAAAGCTGTGCACACAAGCAAAGCAAAATAAGGAATTAATCCACCACATTCTGTGGTGTTTGGCCATCTCCAGGAAAGCTGGGCTCCATCATGCCTAACATGGGCATGGGAAGACAAATGCCATAACTCCCAACGTCCCCACCGCCCTTCCTTCTCATTCCCCCAGCTTTATATGCTGAACATGACATTTTTTGGTCTGGAATAGCCCTTTGGTCAGTTGGGGTCAGCTGTCCCAGTTGTGTCCCCTCCCAACATCTTACGCATCTCCAGCCTACTCACTGGTAGGGTGGTGTTAGGAGCAAAAAAGGCCTTGACTCTATACTAGCACTGCTCAGCAATAACAAACATATCTCTGTATTATCAACACTGTTTCCAGCAAAAATCCAAAACAGAGCCCCATACCAGCTACTGTGAAGAAAATTAAATCTATCCCAGCCAAAACCAGCACAATGAGCGAGAAATTTGCTGGGAAATCTGCTAGGCTTGGTGGCCACTTTGCACAGCTTTTTCCCCTCTGCTCAAACCAGATGTGTTTCTATCAGGGGCAAGTCGGATGGAAAAATGCCATTCCTGGACCTCGGAAGGGAGTATCCACATAGAGCCAGCCTTTGAGAACTTGCAGAAGCCTGCAAAGGGTTTCTAAAACTGGGGCAGAACAGGCAGGAGGGAGGGCTTGTAGCTTAGAGTATGCCAGAAACAGTCTGTGCCATCATTTGATCTAGGATTGTCTCTTTGAGGAATTGTGGAAGGAAAACAGGCTGATTTACAGCCTGTTAAAAGTTAGGATTCATCAGTGCAGTCTGCACAGCCTGAGTTAAGGGGGGAACCATCTGTGATCAGAGAACATATTTAGCTCTCTGTGTTAGTCAAAAGACAGGGTCCTTGAGATGAACATGCACTGTAAGGCTTTGCTGGAAAGTTACTGGACCCAAAATTGTTAATTGGAGTCCAATGATCTTGGAGAGGAGGACTGTAGATCTCAGCAAGGCTTATACTAGTTGTGCTGGCTGCAAAATGCTGGAGTCGAGTTTTACCTCTGTATTCATCCAAATTCAGAAGACAAAGTCAGCATTTTGTGCTTGCCCAAAGAGGAGCTAAGGGATTAAGCAGCAAAGAAATGTCCTTCTGCCAGCTGACAGGAAGTTTCCTTCTGCCAGTTCAGCTCCCGTGATTGCTTTGCCATCCAAGAGCTTGTCAGATGGTAGGTGTTGGGCGCGCTTCACAGGCCATGAGGACTTCTGGGGTGGAACCCAGCCACTGTCTGTGCCAACAGCCGGCTACCAAGAGCACAGTCCAGAAACAGGATCAAAATGTCTTAATTAAAATGTTTATGTGTGTAATTAAACAGCATGTCACTTTCTACTGGAGCTAAGCAAATACTACAGAAAGAAGGAAAAATAATGGACAATCTAAGCAGTAGATTTAGTCCAATGATGTTTGGGATTCTTCTTGTTGGTATCCTCAGAAGTAATTGATTCTCTGCATGCTTGGGAGGCTTCTGGGAATGAGGATGCTTGATATTGCTGCTGTGCAAGCAGCTATGTGGGAGCAGGTAGCAAGGAGCAGTCACCTGGGAAAGCCTCTGGACCTATGATGGTAGAAGGCTGACAGCTGTCTGAGAGGCTATGACCAGGTAATGCTGTGTTAATAAAAAGGAAATTCAGAGTACATCTAATTAAAATTAGAGTGTAAATAAGCTCCGCTGGTTCAGTGCTTGTTTTTGTTTGCCTTGTTCAGATATCGCCCTCAGGAGCTCAGTAGAGGTGCTGTAGTTTGGCATCTTTAATCTCAAGGAAAGTTACTGATGGTTAGTATGAATCAGGCTATCAGTATTGTGTTGAGAACGCAAGATAAGGCTTGTGGTAGCATGTTCCTCCCCCATCAAAGGTGAGAGCTTTGCTCGGTAAGTCTGAGGCATCGTTGGTACCTATAAAAAGCTACCAAGGTTTCTTTGGGGCTTTTCCTTTCGAAGGACACTTGGCCTAATCCAGTGTGCCTAGAATTGTTACCTGAAATAGTGTACTTGTGAGGCTGAGCAAATATTCTGCATTATGAAACTTACTGAATGATGGGATGTTACCCTACAATACCCACGTAATGTTAGTAACCTGCTGTCATACTCCTTCCTCTCTTTCATGTCAACTTTATGCTCGGTGCAGTGTTGTTTTGATGGGGTTTTGTCTTCTGTAGGTATACGTGGCTGACCTGTGTTTATCTTGAAGGCAGCTGGCTGAAGGCAATCCTCTCTGCCTTTGGAGTGACAGGTGATGAGCTTCAGGGTAGTTTCCCAGCAGGAGTGTGTGGGGCCATACCAGTGGAAAGCAGAGCCCTACCAGGCTGCTGGAAAGGTGTGCCCTGCCCAGCCTGGAGCACCCCTGCCCTTTCAGGGATGCTGCCTGCCTCTTGTGTCAGCTTGATTGGAGCTCCCTGCCTCTTTCCAAGGACAAACAGGTCTCATTCACAGCAACGCACTGTAGGCTTAGCTGCACTGGGTGCAAAAGTGGGTTTTCTCAGATGCCTTCTTGCTTACCCAGGCAGCTGGCCAAGGCTTGGCCATGCACAGTCCAGCAGTGCCCTCCAGAGCCCCAGCCCCAGGAGCAGCCCAGCAGTCACAGCTCCAGCCAACCAGAGGGTGCCACGGCTTGTAAAGGTCCTGGTTTTTTATTGCCAGCCCTCCAGGAGAGTCCCAATTAGCTCTGGAGGAAGCTGCCTCTTGGCAATGGAGCTCTGCTTTTTATACACGAGCACAGAAATAAGTGAACAACGGTTCCTCTGATCTCGCCAGGGCAGATGGCCGATGAGAGGCTGGCGTTCGGGAGCCTTGAAATAACTTAACATGTTTATACAGTTTCTCTTATTAATGATCTCCAAAGCCAACAAGTTGTGCTTTGCAAACCATTTCAGACTCAGCCACCGCCACTTTTCTTTCCCCTTCTTTCCTTCCCAGTGGTTCCAGTTCTGTCCTGCAGCCCATCCTCCTGTCCCCCTGGGCTTCCCCAGGTTCTCCCCTGCTCTCTGAGCTTCTGCTTGTTTTGCTCTTGCACAGAGTGTGCTTTAGCTGCAAGAGTGCAAAGAGCTTAATGTGCAAAGCAAGCTGTGCAATTGGGTCAGATGCATGCTCAAATCAGAGATAAGTCTTAGACTGGGCTGGAGTGGAGGGTGGCAAAAGGCTTACGGCTTCTGGCTGGGAGTAGGAGTTCCCCTTTCCAAGATAATCCCTCATCTGAAATCAGACCAAGCAGCTAGCAGGAGATGTGACATGCTTTTGAGAGCTCCTGTAATCCCTGAACTGTCTGTACCCAGCGCGAACAGGTTTATTGTTGAGGTGTGAGCCCTTGTCATGAGCTCCATCTGGTGTAGGGTGCGTGTGCCTGTGTCTCATGACACAGGCACAGCTCTATAGTCTGTCCCTGCCCTTTGCCAAGTATGAGTTTAGATCTTTTGATTTTAGGCACCTGTTTGATTGTTTGGCCCAAGCTAAAGATTTAGTAAACTTGGGCTATCTGTATTGCCTACACCTTCACTCTTTTCTGGCTGCCCACATGACATTATTTTCATGTTCTACAAGACATTATTTTGTCTGCTGTTAGCAAAAACTGTTTTGGGAAACTTCCTTGCGCTACTTGCATCCTTCTTTCCTTCTTCATCTTCTTCTTCCTTCCACAGTTTAGTTTAACCCTGTAATTCTGTAATTGTTCCTTCTTGCCCGCACCAAACCTCTGGATTTCATGATGTTCAGCTTCTACAACACCAGGTATTTAACATCTCTCATCTCAAGCACATTAGTCTGACTCTTGCATGTGAATCTTAAGGAGTGCTGGCAGGTCTGCTGTGTGTACGCTCAGAGGAGCTCCTTGGAACTTGCCCTCCAGCAGCAGACAGCAGGGAGGCTTCTTTGTCGTGCCCCTTTAACGTGGTTCTTGGATTTTACAGGTAGCCTGAGCAGTTTCCCCAGTGGAAAAAGACAAGGCCTTAACCCTTTCAGTGAGTATCTTGTTAAAATGTTTCCTTTTTTTCCTGTGATAACCAAAATTCATTCTCCCCTGTTCTCCTCTGCTCACAGATAGCACTATAGAAACAGCTGGAAGCCAGGGTTGTTCGTAAGAGGTGTGACTATAATAACATGCAGCCCTGCTGCATCATCTCAAAGTCCAGCACTGTGTCTTTAGCTGGGGCAGACCATGCATTGCTGAGGAATTAGAATAGGACAGCAGCTATGGGATGAGCACTCTACTACCCTCTTCTCCCTGCTTCTAGCAAGCAATGATTTAGGTGATTTGTTGTGTTTACGTTCCTCCATGGGCAAGTTCCCATGAAGACTCTTTTCTGTGCTGGTGAAGGTCTGCTCTCCTCTGCATTTTGTGGCAGTGAATCGCACCCTTTCGTCAGGAATGAAGAACAACTTTTATTTGTTTTCCTTTTAGACGTGCTGCCTCATGGTTTCCTTGGGTCCTTCTCCTTTTAGACTGTGAGAAACAGTGAGCAGTTCCCCCTGCCTGTCTTTCTCCTGCCACTTGTTCTATAACCCTCCAACAGAAGTCTGGTTATACTTCTTTCCACATTGAAAAAGACCTAGGCTATGTGTTTGCTTAATGGCAAAAGTCTTCCCACACCTTTTGCAATCCTCCTTACCTTTCTGGGTACTTTTCTGGTCCTGGTGAGATGGGCTGAACAAAAGATGAAGCTCAGCTAAGCCTCGTACAGTGATATAGTGGTGTTTCCTGGTATGTCTTCGGTTCTGAGCCTGTACTTGATTTTTGTCTGCTGTGAAAAGCTGAGCAGAGGAATTCAAATAATGGTGTACTGTGGCTTCAGCCTCTTTCCTAGTCACTCAATGTGCTCATTGTAGGTCAGGTCACCCCTGCTCCCCGTACTGCATTGCATGTACAGACATGGAAGTCAATCCACTGGTTTTGTGAGCTGGTCACTGAGCACTGTGAGCACCTTTTGCAGAGCTGTGCCATCAGCTTTCAATATGACTATCTGCAATAATTTTGCCTTTGACAATATTCAGGCCCTGTGGCAAGGCATGTTGATTAGCCCTGATCCCAGTGAGGCCTGTCTGGTAACCTTTGTCCTTTCTGAAGACCAAATCCATGCTTCTGCCTTCTGCCTACAGCATGTTTTCACCTGCAATTAATCCACAGAGCTCTTGCTCTGATCTTGTAAGAGCTTTGATTCTTTAAGAACCTTTGATGAGGGGCTTAACAAAAGCTTTCTGAAGAAACAAGCATGGGGGTGTGCGCATCTGTCTGGAACACCGAGCAGCACCCTTGCACCATCCACTGGGACACTAGCAGCTCAGCAGGGTCCTGGGACCCCCAGCTCCAAGAATGCTGTATCAGCCACAGATTCAGTACCTTGGTAGGCAGGTCTCTAAGAACCATGGAGCAGGGAGACCTCTACGTTGTGCTGTGAGTGCACTTGCCCTGCATGCCTGCCTTCTTCTAGGCCCGTGGCTTGGGGGAAGATGGTGGCAGGGCAGCCGGGCAGCAGCGGGCTTCTGCATCAGCCATGGCAGGCAGGAGAGCAGAGGAAGATATGTCGGACCTGTTGTTTCCTCTGCATGCCCATTTCCAATGAGAGGGAGGGAGAGGAAAGTGGTGGTTTATTTTTAAAAATATGCCAGTCCCCAGGGCTCTGTGTGACTCATTCAACGCTTTTTTCAGCAAAGCTGTCTCATTAGCCCCTGGTTGTTTTCAGCCTCACAGCTTACTCTGGGATCTCAGCCTTCTGGGGCCATGGCTGCAGCAGAGGCTGTGCGGTGTCTTTATCAGTCAGGTGCCCTTTTAGTTTTAATTTGCCTTTTTTTCCTCACTTCCCCTTGCTTCTGTTTTGTTCTTTTTCCCTCCTTGCCCAACTCACCCTTTCAGTAGGTCGCCTGGTGTAGAAGACAGGAAGGGAAGGCAGAAGCCAACCCCAAGGAGAGAACGATCCAGCAACAGATGGACAGACACCTTGCTGCTTGTGAGCAAGCATGCAGCATCAGCAACATCCAGCGTAGCAGAAGCAGCACCCAGAACGTTTGCACTTTTTAATAATTGGTTTGGGTTTGTTTTTAATTGCTTTTCAATGCCATTATCTAATACTTTGGAGAGTGGGGGGAAGCAGGATCATGACTTTTTAAAATTGGAATGGCTACTGATGACGTAAAATTGAGTTCACTGGGACTCAAAGAGAGAATTTTATATACTGTATATAAATATATATGTAAATTGTACAGTTGTCTTGTACAGGGGTTGGAGTCACTGTTCTGTTCCTCCCTTTGCTTTCGAAGGCCGTTAGGGTTAGAGGGACACTTGGCATCTAACAGATTACAGTAATGCGTTCAGTTCTGCCACCAAACCATCATTCACTTGCAAACCTTAACACCCCCATGCAAAAAGGAGCAAGTATATCAGCGTGACTTGGGCTTGCAGATGTGCACACAGTGCCCCAGATACCAAATGCTTCTTGGGAGCAGCTGAACCCCTTCTTTTCTTACTGTAAAGCCCTGTGCAGCTCTCAGGTGGGTGGGCTTTTGAGAGGGCACAGGTTTCGCCTACCTAAGTATTGGTGCACTGCAAAGCTGCTTGAAGTAGCAATAGAACAGGGTGGTAGTAAGGACACGCTAAAGTAGTTTCTGCACCTCTTGCAAGCTGGGCAGAAATTAATTGCAAATGCATTTTTCTCCAGGCTCAGAAGACATGCTTAGCAAAGGTGTGCCATGCCTCAGGAATCTAACGCTGTAGGAAGGACGTGGGAGCCACAGGCCTATTAGAGTCAGTGGAGTGAAGTCTTGCATCTTCCTCTCTGACAAAGTGTTCCATCTGTATGTTGTACAACAGTAAACAACACTGAGAAGCCTGCTAAAAGCAGCATTAGCCTGCCTGTTGCTTTGCTGAAGAGCAAAGAACATTTATTTGTCAGTGCAGAAAGACACAACCATGCTGCTGGTCCCCAGGAGTCTGGTTTACTTATATTTCAACACTACAGCTTGGGCCTCGCTCACTGGTGAAGATTTGTCCTCAGTGACTATCCTTGGTGGTGGTGGTTGTGAGTCCCAAGGTCCTCTCCTGCACAGTGGTGTGTGCCTGCCTAGCTTAGAGCATCCACTTCACCCGATGTGCTGTTATCAGAACCTCCTGTGATAATCATGCTCCAGCATCACATTACAGTAATGGTGAGGGCTTGGATTGAGAAGCCTGTTCTTGGAGGCCACAGGAGCTGCTTCACCTACCACCGGTGTTTCCAAAGATTTTGTTTCTTAATCTCAGACACAATTGTAAAGCCAGCAGCAGGGCTGGGACACTCATATCAGCAATCAATTCTAGGTCAGGGCAGAGTGTGATGGACACACAGCATTTTGCTTTGTGCATTCCCAGCCACTGGCAGCACTTGCCTGTTCATAGGACAGTTTCCAAGCAGCCTCCCATTTCAGACCTGGAGATCCTTGTAACACTCCTCCCTGGACCCTGGATCTGCGGTCAGAGACGATGCCATGCTAATATGAGATCACACCACCAGCACTGCTTTACTGTGGAGACTGGGCATGTCCCTTGAGGCTTTGCTGCTTTGGTAAAAGATGTTGCAACACAGCATCTTCTCTCTGCAGCATGTCATCATGACGATAGCATGACATAAACACATCACAGCAGGAGTGTCCTGATGCAGTAAGTTAGTGCCTTGTTGACAAAATGGAACATTTAAAAACAAACAAGCAAGCAAGCAAAATCTCTGTAGATAGCTATTTAAAAGCAGTAATAACTCTTCCTCTGGGAAGCCAGTTGGAGCTAATTAAAGCATTTGGCATGGTTGAAAACACCTCTGGTAATCTCTGAAGTATACATCACATCACCATAACATAAAGAACTCTTTAGCAAGAGCAGGTCCTGCTGCTCGATCTTAATGGTTTCTCACATACCGTGTATGTGCTTTTTTGGCCTGCAAGCTCCCATCTCCTTGATTGCATCTTCTCTTTTTAAATGCCCAGGGCCCTTCTTTTTTGTGTTGAAATGATTTGGTTTAGTGTATAGTTAGAAAATGTCCCTGTCACTCTTAATCCTATTGTAGGAGTAAAGAATGAATCCAACTGTATAAAAAATCTCCTTTTTTAATATACTAGTTTTAGGAATTAAAAGCTCTGGCTGCTGGGTTGGTGTTTGGTTTGTTGTGTTTTGTTTTTTTTTTCATGTATAGCTGCATCCAGAAAAAGCAGTCAGCTGGATGCCTGTGGGAGTTCTGTCAGCCAGCTGCTGGGGCCAGGCAGTGCCCCACAACATTGCAGGGGGAGTGCAGAGCTACTAAAGTCACTGCAGCTTTTCTTCTGGAAATGTCAGTAAACCAGCCAGCCCAACACTCCTGGCTGTCCCATAAATCCTCCTGCAGACCTCCTTTCTCTCATCCTCGTGTCCTCCCCCTCCAAAAGGCCTGCATGCACATGTAGTTTGCAATTAAAACCATGTCAGTTCAGGGAAGCCAAACAAGAGGTGGCTATTTGTGTTAGCTCTGGTGTTGGTGGGTATTGGTATGTTGCTACACTAGAGCTGACTTTAGGGATGGATTTGGGTCCAAGCTTTATATTGCTTTCCCCTTTACTTTCACAAGACAAGTCCAAGCTCCTGCATCCTCACTTGCTGCATTTGCATGGGCCTCTGAGCAGCTTCTGGCAACAGTTGTATGTTGGCACGCAAGACCCAACCAGCATGATTCTGTAATGTTTGGTTAGAGGTTAGGCTACTCGTTCTGGGTTTGTGTGTTGGAAGATCATGCAGACAGTACTGGTCCTGATTCCGATAACCCATCCTATGAGTTGTCCAAAAAGTCTGGACTCATGAGAAGAGAGCAGTGTCTCAGCTCCCCTCTTCCCTTCCTGATTTTAACTGGGCAGTCCAGCTGGCTGCCATGCCCATATCTAGCACTGGTAAGCACTCTTCTGCTCTGCCTTGCATCAGTAGCATCCTACCAAAACCAGGGCATGGGGAGTGTCAGTGTGGTGCCTGGAAGCAGACCCTGGGCATGTCTTTCAAGTCCTCCTGGGCCTCTCCAGCTCTACTTTGAATGACAGCTGAAAGCAGCTGGGACAGAGAAGAGAACCAGGGCTCCACAGTACAAGTCATCTGCTCTTCCTGCCAGAAGCAAAAGTCTCTCCTTTTTCATGGATCATCCAAGGGCATACTGTGCTGGAAGGAACTGCATTACGGTGGGATTCATCTGTGTGAAGGCACCGCTTTCCATGGCCCGAGCTTATATTGAACTTATTAGGCCCCAGCACATTTCTGCCTGTGCCATTGTTTGTTAGACTGAAAGGCATCTGTTTGATTTTGGTTTTGTAATAAAATAGATAACTTTTGCTCCAGTGTCTTGTGGTGGTTTCTTGTTGAATCCTGATTTCAAGAACTTCTCTCTTCCACATAATATTCTGTTACCTACACAGTGCCATAGGTGAGGGAAGGGGACTTTCCTGCTTGCAGTCATGCATCCATCGTCAGTCAAGATCTGAGGTCCTTGGATGTTTCTGTCCTGTGTGTAAGCCTCCAGGCTGAATTAAAACATGCTCCAGAGTGCTTTGCTGTGCTTTGATGACGACTCCCTGAATCTGCCCAGGCTGCTTCAATGATGCAGAGATGACTGCAGAAGGTAGGACCCACAGCCATGTGTGATCTTGTAACACAAGCTGTGTTGTGCTGGTTCAGCCATCATCATTTTATGCTGCCATAAGTGGCTTGATCACACAGGCCAACGCTGAACTCAGCAACATCCCTTCAGAAGTCTTCTTTCAGACAGTCCTGCCATAGGTTCCTGTGGACCCAGCTCCTCCACTGCCCACTGTGGTGCCAGCATCGCCTGCTGGACACAACGGAGAGAGATGGCTCCTCAGTGGCCCTTCACATGGAAGGCCACCACCCAGAGAGCTCAGCAAGATGCACCCAGCCCCAACAGGAGCCACACTCAACAGGAAGCTCCTCTAACTGATCGGCTCCTGGTTAAAGTAGCCCTAGCCTCTCCCACCGCCCCAACTAAGACCACCTGGGTGAGGGAAGAGCCACAGAGACACAGGTGGGCCAGGTTCTGCCTCTAGAACATGAAGCCAATAGGAGAAACAAAACATTCTGCTAGGTTGTGACTCATCCACAGGTCAACTCCAACTTGGGGCCCACAACTCAGGCCCCAGCACTTCAGTCTCCCTATACCAGGGATAGAAGTTGGGCACTGCACCTCACATCTCCTCATCCCCTTCCACATGGGAGCCTTCACGCTTTACTTTTGCAGGTCAGGCCTTGCTATATAGGAGCCTGAAATAATATCTTCTAGCTGTTGTCCAAAACCTTTTAATCCTCAGAGATTACAAGTAACGAGCTATGCTGGGAAGTTGCTACTATTGTAGAACATGCTTTTTCCTAGGCTGCAGGGAGGAGGGATTCATCAGAGGCTGCAGCACCAGGTCCCTTGTTGGGACTGATGATGGGTGGCTCTCGGCTCCCTACTGAGCTAGACCTGTAGTGCTGCAGGCTGAGGGTGCATGGGTCTGTGTTGTCTAATGAGGGAGGCAGAAGAAGGTTGTGTCTCCTGCAGAGGTTGAGATTTCCACACCTTGCCTCTTCTCTAGTGCCAGCAGGAATAGCAGGCCCAGGTCTTCTGCATGTAATTCTCAACTAGGTGGCCCTAGTTTGCAGCTCAGAGTAGCTCAGTAGCTCCTCATCTGGGAGTCTGGAATACAGATGAATTCAGCTCACCTTACAAAAACAGACAAATTCAGTCCCACTACAAAACAGATCTCATTGCTTTTTGGTATGTGAACAAAGGACTCACTTTGGTGAAACAAATTCTTCTGTAGCTCCTCAGTGCTGTGCTTCAAGCAATAAAAACCGCAGAGGTTGAATGTCCAGTGTCCCCTTACACAGTACAGCTCTGGCCTTGCATAGCACCAAGCACCACTGCCACCTCCCTCTGTCATGATTTTGGCTGGGACTGCTGAAGTAGTCCCTGCTGACTTCACCATGTCAGAAAAGAGTTGATGCAGCATTTGGCTGAAGAGATGGAGCTATTTCTGAAGTGACTTGGATGTTCTTACTATGAGCCTGACAGGCTCGGGTTTTTAACAGCCAAAGCTGTATGAAGGTGGCCAAAGTTGGATCTGTTCACCTGCAGCCCAACATGAATGTGAATTTTTGCATCTCTTGAGCTGCTATGATTGGTTCAAGTGTTCAGATGTCTGCTGCAAGCTTTTTTTCTCCTCAAAATGCAGTTGAATACCAGACTTTTGTAAAATGAGTAAAAGGGATCAAGAGCTCTGTAGAGTACCTGTGAGCTTCCAAGGGACTTAAAGATGACATGGCAACATCGCCTAAGTAGAGGTGAAGACAAACCTCAGGAATTATAGACCTGATGTCCTAATAAGTCTATATGAAAACTTAAAAGAGCTACTGGCCAGTTTTTCTCTAATCCCCTAGATAGATTTTTAAATTTGTAAAAAATTGGCTGGAATGGGTTTGTTGATGTTTTGCTGAGGACAAGTCGTATCAAACTAATTTGATTCCATTCTTTGACAGGATAACTAGCCTCATGGCTATGGGGGTCAGCACTAGATGTGATATGTCTTGACTTTGGTAAGGCTTCTGGCACTGTCCCAGAAGACATTCTCGTAAGTGAGCTGAGGAAATACAACCTATTTAGACTCACAATACGTTGAGTTCAGTGTCAAAGTCAGAGCACTTTCTGGGGAAATCTTTTCAGTGGCTGTCCAGGGTCCAGGTCTATTCAGTACTTTCATCAGCAGCTTTAGGAAATGGCTTTGCTATAAAATTTCTGGGTGATAGCCAGCTGGAGGGGGTGAAGCAACATGGACAGAGATGTCTGTGAGCACCTATGTAGGGTAGGACCAGAATGCTTGATAGATTGAAGAAATAATCCAAGTCAACAGGAAGAGTTTCAGCAGAGAAGCATGTGAGGACCTGCTGTGAGGCAGCTTGCATGAATGCACAAACACAAACCCAACAGGCAGCATTCCAGCAGAAATGACTTCTCAGAAGCTAGAAGAGTCTGCTGCAAGCTACATGCAAGGCTTTACCCTTCAGGTAAAATGCTCCTTTTGGAAAAAAAAAAAAAAAAGAGAGAGAAGAAGAAAATTAGCAGGACCAAAAATCCCCACATTTGCGTTTGTTGTTAGCTCCTACCCAAGATGCTCCTGAAGAAGAGGAGGCAATTGAAGCTCTTTTGATAGCTTTTTTTAAGAGCTTATTGGACAACCATGGTGTGGATAGAGGCATGGAGGTGCTCCTTGCAGCATGCCTTAGTGCCTAGGGGACTTTCTGAGAGCACTGTTGAAGCTTTTATGTTGAGATGGTTTTTTCCCTACATCTTTTCCATGCACCCAAGACAAATAATTCTCACAAAATGGGACCAGTGTTTCTGTAACGCAAGCTTATTTTCTTAGACAGCAGAAACATCTTCCTGGGGAGGTATTTATAAATTCACTTCTTACACCCTAAAAAAAAATATCTTTTTTTTTGGACGATTTCTTTCATTCACCTAAATTTCATACCAGTTTCAAAGTACTTCTTAGACCTGTGTTATTTTTTTTATTGCATTCTTCAGACTGGGACAATTTCGGAGTGCGTGCCCAGCAATGAGCAGTAGGTAGGTCACGATTTTTCCTTTAACCGTGACTCCCACTCAGCTTGCCACATACATGGCAATAGCAGCGGCACTAACAGGGACATTGGTGAGTGCTCACATTTAAGTGCAGCAGGGACATCTGATGAGCTCATGAACCACACATCACACCTGCAGGCTCCATGTCTAAACTTAAATTACCAGCGAGGCCAAGTGTGGGGAAGGGCCGCATTTCCCAGTGCAACGTGGAGATGGAACCAAGGGTTTCCACCATTGGCGGTGGGGACAAGTGTGAACAACCCCTCGGCTGCCTGCTGGAATGCTCCCTGGGGGCTGGTCTATCCCTGCCACCACACCCCATGAGGCAAAGCACTGACCCCCCACCCTGGGCAAAGGAAAGGCAGGTGAGGGGAATGTGGGTAAACCCACACATTATGTTAATTATCTATGTATTTTAAATAGCACATTTAAATACCAGGAGGTCCTCAATCCCCTCCTGCTACTGAGGCAAGTTGGGAGCACTGTGGCTCCAAGCAGCACTGGCACACTTACTTGCTGTTAACAAGCTGGCTGCCGCTGGCACATGTACACGGGTGACAATGGTCATTAAAACCTTTTTGTTCCCATATAGTGCGCCAAAGGTTATTCTTGGTGACAAGTGCTTTCCAGCTTGTGGCCAGGGCTGAGCAACTGCTGCTCCTATTCACGGAGGCTGGCTCCTACACCAAGGTCAGGGCTGCAAGCACTTCCCAGCAGAATTAACCCCAAAAAGCTTCTGTGTGGTTTCCCGCACCACCCCCACCCCTCCTCCCCCCCCCAAAAAAAAAACCCAGAAAAACCAAACACCACAGTAATTCCAGGTGAATGATATAGGGACTTACCTGCCACCACTTACTTAACACCAAAATGCAGATGAGGATGGATTGAAATTTCCTGACTTTGAACGGTGGCATGTTCAACCATGACCACAGCTGCTGGATGCTTTTCTGTTACTATCTGGATCTGTCCTGTTGTGCTATTGAGAGGTGGATGATGGGCATTCCTCAAAGGTCTTGTTGACTACACTTTATCTCAGCACTGTCCAAGCACAACAGTACTGGGTGGCCTTCAAAATGCTTTCCCAAAGCAAAGTGCTACACTAGTGGAGTCATGCAGGTATGCATCATCCCACCACAGAAGTGGGCCAGGGTGGCTTGAAGCCTGAAGTGGCACATGCAGCTGATGGGGGCTTTCCCTTGCAAATTGTAAGGTGAAGTAGTTGAAGCTTTGGGATGGATGGTAGTGGTCCAGGGTCAAGTGATTGCAGACTACTCTAGCAGGCCCAGCCATGGAATGAGGGGAAATGTGCATCACAGAGTATTTTTCCACCACTTCTGTGCTTGTCCAGTAGAGCTCTGATCACACCAACACCAAAGTAACTGTCAAGGAGGTGGCAAAGCCCAGGCTGAGCTTAAAATCTTTGCTCTTCCTTCTGAGCTTAAAATCTTTGTTCACTGGCTCTAACAAACACTTCATTCCCACTGTACTGTACTGCAGCTGATTCCTGGTGCCTGCATGCTCTTTTCAGCCCAGCTTGCCCTGGGATGGTGCCCTTCGGTCCTAGATGTAAACCTCAGCACCTGTAGGGGCTGGGATGCTTCTGCACAGTAGTGTCAGCTGCAAAGGCTCAGAAGCCAACCCCCCCACCCCCAAAGAACTCCCACTAGCCCCTTCACTGAAGGCAAAGGCAATAGGTCCTTTCCTGGAGCTTGTTTGCTTCCCCTGAATTTGGACCAGGTGTGCTCACCATGGTCACTGCTGGCTCATGGAGGGCATAAGCTGGCCAAGCAAGGGGTGGGAAGTGACCCCCACAGGCCTGCTGGGAGATGGGAACGTGCAGGACTCTATGGGACAATGGCCTTTCTGGGGCTTTGCCAAGCTGTGGCCATCCTGAGGGAGTGATGTGCAGCACAGCCTCCCCACGGCTGCTCTGTCAGGGCTGCATTTCCTACAGCACAAGTGCCCAACCAGGGGTCCTCCCACCATGCCTGAGCACTATGCATTGCACCATGAGGTCACCAAGCCACAGTCTCCCCCCCCCAGCACCCCATAAGTGAGCCCTGTGCTGGCAGAAAAAGATGGGAGCCCAGCATAATAGGCTGCACCAGCCACCCCTCTGCTGCAGAAAGGCACATGGAGATCGTTCTAGCTCAAGGTCTACTGTAAAGGGCACATTTGGAGTCCCAAATACCAACGGAAAAAAGGAGTCAGTGGTGATGCCGGGTGAGGAGGTGGCATGAGACCAGCCAAACCCAAACCTCAAGCTGGTCAGCTTGAGGGGGACAGGCGAGTGACTCCTCTTTGCAAAACTCTTCTATACCCAAAGGCTGATTTTTCTTTTTTTTGACCAGCATCCATGCAGTGCAGCATCACCTGGCTGGCAAAACCCACTGGCACCTGGGTGGTGGGAAGGCATCCAGAGGTACCAGTGGCCCCACACCATGCATGGCCCTTAGACTATGCCCCCATGGGGCAGGCCCCAGGGACAAAGCAGCTCCTTTGATCACCTTGGCTTTTCCCTTCTGATGTCAGGAAGCATTATTTCTCCTCAACCACAGCAGTGATGGAACCTCGGTGAGGAGTGAGACTGGAGGGGAGTAGGAGGCAGAAAGGTAAGTGTGTGCTGCTCAATGCATGAGGCCCACTGACAGAGGCCAGTGGCTGTTCTCACAACCTACCATGAGAAGCTGACGGGAGGAACAAAGGGGAAAGAGCAACAAAAGCTCCTCTCCACCAGCGAGGCAGGAACAAGCACTGTGGAGTCCTCCCAGAAGTACCAAACTGGAGGGCTGGGGTGGAGGTGGGAGGGAGCAAACCAGCCAGAGCCCATGTGTCCAAGTCCAAGCACCTGCCCAAAGGGAAACAGGGTCAAGAAGCTAGCTAGCCCCAAAAATAAAAGCCTCAGCCAAAAATGTAAAAATCGCCAAAGGCACCAAACCTGCTTTTTTTTTTTTTTTTTTTTTTTTTTT